>OX155677.1:4429846-4921334 GCA_944547425.1 Eupithecia centaureata | reverse complement strand
TGGAGAGGTAGGGGATACAAGATTTGTATCTGAAAACTACGTTCAATTTGTTTAAGATATTTCCAAAAGCAACATCACTCACGATAAAATTTCTAAGTATAAATTCTTAAAATAGTATAAAATGATTTTATTTTATTTAATACTAGCGACCCGCCCCGGCTTCGCACGGTTTTATTATACATATAAACCTTCCTCTTGAATCACTCTATCTATTAAAATCCGCATCAAAATCCGTTGTATACTTTTAAAGATTTAAGCAGTCAAAGAAACATAATGATATAGGGACATAGACATATACTTTGTTTTATACTATGTAGTGATAATATCATACAATATTCTCACAAATGAAACAGCTGTTCTGTATGAGCTATGCCTCTCTGGGGAAAGAGACTCATCTTAATGCCGGTAATTATACGGATTGCGCGAATTACTTGGTCATAAGTAAACAAACGGAATGCCCTATTTACAATCGTAAATTCAGGACCCTTTGTAAGTTCCAACCACTTGTGTTTTTTGAAGATGAGAGCTTCTGAATTGTTTAAAAATTTCTTTACTAGTGAACTTTAAGTCGAAGGAGTTAAGAAGAGTACTTTGCTAAATAGTGAGGCAGTATAACCGCTGAAAATAAGTAGGAATTAGAATAATGACATAACTCAAAGAATTAGCAAGCTGAAGTGGCAGTAGGCCGGCCATATCTCGGGAAGAACCGACAACCGCTGGGGTAAACGTGTTCTTTAGTGGAGACCGCGACTTGGAAAACGTAGTGCAGGATGCCCTCCAGCCAAGTGGGATGACGATCTGCGAAAGACAGCTGGCAGATTCTGGATGCGTCAAGCTGAAGACAGGGCGCTATGATGCTCATTAGGGGAGGCCTATGTCCAGCAGTGGACTAATATAGGCTAATGATGATGAATAGAATAATGATTATTCTATAATAACTTTATTAGTAACTAGGTATAATAATTTGACGTGCTAAAATCAGCAGTTTTGGGACTCGGACGAGTTGTACCCCAATCTAAAACTGAAGAGGACATCTCGTCCTCGGACAAGTTTTCATTCGGACGAGATGTACCCTAACCCGTTTTAAAAACTGTGTATCGTCTTCTTACTCATTAATCCAAAAACATGAACATCACCAGTGTCGAAGTCAATAAAATAAGCATTGTTAAGGTTAACATAACAACTAGGTTACTAGTCAGAACTTGATAAATTAAAAACAAAACATCAAGTTCGATTCATTTAGAATTAATTACGGAGGTGAGACACATAAAAAATACAGCCAAATTGAGAATCTCCTCCTTTTGTAGAAGTCAGTTAAAATAACTTACTCTTAGAAATTATTAAAAGTCAAAATCATAAGGTTATCAATTTATTGTAATTTTTGTGACCTCGTAGGACTGAGCACATTTTAATTATCCAAAAATAATAATTAATCAAAGGCTCTATATAAAAATACGGAAAAATCACTTAATTCCTATTCCATGACAATTCGGAAGATTTATGAACTGTTTACATTAAAAATTGTAATTAAAAATGGCATCAATCAAAGCATAGGGACTAGACACAATGGACTCGAAAGCTCCAAGACTTTGCGGCTTTATAGGCACAAAAACAGAAAATACAATTACGCACTTTACTTATAAATTGATGCAATAATTAAAAAACGTTTTCCAATTATTTCCAACAAAGATCAACGCAACGGTATCATTACAGAAACTATTTCATCCCATTTTCAGGAGTTTTTTGAATAGTTCTGAACCATTTGTTCAATTATTTTTGGCACGTCCTGTAAAATTCAACAAATGGGGCCACTGGTTATATAATTACAAAAAACAACAAAAACTTCAACCCCCATTTTATCCCCTTGTGGGATTTCCAAAAATCCCTTCTTATCGGGTGTCTGTATAGTGACAGGTAGTGCCTCCAAATTTCAGCTTTCCAGCTTCAGCGCGGTTTGAGCTAGGCGTTGTCTCCAAAAAATCACTTGTTCCTTTATATTTTAAGATTTAAATCTAGAAACCGGGAAACTGCTATTTTTGTAGAAAATATATCCAGTACAACAAAATTTAATTTGCTGCGCAAAAGCGAGACAGAGCGCACATAAACAGATCAAGTATCTACCATGAGTAGAGCCATTTCAGTTGTATTTACAGAACTAAACTTTGGGTGCGGACTGACAGTGGCGGAAACTGCTTTTTATTCACACTCACGGCAGATTGCATTTTCTCTCTCATTTTTGTTAAAACGAATGAAATAAAAAATTGTAATTTACATGATTCAAGGATCTTATCTTACCCTGGGGATCGATGGAAAAAGAAAATGGTGCTAATATAAAATAAACTTCTAAAGTGATTTTTTATTTGGCTCTCTTGTCGCCGGAAACAAATTATTACCTAGTTCAGAATAAACTGGTATACTTAGCTAAAGTTTTTTATTTAGTGTCTATCTACGTGATTCTTTGAATATTTTATTATTTCCTTGCAAAAATCTCGGCTCGCTCCGCTCGCCACCTAACATAACCTAACCTACCATGGCTGCTATGTAGCTTGCGAGCTAAATGGCTGGCATTGCCGACTCGCGGTCGGCTAATGAAATAAGATCCACCGAGCTAAGGAATGGCGAAATTAAAACTACATAAATGAGCGGACTCCATTTCAAGCGAGAAATTTTCAACTGACTCCGAACGACAGTCGTATTTCGAGCAAAGCCACGATGCCAGTTACTTTTCCAATAAGAGTTTAGGACGGCTGTGATGAAATTACTTTTAGTATTGTAGATATTAGAAATAATAATGTTGAAAATATGTAGATTTGTAATGAATTGGTTAAATTAGTTATTTACAACCCATTGCACAAGCCCTGCTGGATCAGATAAGTACCTAAGCTACCTCTAGCTAGACTCTTTGCAACCATCCACAGTTGGCTCAATTGTTTCTTTCAATTGTATAAACTAGTTTTAATTTGTTTCTATTCCTTGATTGTAATTTTCGTTGTTCTTTGGTTTTTGGTTTTAATTTTCGTTGTCAATGAAATCTATTGAAAACTAGGAAGGTACCGTTCCTAGTTTTCAATCAAAACGCGTCTTCATTACGTTCAACCAGTAACAAAAGATAACTGTAATTATCAATGTTGAATCAAAGTCCACATGAAAGTGAGGGCTTATGAAGCCACAGAAAGAAGTCATCTGCTCTTGATTGATGGCCCAGAGATTTATTATGTTAATTCAACGAAGGCTTCAACAAAAAAAGGCAATGAAGTCAAAAATGTTCGCGAAAAAAGCGATGATTAAGAATTATTGAGGGAATGTGATTCAAAATTGTAAATCATTGCATGCTGTGTTACCGTTTTATACGATGAGATAACGCAGCTAAATAAAAATTGGAATTTCGTTTTGATCAAGCTTCCGTTCCTATTATGTTTTTTCTTGTCATGAGTTTAAATAACAATTTAACGACAAATTACAACTAGTATTTGCACTTATATAAATTCTAAAAATTTCAAACGTCATCAGAAGTTCCCAGAATGCTGGCAGTATTGCCACGTTGAATGGCAAAGCTAATTCATTAACTGAAATAGAAAACAGCATTCTTATCACCTGTGGACTCTATGACAAGTTTAGTAAAGTCCTAATATGTATGTAGGTATATTATTTTAAAGCCTTATTATTAACTAGCGACCACCCCCGGCTTCGCACGGTTTTATTATACGTATAAACTTTCCTCTTGAATCTCTCTATCTATAAAAAACGCATTGCGTAGTTTTAAAGATTTAAGCATTCAAAAGGACATAGGGATATAGGGACATAAGGACACAGGGAAAGAAAGCGACTTTATTTTATACTATGTAGTGACTAGTCTACCGGTGGCTTTGCTGGGAACTGATCTAGGGGATGATGAAGTTGCCTAAATATGTTTTACTAGATGCGCCCCTCGGCTTCGCCCGCAAACTAGTTTTTTTCATACAAATTTCAGAAATTTATTACACAACCCCTAAGGATTATATTGTAAAAATAAAAAATACGTGTTTGATTCTTTATTTCATACTTCATTTAAATCTCTGTAAGTCTTGAGTAAATCGAACCAAGGAAAAAAGATTCCATACTAACTTTACCACCCTATTTAACCCCCTCAGAGGTAAATTTTGAACATTTTATTAGCCTATGTCTTATTCTAGGTTTTAATTATTACGTACCAAATTTCATCTAAATAACTTAAGTAATTACGGAGATTACTTATAACAAACATTCACACAGACTTTCCCATTTATTATAATATACCTCTAGTAAGATAGTAGATGCAAGACTAGAGTTACATCTATTCAAATTATAAAACTTCAAACCGATCCGATCAGTAGTTTTTTTCCAAGAAAAAGCAACAAACATACAAACTTTCGCGTTTATAATATTAGGATACCAAGGTTTCAAAAGCTTCGGTAATTTCTAATAGGACTTGAAATACAGAATTGCATTCATGTTAAGTCCAACATAAATGTCACCACGTCGACTATATCGACGATAGTAATATTGGTATCGCTCATCGACAAGCTTTGTTGTAGACTTGATAGTTTGAGAGCATTGCCAAGCCAGGGCCACTTCTACGATTGAGCGTAACGTGTCGTGGTAATTCTATGATAGCTCTAATAAATAAATAATGCTGGACAATTCACAGTTCACAACAACATCATCTAGCCCAAAGCTAAGCTGAGATTGTGTTTAAAGTAGATACTAGATATTTGATAAATTTAAAAAATGATAGATATTTTTGATTAAACATAGAAAACAACTAGAACACCCTTAACAAATATCTGCAGATTGTATTATTTGTAACGAGGCGGGAATCAAAACCTGCGTCACTGAAGTCGTCATGCTAACTCGCTGAGCACTTAGAGATTTCCATTTACGATAATAATTTAGGTTACAATAAAAAGTGCTTAAATACCAATTCAAAAACAGAAAATAATCAAGGAACAAAGGAATATAAAACTAGGTAAATTTTCAAGTACGAGTAGGTACTAAAATTGATAAATATTTCAGCTGTAAATTGGCATCGTAAAAGTCATGTCATTGTTTAAGTCACTCTATTAGCAAGTGTCATACGAAAGTAACATTATGGCGCCGATTCACAAAATTAAAATCACTCCATTGCTTACTCTCAACTCGGATATCAGAAGTGTGTCTGACCCCCAAAGAGAAGTCGCCAATCCGGCATGGCGACCTACAACATAATTTTCTCGAAAGTACACGTAATGGGTTAAAATCAAACACTTCAGAAATCAAAATAAACGGCTACAAGGTAACAAAAGCCTTTTCCATCAATGGATTATGGCCCAATCATATCTTAATTTGCAGCTAAGTGAACCCCCCGTATTCGCCTCTACACGGCACACTTGCCTCAAAAGCTTCCGGTCGATCAAAAACTCAATAAATAGCATTATGAAGAACAGCAGCATTATTGAATCAGCCGCAACCCTTGTGCCTCGACTCCTGACAATTATTACTGTACCTTGCTTCTAAATGATTTAAGTATTTTAAACCCTTGCCCGTCGCAGATAAGTTTATTTTGAGCCAGTGAAGTGCCGTTCGTCATTTAAGTGCTTCTTTTGTGAAGGTATTTCCCCGCTACTCTCAATTAGCCGGCCTGCTGCTCAATATTAAGTTAATTTTCAGTCTGCCATTTGTGTTTGCTTATTGGGCTTCAAGGCAATAACTTCGTATAAGGCTGCAGTCTGAGTTTTACGGGCGTCTTTTATTTCCTTCATGTCTGGTGGAACGATCGATACCTGTGATTGAAACTGAAAGACACGACATTTTTTATCAAACTTAAATATACACTAGTACCTATCTGTAAAGCAAAATTTCTAAGCAAGCTTACAAACTAGTCCAGGATTTTCAAAAACATTACTTTTGGATTCCCCCAGGATTGTCCTACATAACTCGTTCACAAGTAAGTTGTAAAACTTAAGCCATGCGTGTAAACTTGGCTCAACCGTAAGTAGCAACATATTTCAAGTGGGCTTAGCACTACCTGCGCGCCTAAAACAATCAAATAGCTACTGCAAACAACCGCTTAGGTTTAACTAAATACCAAGTTTGGCTTAAGTAAGATAAGTTACATATACGCGTGCAAACAATGTTCGGTTCCTATGGCAATTATGGAGTATAAGCGAACTCAACGCAACGTACGGTGGCTTAAATGAGTTAAAGATGCTTTAGAAAGCACCGGACGTTTTGGTTTTTTATACGAAGTGCCAATGACCTTTTTTGCCAAAAGTTGTCAAGAAAAAAATTTTAGATTGTACATATTATTTCTGCACATAAAGAGTGGATGAAATAAATAAATTTAGTTAGGTACTTGAACACTATTTTTCTTTCATTTATTTCAAAATTATTTTACAATACTAATGAGCATTAAAACTTATCAAAAACTACATCAAAATATATGTCCTTATATTATTTTATTAAAATCTGTCGATCGTGCAAAGATTTCTGAAACAAGATAACAATATTTTTGAATGTCAAGGAAAGTTATAGGATAAAAATAAATTGGATGTACGTACCTCGTTAATCAGATAAATACAAACAAATATACTAATTAATAAGTCCACTAATTATTTAGGGGTCGGGAAACACAAAGTGACTAGTCTACGTTGCGTTACTTTCAAACATTTTAATTAAAATATCGTTGAACGTCTTTGCTTATTAGCGGAATGTCTGTACATACTGAAGTATTAGTTTACGACGAGAATAAGGTCCAAATATTTAAATTCCAGTGACTATCTGCCATTGTGGCCTGGGATACCTTTCACTATCACGAAGTTTTCGACCCAAATTACTGCAGATTCGGGAAAAACAATAATAGAATACATCAACACTTGATAGTAGTTAGTTTTAGTACAAGCTACTACTCTGGTACATAAATTAGTAGTGAATTTCTACATTAAGCATCAATCCGGCACTCGCATTAATAAGTTTGTACAACCGGGTGATTGAGCTCAGTACCACCCTTACCTCCCCGCAATTTATTTAAGAATGTTATGTAAATTTGAACACAAGTCTTTGATCGTCCGCATCAAAAGTCCAAGCAAAAACTTCTTCTGAAGCGGAGAAAAAACGGGAGAAGCTTAAGAAAAATAATGATTTAATCTTACTTTGCGCTGTCTCGCATATAAAAGAGTCGCGGGCGGGAGAGGGCGCGAGAATCGTTTTTAATCTTTGCTTTGTAAAGGTGATTATGAGGGATTATAGGTTCGGAAGTATGGCTGAAATTTCGCGGCTGGTGGGGGACTCATTTATGGCATATTTTTTGGGCCAGAAGGTGGGGTTGCGGTCGCCCCCCTTGGATACTTCTTAACTTTTCCTTATTTTAGAGCTCTTCAAAGGAAGGCTTTGTTTTAAGTCTGATAGATCTTCGTTGCACTGGATCAGCTGTGGTCGTTATATCGAAGTTTTGTTTCGAAGTTTTACCACCAACCATCAACTTTGTCATTTATTTGCTAACTAAAGTGAGAAAAGTCTTACAAAAGTTATTGGACTTTTCTAAACATTCTTTAAAATCTTCTTTACAAAAGCTATATAGGAAAAGTGGGAGGGTTAAGTACCTATTCGCTAGATCCCAGTGAGCCGAGTGGGCGAGCGTGCAGTTTTGTCATTTTTCATTACGTGACCAGATCAACTTTGTCATCTGAAGCAACGAGGATCTCTCCGCAAAGGTATAGCCTTTACCCAACTCCTTGGAAACATCGCATCTCTTTGAATGATACCAAGGAAATCGAACCTAATTCCAAGGCAACAAGTATAATTTTCGAATCTTGAATCATTGAGTTACGGTTTATGGTAAGAAATGTTAAAGTAAAGCTTCTCTTGTTAGATGAAGAGTGGTGCCTTGAAAGACATTATAGTTACCATAAATACCTAAGTATTAGATAAATCCTTGTCTAGGTACAAAATGATTGTTAGCTTAATGCTATGGTTTTTTACTATGGCTTTGTTTTTTTTTCGTGGCAAATTAGTCAGTGTTCAGTATGTTCTTTCCTCTGCATATGAGAGACGCAGGAAAGATGTAGCGTAGGGGCTCGTAAAAATTTCTTAATTTTTTAAGGAACGGTCGTTGATTATTATGTTTATTCAGAAGTATCACACAATCTACAATATATATAGAAATAGTTACTTATTTCAAACGTCCCTGGAATGTTATCTCAGTATCGCTAAGATCTTTTAATTTCGAGAATTCATCGAAAAATAATCACGTCAATTGACAAGAGCTTATCATAGAGTAGGTTTAAGTACATCGATAGATACTTATGTAACGAACGACTTAATTATATTGCTTGATCTTACCGGTGCGCGGGGTGCGGGGTGCCTCATCTCAATCGCAAATCGGCCATCTTGAACCCCCCGGATCGCCTCCCACCCCCCTCGTCCATTATACTTTTTAAGCTCCAATCTCGTTCATTTAAACGGTTGGCTTTAGATGGCAATCGCATTTTTCCACTGCAGGTCACGTCTCGACCCGTCTCCCGACTTGAGGGCTTAAATCAACAAAAGAAAATAATAAGATTCTTTCAAATTAAAAGTGTAATGTCGCGAAAGTGCGCGTGCCTTAATCCCGCCACCGCTCTTCATTAGAATCCGACCTCCTCTTAAAAACGTCGTCGGAATTTTTCTTTATTCATAACTGAGATTAGGAGAAATGCAAATGAAGCGAGGCATCGTCGGGGCTACTTAGCTGTGTCAACAACGTTCAAGGTATTTGAGGGGGATATTTTTTCCGATTCGATAAACTAAGATCTTTGGTAAATAGGAAATGAAAACACACCGATGTTTTTAAGAAGCCTTCGAATTATTCGGTCTTATGTTTTTGCCAAATAAACTCACATGGTCGTTAAAAATAAACAAACACAGAGATATAGGTATTCATAAACCCTTAAAATAAACAGGCATATCTATAATATAAAAATGAATCGCAAAATGTGTTGGTAAGCGCATAACTCAACAACGCCTGGACCAATTTGGCCAAATCTTTTTTTAAAATGTTCGTTGAAGTTCAAGGATGGTTTTTACGGCGAGAAAAATATGATATTTGACAAATAAATAAATTTCCCCGCGGGCGACGCTGCGGGGCGCAGCTAGTACCTACATAAAAGTAAGTTCTCATGATGCTGTCATATAATTTAACAATAGTAACTAATATCCGATCAAAATACGTACTTAATAGAAATAGATCTATAATAGATTTACTCACCGAAGATTAGTCTACAATAGGTCAAGTAAGTGAGTAATATATAATCGACGAACTATGCGGTGAAGCGGAATCCACCTGCGACGCAGGTGGTTGTTGGGTTCGATCGTGTCGAATTTTTGTACGATCTGCAGATATTTTTCAGGATGTTCTGTCTGTGTGTTTTCTATGTATGATAAAAAATATTAAACTAAACTTAATTAGTACAATTTGTAACCGTTACCAGCAAACGATGTTTATTTTAAAGAACGACGTAAGTAGTATATATAATGTATTAAATATATCAGTTATCTAGTAGGTTAGGTATCCATATTCGTAACTTAATTTCTCCTTGATGTTGCGAATTTGGTCCAGTATTATTAATGTTTTAAAATTACTTAGCGAATCGCTCATCGATCGATCGCTTCATTTATTTGTTCATCTGCCTTACGTTTATACTGGCCGCAACTCTTTCGTGGGCGGGCGGCTCTAGGCTTACTACTAGTGATGCTCCTCACTTATGTTGAATTTTTTTAAGTCCGGTGTGATATTTTAAAATGGACTCAGGTACAGGTACTCCGTGTACCTGGTAGTAAGAAATTAGATAGTAGTTAGTGTTCGTTTTATATCTGCAAGTCATTAAGTTAAGTTAAAAGTTTATGTTATAATTCTTTAAAAAAGATGAACGCAGTTCTTATCCTATACCCGGGCACATAGGCCAGATGGGCCGGCCCGATACACAGAGGAGATATCTCTCTGCAACCATTTGGAAGAAAAACACTTTTATCCCCCAAAAATTTATTTCAACTTTTTGAATCATTATATCTCAAAAACGGTGGCTCTTAGGAAAAAAGTATTTAGACATTTTTATAGATAATTAATTATTTGATCTACAATCTTTGACATCAACTATCTGGACTAATTTTATGATAAAACTTACCGTTTTGCTGAAAATCGCGAAAAACTCGTTTTTGTAACCTTTGACCCCGAGTAAATTTTTTTGCACGTTATGGATCGATGAGGTCTTTTCACATTTCCTTTAGTGTATTGAACAATCCTACCAATATACAGCCTTGTCGGAATTTCTGTAACCTTCTCCTCCCTATTTTTTAGTCTAATTTGACCGGACTATTAGTTTTGGTAGAGTCGATACTATGTAGTTAATTTCATTGCAATAAATAGATACTTAATTTTCTTTAAGATTGCCGCGCTGCAGAGCGAGGTATAATATTACTAAAAAAAAGGGTCCCATACCACTGAAATGTATTTGATTAAGTTAAGAAATAAAATATTTTGTATTTGTATTTGAAAAAAAACTTATGATTTGTATAACACACTGAATTTTTGATTTTTTTGAAATTCCTTTGTAAAAATTATGATTAAATAAGTGGCGGCGCTAGTGTACGAGGACCTCTAGTTAGCGCCTTAAGAGGATATCATATGAACTGTACCACAATTCGATGTTTTTATTCATCGATATTCAACAGCCAACACTAAAATCTTTGAAACTCAGTCGAGTTTATTTTTATACAGAATTTATATCTAAGAGCGAATCCCACATTATTGTCCCCGGGCATTTATTTTCTGATGGGCATTAAAACAAACCCCTTTTTCTCGGGGAAGCGATTTCATTTTAGCTGGGTTTTAGAAATTTAAGGCCCGTCTTATGAAGCTCCGATATTGCTGCCCTCGATGCTGGCGGAATAATTAATTTGTTCTATTATTCGCCTTTCTTATTCAGATAACGACTTAGAATAATGGTTTTCGGTTTGGATTCTATGATTGTAGAGTTTGAGAGTTTTCAAGGGCGGTATTATATTTGACGGGGAAGGGTCCCGAGGCCTGCCGGCCATACCTCGAAGTCCAAATGAAGTAAAGCAATGTAATGTCCAGGTGTTTATTGGTTATTCACAATCAATTCGCCCTGTATAGTCTCGCAAATTAAGAAACGCGGCAAGTTCAAGGCAGAGGCCAGACGGGACCAGTGCTCTGCTCGAAAGTCTCCAAAAAAGTACCGTGCCTGACCGCCCAGCCTAACCTAAGTAGCACTCTCCCTTGACCATGCCCAAGTGACAGTGACAGTTGTCTACTTGACGTTTCCCACTATACAGTTCCAACTCGCTGACAGATGGTGCTGGAGACCGGACCGCACCGCGAACGAATCAATGCGGCGCCTCCATCTCCGATACGGCCATCTTGACCACTCACGCGTCCGCGCGTGAGGTTTCTGGAAAGAAAGAGAATTCCGCAAAGTAACATGTCATTTGTTCGGCCTTTCCTGACCTTAAAGGCTAGTGAAAACTTCATTTATCAGTTAAGGCTTTCTTTAATGAAAACAAATCGCAAAGAACATAATAAATCCACATCGAAAGTAACAAACAACGCATTTCTCTAAAGACGAACAAACATTCATCGCAAACGAGGTGTTTAATTTAATTGTTAACAATCCTTTACATAATCTAGAGTCGCAATCAAATAATAATCTGTCACGTCAAGTCGGTCTAGTTGCCTCTATCTAGCAACTCCGCGAAACTTCCATCCAGTTTCTATAAACCAGTCTAGTCACTTCCATCTAGTGACTCTTGGAAACTTCCATCCAGTTTCCGATATCCACATCATCTAGCCACTTCCATCCAGTGACTCTGCGACACCTCCATCTAGTGTCCGTAAACCACGTGATGGTCCATCCCCATCACCTTCGTACAAATCTCACCACACCACGACCTAAGATCGACATGTCGTCCTAATCAACAACCTCGTTCGCGGGTACTAGTCTCAGTCTGTCATGTGTACAGTCAAACTAATAATTCACGTCCAAGTCCAAACATGATACTGTGTCGCAAATAGGGATCGGATAAAACATGAAGTACCCACAAGTTAACTTCGTCCACACTAATCAAAATTTGCATCGTCGTGGTTACATTTGTTCGCCCTTACCTCTAAATTTACAACAGATCCTTTAACTAATGAGCACCTGAATCGTATGTGAAAGGAATCGACTCACCAGAGTGACACAGGGAACCCGAATGCGCATTGACAATGCACACGTCCACTCGTTTCTCCTTGGCAGCACCAGCTCCCGCAGTACCAGCGCCGTTGCTCCTCTCCTCGGCCTTCCGCTGCGGGCAGTCAGATGCGTAGTGACCTTGTTCTCGGCAGGTGAAGCAGGTGATGCGGTTAGGTCTCGCTGTAGGCCGGCTGCTCGAAGAAGTTGAAGATTTGCGTTCATCTTGAGTCTTCCAATCTCCTTTGCTGCGGCATTGAAACGACTTGTGGCCTGATTTCTCACAATTGTAGCACTTGATAGTCGCCGATGATCCACTTGGTCGATTCCTCTTGGCATCGGATCCATTCGGATCGTCGCTCAAAGGGTACCTTCTTTTGAGGAATGAAACAGCCTTCAGTTCCTTTTGTAGGTGGTTGCGCGTCTTAATGTCTGTTGTAATAGCTAATCTCTGAACTCGCGGCTCTTGCTTTGAAATATGGGCCAACATAGTGGCAATCGCTATCTGTTCTGTTGTCATGCCGTTCCATCTTGCCACTAACGATGTCATGAGGGTAGCAGCGTAAGAAGCTAGGCACTCATTATCTTTTGGTTCCTTATCATGCATGTTGATAAGAAAAGAAGCAGCAGTTTCAGGATAGTCATACCTTGCCACAAATAGTTCCTTAAAATCGCCCCATGTCATACCAGGAAATGATATTGAAGACAGCCACGATGATGCTTCGCCCTTGAGTGCGTGGCTCAAAGCAATCATCAACGATGGTCCTTGGCGGTGTTCGTCGGTCACACATATATCTGCAGTCGTAATCCAAGCATGGGCATCGTTATCGTTTTTCTCCGGGTCAAAATCAGGTAGACGAATCGTGCTCGAAAATGCGGGTAGTTTTATAGCTTGCACTAATGCCATGAAGTTTAGATTTTGTTGCTCAAAAAGTTGGCGCCATTTTTCTTCACTCGTGTCACTACTTGAACCACGTGTTTGTAGGTTATCTCGCTGGCCGATACAATCGCGTTCACGTGGGTGATCCGGGTTGCATCCCTCTTCTGATGACGGGGAAGGGTCCCGAGGCCTGCCGGCCATACCTCGAAGTCCAAATGAAGTAAAGCAATGTAATGTCCAGGTGTTTATTGGTTATTCACAATCAATTCGCCCTGTATAGTCTCGCAAATTAAGAAACGCGGCAAGTTCAAGGCAGAGGCCAGACGGGACCAGTGCTCTGCTCGAAAGTCTCCAAAAAAGTACCGTGCCTGACCGCCCAGCCTAACCTAAGTAGCACTCTCCCTTGACCATGCCCAAGTGACAGTGACAGTTGTCTACTTGACGTTTCCCACTATACAGTTCCAACTCGCTGACAGATGGTGCTGGAGACCGGACCGCACCGCGAACGAATCAATGCGGCGCCTCCATCTCCGATATATTTGTATGCTACTTAGTACTTGGAAGATTTAAATAGATGTTTGAGTATTTTGTGGTTTCGTGAATTGTTTTGTTTCTTTGATAAATACCATTCATGGGCTAATTAAATGGTTATCGAATAGGGCTTAGTGTACTCAGCGGAGCTACCTTCACTCCGACCAAGCACACACACCCTTAGAAAAGGATAAAATATTTTTGTGAATCGTATAGTTAAGTAAGTTAGTTGTTCCTCTTTCGCGCAAAAACTGATGAACGGGTCGTGCTGAAATTTTGAATAATCCTACGTTAAAAATTTCGGCCTGATCGTCCCTATCTGCGATAATTCATATTGTATCATACATTTTATCAATATAGGTTTTATTTTATATTATAATATTCTATTTATATGATACTAGCGACCCGCCCCGGCTTCGCACGGTTTTATTATAAGTATTTAAACCTTCCTCTTGAATCACTACACTCTATCTATTAAAAAAAACTGCATCAAAATCCGTTGCGTAGTTTTAAAGATTTAAGCATTCAAAGGGACATAAGGACATAGGGACATGAGGACAGAAAAAGCGACTTTGTTTTATACTATGTAGTGATTCTGTAATTTTTTCTATGTTTTACCAAAATGCTATAATTAGTCAATACTTAACTTTATCTTAATCTCAACATACCACCTATAGATTACCTGGAAAAGATCGCTCATAGCGATAAGACTGCACTTTACACATCATTTAAATATTTCTGTCTGTGTATTGTTTCCTTTAGTTTTGTCGTATGTTTAATTATTTTTATATCAACAACATTAGCCCCTTAAGTCCCTTAACATTGGCGGTCCCTATTTGCTTAACCCTTAAATGATGCTTAGCAGTGGACACTGAATGCGTATCTGGCAAAGTTTACTGTCCGGCCACGAGTGCGTACTCTATGGCTTGTGGTCGCTAATCAAATTAAGCCCGGGATACCAAGGTTTGGAAGTGTGGACATGGCTTTGCGTAACGTTTTGAGTACCTACGTCAAGTTAATGTAAAAATATTTTTTTGTATTTCATTGAATTGTCAAACAAAACTAGTTAAGAATAATTTTGCTATATTATCCTATAGCTGACTGCCGAATTTTATAACTATTAAAAAAAATAACCTGACTAAATCACCACCACAGAGCCAAAACCGCTGAAGCTAGAAATTTGAAAATTGGAAAGTCAGCGAAAAAGGCGGGATTTTTCAAAATTAAATCCAAAGGGGGTGAAGGGGATGAAAATGTTTGAATGAAACTTTAAAATGATTGGTGCAATTTTATTTCAAGCTTGTTAGAATACTATAGAGGCAAAATTACGTCAAATTTATCTTAAGTGCCCATAATTTGGTAGTGTCTGTCAAGAAAAGCTTATTCCATATAACCGAGCGCGTAGGATATTCGTGCGATTTCATTGCGGCGGGATATGAACGAGTGTGCAAACAAAACAGTGGCCTTTGATTCGTCACGAGCGCCTCTTGTATAAAAATAATGAGATTGCTTCCCATCAGGTAATTACTTAATGAAACTAATGCCTTAGCAGGGTTGTTGGGACTCACTGGTGAGTTGATCGATTAATGAGAGTATCGTTTTCGAGAAATAACATGTTCATAACACTCTTTCTTTCTACCTACAATTCAACTAGCTCAGAAGCTGCATATACAGACTTTGTAAAGCGATTTTGCGGTAAATCAGCTCTATAAGGCTTTATAGGTAGGTACGGCTATAACCGTTTATACTGCTCTACGATTGCAGATTTTTAATATGTACAGTACCTACCTAGGTTTTTGCACATAACACCATGATTCTATTCCAAAAAGATACCTCTCCTTACTAGCAGTGACATCTAGTTCGTGGCATAATTTTAAGTGGGTATATATATTTATATGGTAAAGAGCGCCATCTATGCTGTAAAGAAGTAACTACCTTTATATTGCCAACCAGCTGTCTGAAGCCAGGAACATGTAGTCTGTGAAATGTATTCTTTTACTCTGTTCAATGGTTTTCTGTAGCTACACCAGAGCATCAACAATATTCTCCTTACTTTACTAGCAGTGCCATCTAGGGCGGTGCTTAAAAATTAAATTGGTGAAGCGCGACATCTATATAGTATCTTAATAACTACAGAGCCACGACTGTATTACTATGTTGACTACGACCATGGACGAACCATAATCTACGACGTTAAACATAATATTGTATTCTCTATGTAGATGTCGTATTAGGCTGTATTTCGAGACTGAAATCAGAATTTTAACTTTCTCCGAGAAATTAACATTTTATACGCACACAGTTTGAAATTAATTGACTCTCAATTCTCAAACAATATACAGAAATCGATTAGGTACCTAGGTGCGTAGGTACCTGTTGGTATGTTGCTAAAACAACGCAATCAATTAGGTACTGTTCCAAAAACGTTTCGATTTATCAAGGTATACGTGTTAATAGGTACCTATGCTAAGCCTAAGTGTTGACAAAATGTGTTTAAAACACAAACGCGATTTTTAACAGTTTACATTAATAAACTGTAAAACTTCCTCAATAAATCTGATATGAGTAATTTAAAAATATTAGTTTATTACACGTTTCTTTTAGAGTATCTCTTCGGGCGTTACTGCACAATTTTGTGTAGGTTTTCAATTAAAACATTTTAGGTATTCAAGTTGGTAAATTTACACGACGACGTCTGATGAGAGATAAATGAATGCGTACAACTTTAAATACTTAAATGATTGGCTTGATAAATAACAATGGCAAATTCCCAAGGTTTTTACGTGGATCATGGCATTTTATAAATTAAGATATCGCAAAAAACAAATAAAACGAAAACGATGTTAACTTGTAGATAAAGAAACACAGGACAGGTTGATTTAAGGGAAAAGATTGATTTGAGGGGCTTATATGTACTTATACATACCAACATATAAACCTTCCCGAATACAAATATAGGCTTAGAGCATTTGTGTTCACCTAATAGTAATAGTATGCTAGTTTTTTTAATGTAGCCTAGAAACTGAGCCCGGAAACGACGAAAAATTCATAAGTGATACCTACACTCAGGAATACCTACACTTAGACTAAGTACTTATATCGAAACTAGCTCACCAGCTCGTAATTTAATTCACGTAGTTTTTAGTAATACCCCATCGACCCTATTATAACTTTAAATACGATAACGTAGAATATGAATTTCTAAATATCTATTCTTAGCGCGTGTCCAGCCCACGTACCAGTACACTACCTACTGAAAGGAACCCCCATGCAAAATTTCGGCGTAGATATAGAGATCTCTTTATGAGCCATTTTTCTCTTATATAAAAATAGATAATAATAGTAGTAGATAAAATATATTATATCTACTCGTGATAGTTAAATGTGGTTCCTCAACACTGACCTCTATATATACATTGTATATATAGAGGTCAGTGTTCCTCAATCATACAGATTCAAATTTTATCGAATTGTAGACATCTTCGTAATTTGACCCAAGGACCCGTTTAATAAGAAAAGAAATTCATAACAACTGGAAGAAACCAAGATGTGAGTAAATTGAATTCATTCATTCATTGACAAGAAAAACCGATTCAAAATTGAAAAGGAATTATGTTTGGAATGAAGAAAATGTTATACAATTAATTTATGTACTGCTAATAACATTTTTTTATTTCTACCTGACGCGCAAAGCAAAGGACGCATTCTACCGTGAAAGGAAGAATCAGAATGACCCTTCATAAAAACATCTATCGTCACCAAGAAGGCGCATGTTCATTTCAAATAATTTATTCGTGTAGGTGTAAAACCTATGTAAAATGTATGTTCTTTGTTTATTAGCACCAAAAAGTCGAGTCTTTATGTAAGAGGGTGATTATCTTGTACTGGCTAAAGAAAAAATGTTAGACAAAAATAAAAAAAAATACATTTAGCTAATGCCAAAGATGTTGTATACCCTACGGAACGTAGTCATACTAAAATCTTTGCCTAATGCCTAGACCATAAGAAAAAATATTGTATTACTATACAAAAAAAAAACCGGATTTAACGCCCGCTAAGCTATAATGACACAAGTTTAAAGCAAATGAAGTGAAAAAGGAATTTTCCGTTTCCTCTATCAGGATGACACATAGGTAATGTGTCTACTTCTTACTCAAAAGAGAACTAATCAAGTTCATTTAGTTCTTAAACATTGGTATTAAGTATTTTAGTACCTATCTATCCTTTTGCGTAGAATCACTTAAATCAGCTCAAAAAATAGGTAGTTAGAAAAAATACATAAATACTGGTATCTACCTACCCCGTTTTGTCGTTGAATTGAGATTCATGACACAAAAATGTTACTTATTATGGTAAATAATACTATAGATCCGATTTCTCTCTGTCATCCGCGAATCACCAATTCAGGACAGAATATTGATCGGATTTGGATCAGAGATCGGATAAGAGCGAAATCAACATCTGAATTAGACTTCCGACTTTTTTATACTCTACATCTAGATCTTAGATTGATAGTTTCACGGATTCGGTTCAGGTGACCGCTCTTCAATGAATTTCACAATGAGCATTAAACTTTTTTCCAATTACATCTATATTTATTTGAACATATAAAAATAATCACTACATAGTATAAAATAAAGTCTCTTTCTCTGTCCCTATGTCATTTTGTCCCTTTGAACGCTTAAATCTTTAAAACTACGCAACGGATTTTGATGCGGTTTTTTTTAATAGAGAGAGTGATTCAAGAGGAAGGTTTATACGTATAATAAAACGGTGCGAAGCCGGGGCGGGTCGCTAGTAACCAATAAATAACATAACATAAATTATAAAGTTCGATATCAATCAAGTCCGACATGATTTTGTTTCCTTTTCTCCTAACTTGTTTAACTATCACATGGACACATGGTCAAGGTCTCTTAATAAATATTCTAAAATAACCGATTTTTTCTGGTTCAATCTGTGGAGATAACTTATATAGAAACAAGCCATAACCGGTTTGGTTGGGTTTTTTCAGTGCTTATTTTTTTCTGTCATTTTTGCGGTCGTTTGCTTATTAGAATAATTGGTTAGTCATATAATAAATTTTCCTAATGATGGCGTGCGTCTTTTAAAATTTTTATTGATCATCTAGCTTTTTCTATTGAATTACCTATTCAAAAGATAACAAACAGGAGAGCTGCTTTTGGATAAAAAAGCGAACTTTCGTATCAAGTGCTACGAGTTTTAGTGCTACGCGCTAAGAAAAGATTTCAACGCGAACCATTCTAATTATAACAAATCTTATACAGAGGAGGATTCAGCTGGGCTGGGCAGCGTTTGGAAAACTACGTCGAGTCTTCTCGTCATCCATACCGCAATGTTTGAAAACAAAAGTTTTCAATCAGTGCGTCCTACCCGTAATGACCTACGGAGCTGAGACGTGGACACTCACGGTAGGGCTGGTCCACCAGTTTAAAGTCGCTCAGCGAGCTATGGAAAGAGCTATGCTCGGAGTTTCTCTGAAGGATATGATTCGTAAGGAATACATCCGACAGAGAACCAAAGTTATCGACATAGCTCAAAGAATTAGCAAGTTGAAGTGGCAGTGGGCCGGCCATATCGCGCGAAGAACCGACAACCGTTGGGGTAAACGTGTTCTTGAGTGGAGACCGCGACTCGGCAAACGTAGTGTAGGACGCCCTCCGGCCAGGTGGGATGACGATCTGCGAAGGACTGCTGGCAGATGCTGGATGCGGCAAGCTGAAGACAGGGCGCTATGGCGCTCATTAGGGGAGGCCTATGTCCAGCAGTGGACTAATATAGGCTGATGATGATACAGTGCCTATTTTTTATTCATTTCTTAACGTAAAACTGTGATAATATTAATTATTTAACTGTCATATATAACCCAAAGATGTACGTGATGGGCGAAGGTCCAGCGAAGCGCCCCTGTGACGTAGGTTTTAGATTCAATTCCCGAATTGGGACAAATGTTTGTATGTTCTACGAATATTTGTTTTGGGGTTCTGGGTGTTTTCAGTGTAGGTACCAATAAATAAAATTATCTATTAATGTATTGTGTTAAGTATATTATTATTGTCTCTTTTAAAGTAGGCCATCTTATTCTCATCACAAGAGCCGGTCGGACTCCATAGTCATTTCAACTTGATTATGGCTCTGCGTCTGGTTTGGCGCAATTTGCCAACGACCGTTTTGTCAGCTTCGAAAGTTGACAAGCTAGAGCTTTGTCATTATCTTGCACTATGGTTTTACCCTTGGACGAACGAAACCATACTTCCTGATCAAAGAGTCTTAAGTGATACATAGACCTAAGGTAGGTCTATACAACTCTATGACAATAAAAGGCCTATTTCACAACATGAAATTCAGGGACCCTAACCCTAACTAAGAGTGGTGTTATAAGATTTAGGGTCCCTAAGGGGCGGACCCGGCAAGCCTTGCTTCCTAATCGCCCTAACTACCGGGCCCTGAATAACGTGTAGTGTAATACCGCTTTAACTCTTGCAAAGGTTCCGCTATATATTATCAACCTACCAAAACTAGGCTTTATCTATAGATATAAATGCTTATCTGTAAGTTTACTACGGTTTCTCTACCATTAGCTGTAAATCTGTTTTCCCGATTTGCTAAAAATTTATTTCATCAATAATGACGCAACTGAAGTATAGTTTATCATAAGCGTTAGAACTATCAGCTATTATTGAGCTTACATTGGTGTAATCCAGCGGTTTATGAACTTATTTCACAGATACTGACGTCTCAACAAAGTAAATATTATGTGTAGAGATGCTAGATTCACAAATAGCTATGACGGAGGTCTTACGGAGGGTGTGGCTCAGACGCATGTGTGTTTAACGCAAAGATATGATGGTGGTGCTGAGTTATCAATTACCATAACTGACAGAACCAAACAAAAAACATATTTGGATCCGAGCTCACCAACAGCTAGTTAAATTTTAAACAAATTTTTATTGGTCATTTTAACACAAGTTTTCATATATTAAAGTTAACCGATGAGGTTGTCTAATTGTCCGATTATCTCTCATATAATTTTTAAAATTTAAAGGCTAATGATTCGTCTTTTTTCTCCCTATAGGTATGGGTCAGAAAAAAATTTTGGCTATCACATTTTGCATTAGTCGCATGTTTACTCTCAAATGTTTTCAAGTTCCTAGTCAAAGTTAACCATGGGATATGGTTTGGTTAGATACCTACTAAAAATATTAGGAAGTAGAGTAGATACCAAGTTAGATTGAATGAGTAATGAATGATGCAAATTCATCCAACATTTACATCTTTTCAGACAAATAACACTGACGCTTTCATCTCACACGCAGAGGGTGTGGTTCCACGCGTGATATTATTGCGTATGAGTCAAGAGTTACAGCATAATTCATACAAACGACGTAATTTATACATAGCCCCTAGCAACTAAATAAACTACACATACTACAACTACAAATAAACTACAAATAAGGTACTTTCTTCTGGCAACGTTAACAAAATTGATGAAGTTTGACATCGATTAGAGCGATAAAGCCGCAAATATTATTGAGTGTTGTATTGTTATTATAGGTTACTATAGTTTCGAAGGTTTGCGCCGTTGTAAAAAAAAATTATTTAAGTATTTATTTTAACCGAAGAAAAGGCCAATATGGATTTTTATGGATCAGGGTGAAATTCAGAAAGTACACAAAGATGGATCTGGAATATTTAATTATATTTCATTTAGTTTAAATTACAAAAAGCACGTGCCTAGCCGGTAAAAAAGCTAGTTAGTTAATCACTACATAGTATAAAACAAAGTTGCTTTCTCTGTCCCTATGCCCCTTTGTATGCCTTTAAAACTACGCAACGGATTTTGAAGCGGTTTTTTTTAATAGATAGAGTGATTCAAAAGGACGTTTTATACGTATAATAAAACCGTACGAAGCCGCGGCGAGTCGCTCATTAAAATATATAAACTGTATAGAACTCTATACAGCGCGTGGCCCGACAAACACTTTGGCCTTTAATTAGTGTTTCAATTTAGCAAAATTACGAATTTCCGTCTCATTATCACTCTTAAAACAACCATGTTAGATACATACCTACTTTAAAAAATTAGATACGCAGGTACTTAAATGATTCCAATAACTTAAGCATTCTTTTGATACGAGTAGAATCGGATTAAATAGAATTATTGTGGTGATAGGTATTATGGAAAATCAAAGGTCGATTCATGATAAAACATCATCTATATAACAAACTAATCAATATTATACATACGTTAAAGAGGAGTAACTGTCTGTCTGACTAACTGAAAAACAACACAAAGCGTAATCTTTAATGTTGGTCTTAGAGAATCAAGAGGCTTGTTTAGTGTTTGATTATTTTAAGATATCGTGTTTACTACGTAAGGAATTTTGAAAATTATCATCCTAAGAGGTCGAAAAAAGGGATGAATGTGAAACAAAAAGGTGCCTATTTCAAGAATCGTTGTAATAGTCCTTTAAATTTGGTTTCAACCGGTTAGCCGTACAAAAATAAAAACACAAACTATGGGACAAAATACTTGGCTTACAAAATCTACCTCTTTAAGCGGACAAAGTCGTGAAAAACTACAAGTTTTTATTATATACGAGTGTATGTAATCGGCGTTGACGTACAAAATCATAAAAGGCCAATAAGCTAATAAAAGTGATAACCTTACCCCCAGCGAAAAATAATAACATATTGACTTGATAACCGGTGATTAAAATAATCTGTTAATATGTACCTATTCTGTGTAAGTCTTCTGGGTAAGGACCAAAATTTTTGCATGTTTGCACAACGGAAACGGAGCAAATGTAGCACAACAGAATTTGTTAAGGTTAGTTTACATGGGTCTAGAAATGATCACACTGGTATAGATTATTTACATTCTTATTGTTTCTTAACCATTGAAAAATATATAAAGGTTTAGAAAAATATAGCAAATACAAATATATTATACATTAATTAAATAACACGTATTATAAGACCTAAACCTGATTGAGAGTTAAAATCGTTAAGTAATGTTGTATACCTATCTTTACAAAATTCCATTGTAACACGTCACACAATTTCGTGACATTCGTCGCATACAGGAAAAAAAAACCACATGACACAGCATTAAAAAATTCATACTGAAGAAATTAAACACCTTTATGAATACACATCAGAACTATTCAATAGTAGACAAAATAAGCTACTAGAATTAATAGTAAAAAGTAAGAAAAGTTGACGCAAAACACTTTAAAAGTCTTACAGAAAATCCAAATTTATAATGGTACACATGCACCTTCAACACTTTTTTGCAAATGAGCGAAAAACAACATGGCGGAATTGGCCTGAATTTAGTCACAACTTAGATGACGGTGTAGCCTTTGCAACAAAACATTATTTGTTATCCTATCTTGCCATGTTCTCGATTTATGCTGTCGCACAACTGAGTGACACAACGGAACGAAATTTGGGACACGCTTTTAGATTAATATTATAAATTAACTATAAAGTTTAACGAGACCGTAATAATAAAAACGTGAAGATAAATTCATGGTGAATATAAATAAATCAAAAAGTCTTTGAAAAGTTTTTTAGTTTTAGAATTAAATTGCAAAAACCTGGAGGAGTCGGAGATGTGCCATTCACATTTTGTATGAAAAACGAAAATGGATTCAGTATCCTTATTTACATAAAATTAATTTTACAGAAACCTAGTGAAAGAAATTTAGATATGAATAAAGCACAGGGTGCAAAATAAATTCAGCTATAATAATCAAGTATTAATATTCACATAAGTTAACAATTTTTTTTTATATGTTTATTTGAAAGTAATGTGCCATCGTACTCACGCAAAAAGTGCAAAAATTTTGGTCCTTACCCTTCTAGCAAATTTATTACCTTTTCTATTTTATTATACATAGATATTATTTATTGACAGCTAAAATTACATGTTTTGGTTAATAGTGTCTAAATTCCTAAAATAGGTTTATCTAAACATTAGGGTTCTCTAAAAATATAATTTGACGACCGATGTGGCGCGGTGGGCGAAGGTCCACGACGCAGGAGGTTGCGGGTTCTATTCCCGCCTCGGAACAAATTTGTGTACGAACTGCAGAATTTTTTTCCGTTAGTCTGGGTGTTTTCTATGTAAAATAAAAAATATCTATCTGTGTATATAATGTATTAAATATATCAGTTATCTAGAACCCAGAACACAAGCTTTGACTAGCTTACTTTGGGGCTAGATGATAATAAATAATGCTGGACAATCCACACAGCACGTGTGAATTGTCCAGCATTATTTATTATTATTTTATTAATTTAAGTGTAACACGGTAGGCACTATTCTAATCGCATACAATAGGGTACCTACCTTGAATGAAACCAATCTCTCTACAATTGAACTTATTGTAGGTACAGTGAGCAATTGAGTGCGATGACCTGCCAGACCAATTTATTATTTAATTCCATGGGTCCAACGATTTATTTAGGCACCTAACCTAATCGGTACCTAGGTAATATGGTATTGATTTCTCTGTTAATAAAGTAAATAATTTTAACAGATATGATAGATATTCAGCTGTCTGTATTTAAAAAAAATATTGAAATATCAAATCGATTAGCAAGCATTCTCGTATTTGGCCATTTTCATTTGTACCATTTTCCCTATATGAGTCGTGTGCTTGAAATATATGATTTTTATTTTTTATTATTATTTCTGCATTAGGTACTTATATTCTATCAACCTCTAAATAGGCTAATAATAATAGTTTTTCAGGGATTTTAGTAGAAGTAAGTACCTACTAGTAATATTGAACTACTGTCAACGTGGTAACATACGTCGGTATAATAAAATTACCATTAATTTATTTATCCTCAAGACCTTTCACCTCACCTTATTTACTAGTGAAAGAAATGAAGTGAATAGATTTGCATCAAAAATAAAGTTTTACATAATTTATATTGAAATAGAAGTCACAAGCTAGGTAGGTACCTACCTACTTACCTTACCTACAAACTTTTATAGGTACCTAGAAAAAAAAGGTACCTACCTTCATCGGCATTATTCTTTGCTAGCCTAAAGCTATTTCAAAGGAAATAACTAGCTTTAAATTTATGAGAAACTTAATAATGCTCTGAATCATGGTCATGTCCCTATTTATGGTCATGTAGACTTTACGATACGCATTGGTAATTCGTTACTTGTTTCGGGAAAATATAATAACAGCTGCAATAAGCGGTCAGCTGCAAAACAATTTTACTTTTTGTGATTTTTACGACTGTAAAGTTCCATTGTTTACGTTCAGTTTAAGACCAAGGAGTTCGACTTCAGACTGAACCAAACTAGAAAAAATAGTTGAATGGAACGAAATAACGTTCAAACTTGCCGCCTAATGCTAACCAATAGGATACGGCTCAGCTTGCCATGAACCAATGGGAGAGCCCGCATATGGTGTGACTCTTGTGGGACGCGCCTTGCCGTCATCAATACATTTCCAGAAAAACAGATTCCTGACATAAACATGCAAGTTAGACTTAACTGAAAACACGCAGAGGGTTTGTTTAGATTTAACAAACATGCTGTGTGTACTATCATCGCCTCAACAATCAGCACAACGATTATTTTCAAAGTTTGCGTCCCCCGCATCGTACGATCATGTCATATAAATACGAGGGCGCTCCCCACCTCCAAGCAAACGTCAAACCGCTTCGTGCCGCGCGCTCGTTCTTTCGTTTCTCCTCCGAGGCCAATCGTGTCAGTCGCGTTATAACAGCCTCGCTCAACTAAACGTCAATACAAAATTCTAGTGTCATCAAAAATCAGGGCGTGTGTGAATATTCAGTGATATTTATACCTGTTAAATAACACAAGAAGATGTCTTTCAACACCGATATATCGAGCAAATTGGAGACCAGCAGGTAGGAAGCGTGTTTTAGTGCATGAATGTGTGCGGTTCCTGGCGTCCCGTGCTAGTGGTGTGATATGTGATGCACTCGGATGTTGTGCTATGCGTGGCAAGTGACTCCTACCCATTCCCACCCAATATTCCTGCAGCCATAACGTTCGATGTAATGCCTGCAATTTACCGACTAGTGGCGTGATGTTCTCCTTTCACATTTAGAGCCTTGTCTTGAGTGCCTGCTTTGTGACGAAAGAATTACGATGAAGAATGAGTTTTGTTGTCTCTTAGATAGTTACGTGAACATTTAGCCTATTTTGTAAGAGGCATCGATGAGGTTATCCTTATCCCGGCTTCTGGGCGTGCGCAGACCGCGCTGGAGCGGTGACTCACCAAAAATACCGCTTAACTATTAGGCACTTCCATCGAGGAACATTATCTATACTGTTAGCTAGTTATAAGCTAACCTGATAAGTTTTGGGTAAAGAAATATCCATTAGGAGATCAGCGAAATTCCTACACAGAAATATAAAACGGTTTCAATTCTAAAAACTTAGTAAAAAAACTTGGGTTTCTATTTTGTCTCGTTACCCTTATTCAAACACGCATAGGGTGTATATTACGAGAGCAGCCCTATTTGATTATACCCTCATACATTCTTGATGGGGTCTGGTCAATGACCAAACCAGTTTGACGCTACCGAAATGTGGGCCTACAAATTAAGGTCAGCATTACTTGAGGGTAACACGAATTTTAATTTATGATCTGATGATGCGACAATCAGCGCTACATAATCTTAAAAATATTTACATTTTGTCTATAAGATAGCCAAGCTATGCAAGTGAGCTAGAGCGCAATCTTAGATTTATAGGTACCTAACCTTTGTGCATCGCAAAATGCTGCATAATGTATTCACCGCTATACAGACGTGTCTCGGTAACTTCTTTACGGACTTTGGTCTCATTAAAACTTTTGTTTATTTATTATAAATCTGGTTGTATCTTCTCAATTAATTGGTTACTGTAAAATTGGAATAGTTTTGTTCAAAATGGCAGCCCAACACTCACATGTTTTCGTAAATTGGCCCAAGGTGGGTCAAACTTCAACTTGAGACCTTGGTTTGGCTTCTCATCATTATGCAAGTCAGACGGCTTATACAACAGTCCACATAGCGAATGTTTATCATAGCTATCAAGATAACCACAAGTATCCCATATGAAGGACTAACAGTACCCCGCGACTTCTGCGTAAATTAAAATATTTTAACCTCAAAACTGAAACACGTGTTTTTTTTATTTTGTAATGTTTGGGAAGACAAAAGAAGGATTCGTAAAACTTTGACGGTCTACAATAATAGACCGTTAGTAAAGGGTTCCTGAAATACAGAGCGTTTTTCTCACATGCATATGCCCTCTTTTGGCCTGAGAATATTCAAAATTCCTTTCTTAGTACACTCCTATGACTACAAGGAATGAACACTCGAAACTTTAAGTCTCTAAATTCAAGGGTTTTAGCTGTTCCTTTTCCTAACTACTAGATAATATTCATGTATTTATCTTCATGTATATATGTACCTATCTCTCTCTCTAGAATGATAGCTAACTCAATTTATTAGGTTGTCCCTTATATTCTCATGTGGGCTGTGTGTTGTACCAAAGTATTTCTCAAACAGCTAAATAAATGGGGCCATAATTTGAATGTCCTGGAATACCATAATGCCTCATATCAAGAACTGTCGTAAGTTATTCAATTACTAACAATACAAATCAAAATGGATTACGAATTCCATGAGTGCCATCATTTGTCATCATCACAATAGGAAGGTACATTCTTTATCAGTATTTACAATAAATTTACCTGTCAATAAACCATATTGAATCTAGTTTTACTCATTTAGAGGTGTACACATTTCCTTTCACGTAATTTTTTAAATCTGATTCATGAATTGATATTTCCTTTTGAACCTTTGGTTTGTTATCAACAAATAAATCGTTATCTTTTTCAACGGAATAAAGATACTTAAAACTAATTGTACTTTGAAACATTTTATTGCATCTTACTTTTCATGGGCATTATCTTAATCGTAATTTATAGGTTTATCGTTGGTATCAAATACACCATACCTGCATACTTTACTTAAAATAATAAAGACAAAATTATTGCTAGTACCTACCTAAGCATTTATCAACTTTCTAAGTGAGTTTATAATGTAAAACATCCCAGAAGCCAAGAACAATGTAAGATTAAAATTATGGTTCTCAAACTTTAAATAAATCAGAGTTAAGTACCTAAGTAAATAATAAATAAATACCTAACTTAAATAAATAAAAAGGTTAATGGACTTGTATTTTAGGTTTGGGGTACCTATTTGAGTAACGTTATATTAAAAGTAGGAGACTATTTTTGTACCAAATTCAATTTTGTAATCACTAATTCCGGAAACACGCATGATTCAGAAATAGTTTTGCCTAATCAATAAAATAATGATAACAATAGGTAATAACATACTGTCTCTCATTGGTTGGATGATTCGTTGCAATATGAAATCTCAACAATGTTATTCGCTTCTTTTCCATTAAAACGTGTAATCAACCTCTCGTGAAACCTCTCAAACAATAAACAGGCATAAAATTAGGTAACAAAAATTAGCAGGCAGGTACGAGTGAACTCGTGTTTTTCTCATTTTTGATTATGCGCTTTTGTTACATCAGAGTATCGACTGGCTTGCTTGGTTTATGGATGTTTGTGTTTCTTTATATTGCATATGTTTGTATGAGAGGTTTTTGCTTTATGAAAGAATGCCAATTCACCGATCATCAGAAGAACAGCCTTACAATAATATTGAATTGAAAGTGAAATACCTACCAAAACAAGTTTTAATGTCGTAACATAGAGTCTCTTCAAAGTCGCCATCGTCAGTAAAATGACGATGGCGTCTTGCCGATTGTAACATTGCAACCATAGTGTGACCCTTATAAATTATTAAGACACCAATTAAAAAAAAACTTTCATCTTATCACCTAGGTAGTTTCTGATAGTAAAACAGTTCATTAACAGTTTATTCCTATTGTTACAGGAACACTCTGCGTAAAATAGCCCGCAATGATGGAGCCGACTTCTCGAAGCAGAGCATCCTCAACGACATGGAGAAGTTTGTAAAGACGGTCAACAACATGGACGAGACCGTGCTGATCCCCAGCCGCCTCATGAACATCGAGCAGGAAGGCGACGACGATCCTTTCAGCATGTTCAGCATGCTCAATGATCTGAAGAACGAGCTGCTGTGGTCCGGAGACGCGGAAGAGCAGGTGGAGAGGGGCCGGAGGGTGTCTGATCTCAGTGACACGGAGAGCGATGCCTCGAGCGCGGCTGGGGACTCCGGCATTGAGGGTGAGGATGAGAGAGACTCGGCTGCTCACGCCGCTGCAGCGTGCCGGCGCCACCTCCGCGGCCTGCGCCGTTCCATCCGCCAGCTCACAGCCGCCGCCGCGCACCTCACGAGGTCGTATCAAGAAGAGGTCGGAGCACCTATTTAGAATAAATTCGCTTGGTCTGTGATTTAAAGCCTGTTCCCGTCGCGCTGTACATATAATATAGCAGCCCGCTTTGTACATATAGTTTATAGGGCTGAACGTGGATGGGATTCTCAGTAAGTTTATGGTTATTTAATAAATTAATTTTCTTTATATTTTTAGTTTAATTTGACCTGCTTCGAACTTAATTATTGGTTTTACATCTTTTTTATCTTCGTAAACTTTTCTAGCTAAGAGAACAAGTCTTAAACAAATTGTGTAACAGAATTTGCGCATTGGCCATCATTGCATTAATAACTGGTAGTACAAACTCATTAGAAAGAAACACAGACTACACGCCAAGGTTGTTTGAAGAATTAGCTGTATTTACAATTTCTGAATTAGGTAATATTGAAAAGGTAAAATCGTGAAGGTCAAGTGAGGTATGAAAACTTCCGCGTAAATTCATGTATGGGCAGACTATCGAATATATTAATCAAATAAAAACTGGTGCAAAGCAAGAATAAAAGTCGACAAGGGAATCGCGTGAGTAGTAAACTAAGAAGCTGAATAAATAATTTCAAGAACAAGAAACTTGTATGTCCCTTGACTGGGAATACCCACTTCAGTCGTGGAAAGTGCTCGGCTGTATCGATTTCTAGCCGACCCGGGAGTCTAGAATGTCATGAGATTTCGGCTTGCGATATCGCGGCTGACTATACTTATTTTATTGCGGTACTTGGTTGGTATAATTATAGACACGCATTGGTTTTGAGCCGAGTTAGCTCGATGGGAACTAAGTTTATGAGTTCGTGATACATGTTTTATACCCGCATTCTTGTATGATACGATAATCAATCTACATTAGCAACAGCGATGAATTGAAGCAACCTTGGCTCTCTGTATCTATCGTCTCTCCTTATTGCCATTACGGGCCCACGTGCTTCTAATAGACTCAACTTGATTTCTTTTACGACCAGACTGAGGATATTGCTACATTGTCTGCCGGAACGTACAAGGCTAATGTGCCACGTTTCGCTGTAACTGCATAACATTATACAAACACACTTATACAGGTCTCGAGTGAGAGTTTTGGCTGACGGCCAAAATCAATGCGTTGCAGTGAGAGGAAATTATCAAACAAAATAATTCAGACCGTTTTGTGTACCAGCCACCAGAAGCTGTATTTTGGTGGCTGCATAAAATATAGTGAAGCGTAATCTAGGTACAAGTTCAAATTCCAAACATTAATAAAGTTCGTCGAATCATTCCGTAGTCTAATATCCTTGTTGACAGATGTTGAAAGTTCAAGAGTAAAATAAAAATACTGATGCAATTACTTCTGATGAAAAATAAAACCTGTAGTAATCGTCATGTTACACAATCGAGAACTCGAGCTATCTGCTAACTGTGATAAGGAGAGATAAGATGTACACACCGTGCTCAATCGTCTAACCGTGGTGATATATTTAGCATCATAGAAAGGTAACCTGAATACCGAGCGAGGATGTGACAAGCGAATAAGAACATTTTAATTATGGTGATAAGGTCCTAAATGGATAATGACGGATCCATTCATCTAAGGGAATAATATAATGGATTGAACTGGAACAAAATAAAGTCTCTAAAGTAGCTATAGTTCTATTTGTGAGGAACGGGATAGGCTTCAGATGATTAAAGACAATGTACCTCTAGGTTTGATGTAACATGTGGCATTGAGTTCAAATCCGTCCGACATAGAACCCATTTGGACTGGCACAGTTGCAGTTTTTTCTCGAACTAAAGTCAGTTCGAGAAAAAACTGCAACTGTGCCAGTCCAAAGATCCAAAGTCTCCAAGATCAAAGTCCAAGATTTCAATAAATAATAAATAATGCTGGGTAATTCACACATCATCTAGAGCTTGATTTATGGGTACTTAAAATATTACACAGATACCTACATACTGTAGATAGAAAACACCCAGGACATTGACTTTTGACTTTATAATAGCAAATATAATAGGGTACTCATTCATACAAAAAATCTCTATAAAATGAGCAGCCAATTTCTGACCTTTATACCCGTCGACGACGTGGTACAAGAAACAAAATGGGAGTGCATTTTGTTTCTTGTACCACGTCGTCGACGGGCTCCAAAAATATACAGCATCACGATATATTTCTTAAATTTAAGCAAGTCATTGAGAGAAGTGGGAAGAGAATGTAGCGTTTTCTAGACACAAATGAACCTATTCATATCGCTACCGGTTACATCAGCCAGCGCGTTATTGTACTATAGGTACATAAAGACTTTAATGCTCTGTACCTCCTTACTTAAATAGGTATCTACACTACACCTCATAAAGTATCTAGTAAACTATACTTATTCCAGAAAAGTAGTATAAAAACTTCTTTATGGTAGTACTTAGGAACCTACTTTTTTGACGACATCTATGACGCAGTATACGAAGGTCTCATTATAGCAACGCAAGAGGTTGCTGGTTCGATTCGCGGCTTGGGACAAATGTTAGTATGACCTGCAAATATTTATAGTTCTTGGTGTCATGTCATATAATATTTCGAGTCTTTTTTGTATGGATGTTTGTTCCTCTTTCACGCAAAAACTACCGAACGCATCGGGATGAAATTTATTAGACTAGGTCCTATCCCTGAAATAAGTCAGGCTTTTCATCCCATAAATCAGTTCCCACGGGATAGAAATAACCTTGAAACGTCTCTATAGAAACAACGCGTGAGAAGCCGTGGGCAGATGCTAGTACGTATACTCACATAATGAAATCAACTATTTAGTACTCATAGGGTACAGAGCTTGATGTTAGATGTGAATTGTCCAGCATTATATTTGATTTATTTAAATTAATACTACGTTAGTTACGTACCTGCTCAATGATAAATACCTCATGATTGCAGAGACCTTCAGCTTAAAATTCCTTGAACTTATACAATATTTTGATTTCAATAGTAGCATTGTTACAATTAACGACACTTTGTTTGGTCATACCACACAATAGTCTTTCTTCCGTTAGCCAGAAGGCTGCCTTTGTCGCTAGCAAAACAAAGACGATTCTTGATCCTTTAGTACCTACCAGTTTGTAGGTATCATTGCTTTGTATACGATAAAAGATTTTAAGAGCGTAAGACTAATTTCTATCTCGCTTATACGTAGGTACAAGAAAAGAATGAAATATAACAGGGCTAAGAAATAAGTTATTATTGGTACTAGCTTCAGCCTGCGGCGTCATGCGTCTCAAGACTCAATATATTATTGTGCATGTAAATAAATAAATAACGCTGGAGAATCATGAATCATCTAGTCCCAACCCCAAGCTAAGCAGCGCTTAGGAAATAATTTATAAAATCGGTCTTTCTTGAAATAATTTATAAAATCTACGTTTTTGAGTTTTTTCGCTACAAACATACAAAAATCCAAATCTTTACTTTTTTATAATATGAGTATTATACATATATTGTATATTTGTGTACATATACATTATATGTAGTTACAGAGGGCTAATAATCTAGTATCATGGCGGCTAAATTATCCCTATCTACTTTTAGCCATAAAGATAAGAAAAAATGCATTAGTATGTATACCAGAGGTTTTATCAAAACATAATAATAACACACATTCAAAACGCTTCTATAGCAACTAAAAGACAATGCACAAGCATTATCAGAACATACCCAAAAACTGATAAGAATAATAAAATACTTAATGCTAGAATGAGTCAAACAGTTCAATAGCAAGCATAGCAACAAAAACATAGAAAAACCAGATGGAACTGATTATAATGAAGCGTTATCGTCATGTCTAATGTAGTTCGACCAAACTGAAAAGATGGTGCTTTTAGTTAGCAACAATTTTACACTATCATTATTCTTACGCGAAAGTCTTAAAAAGCAGTCTGCTAGCTTATAAGGTAATCCCAACGGAAGATGGTTTATACCTTTAATAAACCCGTGCGAAGCCGATGCCGATCGCTAGTAGGGTTGCCAGATGTCCGGGATTTCCGGGATTGTCCGGAATTGAGCGTCTTGTCCCGTGTCCAGTAATATGGCCTAATTGTCCCTGATTTCGAACACTTAGAAATGTAGCATTGTGGAGGCGCCCGGCTCATAAATGGACAGTTGAAATATTATTATTAGTATGGTAAGTTTCTTTTGTTTGTTTTTATCATTGTAATTAGAATCTAAGACACTAATACTTTTTCTTTCTTTCTTTCAAACATTTTTTTGAGTTGGTGTTCTCTTACTTTATCTTTTCAAAACTACAGAATTGATAGGACTGAATTTTTCATACATCTCGACCAGACACATGAACTACTTTTTATCCAATATCAGTTCCATAAAATATAAATAATCAGTAAACATTTCCATAGAAGCGGCGGGCAGAAACTAGTGAAGTATAAAATATTAAAGGATAATCGTAGATAACATTTATAATGTTCATATATTAATAAATAACACTCTTTATTAATGAAATTAAACCCGTAATGACCGAAGGAGCTGAGACGTAGACATTCACGGTAGGGCTGGTCCACCAGTTCAAAGTCGCTCAGCGAGCTATGGAAAGAGCTATGCTCGGAGTTTCTCTGAAGGAATTCGTAATGTATACATCCGACAGAGAACCAGAGTTATCGACATAGCTCAAAGAATTAGCAAGCTGAAGTGGCAGTGGGCCGGCCATATGTCACATAGAACCGACCACTGGGGGTAGACGTGTTCTTGAGTGGAGACCACGACTCGGCAAACGTAGTGTAGGACGCCCTCCGGACAGGTGGGATGACGATCTGCGAAGGACTGCTGGCAGATGCTGGATGCGGCATGCTGAAGACAGGGCGCTATGGCGCTCATTAGGGACTAATATAGGATGATGATGAATAATAAAATTGAGAAACTTACCAAAACACAGAGAATGAAACGAGTTATGCATTAGGTATTGAAATATATTTGGGCTTTGATAATGGTGGCCTCCCCGGTGCAGTGGGCGAACAACCGGATTCATAGTGATCTCACTTAATATGCATACTAAAATGAACCCACCTCCAATAAAGCTTAGGTTTTTAGTCAAAATAACATGGTTTTTGATATGTTATTCTCAGAAAACTGTGGAAACTTAACAAAGTCTCTTTATAATAAATCATCACATCGCTATATAGTATAAAACAAAGTCGCTTTCTCTGTCCCTATGCCCTATGTATGCTTTATTCTTTAAAACTACGCAACGGATTTTGATGCAGTTTTTATAATAGATAGAGTGATTCAAGAGGAAGGTTTATACGTATAATAAAACCGTGCGAAGCCGGGGCGGGTCGCTAGTTAGAGAATAACACATCACCTTTTTGAAATGTTACCCTCGGAGAACTGTGGAAACTTAAGCATTCAGTACCGAGTCTCTTTCCATTTGAACTTTTTATTTTATAGTTTTTTCGTAATGATTTTTTATATCTTACGGGAACTGATATATGGGATAAAAAGAAGCATATGTGTATAGACAACAATCAACATCTATGAAAAATTCAGTCCTTTCAGTTCACTAGTTTTGAAGTGAAGTAATAACAAAATACCGTTATGTGACGTATAACTACACAAATTAGAAATTAAATAACTGATCGATGCAACGCCTGACCCGAGAGCTGGTGAGGGTAATGCAGCCAGTGTTGTGGGGATGGGGACGCTTCCGACTGGTATTGACTCGGACATCGATCAGTTGAGCTAGGTACCTCTGCTTAAAACTGCAGTTAGCTCAATTGTAGGTATATAGATACTAGTTTTAATTTGTTTTTATTCCATGTCTGTAATTTTCGTTGATAATAAAGTTTACAACCGTCTGCAGTTAGCTCAATTGTTTAAATTGTATATACCTATTACTTTTAATTGGTTTCTATTCCTTAATTGTAATTTTCGTTATAAACAAAGTTCTAAAAAATACTAGATTTAAGCTTTTAATTTATAAACCACAATAGGTTACTCAAGATCAAATACCTCTTCTCTCTTTTTGAAAAGGTACCGTTTCAATTATTAATAAATTGCCAAGCAACAGCGATAATATTGTATGTAAACAGTGCGAAAGGTCGTACAAAAGATTCTTGTATTGGAGGCGTGTCTCTATGTTGATATAGCTACTGATGATGCAAGTGTCTGATGCAAATCACATTGATAATTTAAAATCATGCGTCATGAGCGTGTCGACGAGTGGCATAACAAATTCATCGATACAAATAAACCAATAATAAATTAAAAGTAAATAAAGGGACTCAGATGATCTATCGGTGAAGTATCTTTAAATCTGAATAGTACTTATTTTGTAAGTTACCATTTATCTCGCATAAGTCAACGAAAACTAATGAATTCACCGATGAAATCTTGAGGAAATATTATGAAACTGCATGAAATCATGGGTTAGTCACATGATTATGGTGATTTATTAAAGAACTATTGATATATAGTATATTTAAGGCTTTCTTGAATTCTTATGAATTTATAAACATGGACATCACAATATAAAAATCAAAGATTGACAAAAATAATGTGGAAAGGTATTGGTAAAATTAAACAAACATTAATATTTTACTACAAAACATTTAATTTTAATTTAATTTATACAAAACATCAACAAAAGAAAAATAAATCAAATGCATATTACAAAAATACCTACACAACAATGAAAACTAAAATTTTAACTAGAGAATAAATTCTATTCGCGAATCTATTTATGGTAGGATACCTAACAGCAACAAATTGATTGTCTACAGATAGATACATAGGTACTGCTTCTAAGATTTATAAGTTTTTGATTCAATGCTGCTTTGATGCTCACTTTTTGATGAAATCATTGATTGCACGAATCCACACAAAGCGATTCTGTATATTTACCAACTCATCTGCGTAGATAAATTATGTAAGAATAGATTAGTGATGATGAGGTGGCTTCAGGGTTAACCACCTGTTCGGAGTGACATAATCAAAGGGCTTCTTTGATTAAATATTTGCTATTTGCGATCCTTGCCCTTCATTGCTTCCTAAAACTTATTTACAAACAAGTCGAAGACCTTGCTCAAGGTCCGCCTCATGTACCCCAGAAAGAATTTGCTTTTGACCCTTAGCCTTGGAGAGTACCTAAGAATATTTCCGATAGATTTTTTATCAGCAATAACAATATTAATACGGTTTCAGCGCCTTGAACTTCGATACCTTGAATTCCTAACTTCTTTGTTGTAGAAACTGGGAGCGGTACCTTGAGTAAATAAGTTTTATATCCTATATATTGTCCTACAGTAGCGATACAATGCTTAGATTTAACCATTCATTTTAGAGCCAACATTTCAAAAATTAGAAAATTGTATGCCAAGGCTATCAAGCTTAGAGCGAAGAAACTTCTGGACAAAAAAAACTGCTTCTTTCCTAAGTATGTAGTAACGTATGACTCAATATAGACGAGTAGACATAAAATATGCTGTATTTTCTTACTCCATATACTTAAATGCGGTTATGTGGGTAATCTGGTTATGTAACACAGGTAACGGCGAGAATAGTTTTGCGCAATTGTAGCTAGAACATAGAAGCCGTTTGATTATGGAGGAGATTAATAACAAGGTGATACAAATCTACATACCTACCTAACTTCATGTTTTTACAGCTACACAGTTATGTATGTAGTAGGTTGGTAGACTTTCAGATATTGACAAAAACTTCATCGAAAGTATGCAGCCTGCAGCACCAGAATCATGTGAGTTTAGTAAGGTAGGTAAGGTACTACCCACAGGTAAAGACCCTGAACTATAGTAAGTAGACCTAGAAGTTACTATACTAAGAACTAAGAACGGATAAAAGGAACTTGTTTTTTATTTAATTAGAAGACATCATTCAGGAATATTTGTCATTTTTCTGCCATATTGATATTTGCCGAGGTGTTAATTTATTCCATGATGATCTTCTGAGTCAGCAATTTAAACTAAACAATGGGGAATAGAATAATTTCGTTCATCATCATCATCAACGTATATTACTCCACTGCTGGACATAGGTCTCCCCTCATGAGCACCGTAGCACCCTGTTTTCAGCTTGCGAGTTCGTTAAGGAGCGAGGAGGAGGAGAACAAAATAAAATCTCATTGCTTTGTTATTAGCGCAAGTAAGTTGCGCAAAAGGGAACTCGCGGGTTTTTCACATCCCAAAGTCAAAGTCGAGCTTCACAAGAACGAGTATTCAAGTAATATGGACATTTGGCAGGTTTAGCCAGACCCAGGCGTTGTCGTAAACAAGCCAAAGTAGAACGCAGTGTATTTCAGACCCAATTGTGGTGAATGTAGAACATATTTCCAAGGTTTTAATGTTCTTGTTTTATTTATTCTGCCAACAGCCACAATATGCGCAGTAGGTACTATGTCTGATAAAGACTTATAGTGTCTATTCTAGAACACTAAATCACTACTCTCAAAGTAATTTAGCATTACAGGTGGTTACAACAGAAGAATAAATATTTTTACCGTCAAAGCTAATTAAAGTAAGATAATGCAATTCAATACAAAAATATGTGCGTAAGTTCACATTGGGAACTCAACTTGATACTATCTGAATTGACTGAATCTTAATTGCTAAATTTACAACTGACTTGATCATAAAATACGTAAAGAGATAAGTGCTCACCTTTAAAGAGTAGTAGATACATGAATGGTAAAAGACCCTATTAATGCTATCACTAAGCCATCGCTGTCTATAGGTACGTCCGCCGCCGCCAGGGCCTCTATCTAAAGAAGTGTAAGAGATAGACAGATGAAACTTATGAAAGTGTATTTTTCTTACCGCTATAAACACTATTAACGCCTAAACAAATGATTTCCTTTGCGCATTTCATAAAAAGAGCTCGTTTTCCATGGTTTTCTTCGAACTTTAAAAGGGCACAGGATGCACTGTAGAAAATAGCGAGTACCTACCATTTACTTTTACGGTTAGTTCCTACGGAACACATCATTAATAGTTCTGTTTCGATACAAATCAACTCGTTAGGAATTCTTGATGAATTTCGGTAAAGCCGGTTTTGTTGGACCTTAGCTTCTAGAAGATGTTTCTTTTGAAGGCAGTTATAATTCGCTCTCGCTTCCTCTCCTACTAAGCTACTCTCTGAGGTAGGTACGTAGTCATTATTCGTCTAATGCAAAATTGCGAAACAGACCTTCTGACCGTACAGAATGGAGTCAACAATGTCAAGTGTACGAGGAAAACATTTACAGAAATGCGTAGTAAAAAGTAAGTAGAGGATGCAATCTGGATTGAAAACCTGAACGGGTCGATAAAATTTGCATTTTGGAAACAGAATGTAGGTAGGTACTATGAAATCATAAGGTCATACCTACTAGTGATAAAACACAGATTGTAGGCAAAACATTATGGAATTTGAATACAAACTACACATCATTTAACAACACCTACTACAGGTGTTGAAAAAACCATTTGCCAATACAATGACGGTGAATTTTACGCGCTTTTTAAAATTCAATCAACAGATTTAAATTGTTTGGTGTTGGTAATGGCAATAAAGTAACCCTTATCCGATAATGATTCTAATATCATATCATAATAAATATTTAAATAAATCGTTTATTATGGAACAATAACAATAGTTCCATGGTTAAAAATGGAAACGATGTCATCTGCAGGAGGTTAAAAAACTGATTCGCAGATGACAACGCCAAATTTTGACTCATATTTTACAACGATTTAACTTTCATTTCACAGATTTCCCAGATAAAGCCAGATCTTCAAGGCGATTCTGCTGTACGTAGGTATGTTCTAAATCTACATTCGATTGGTGTGTACAGTGATTGTAAGGAAGGATGAAGAGCAGATTCCTATTAACAGCAGTTAGCAAGTGTTTCAGGTAACCGACAGCCTTCGTCGTTTGCGCAACACCGCGCCGGTGGTGTAGGCATTGCGTGCGATTCCGTCTTCTGAGTGTGTTGTTTTTATTTAGAGGGTCAGGATATGAATGATATATCCAATTAAAGGCTTTCAGATACGTTTGACTCTGACCGAAATACAAAGTAAAAGTTGTTTTTTATTTATGATCTATAAAAGCGAAATCCTATGGATCCCCATGGCCCGTTGGATACTTGAAAACATCGTGTATCTTCTGAAAGGTGTCAGATACACTATACATATAATGCAATCCATGTCACAATAGTAGTGGATTTCTCCTCAATGTTTTGGCTAGTACAAAGTCCAGTAGCTTTTGTAATGTGGGCAAACAACATAAATGTTATTGAGATATTGGCCTTGCGAAAACTTACCTACCTACATTTTTGCAATTTATTCAAATCGTAGACTTTGCACTTTGTTATTTCGCAAGTCAAATTTAGTAAACATTATAGGTAGGTATAGCCGAACAAACTGGTTAGGTACTGCCTAATTGCTATAAATATCTTTATATATAAACAATTTATAGAACAATTACCTACTACGCACAAAGAATGGACCAAGAATCCAGTTTTTAAAAAAAAACAGACTGGGAAAATTCCTAGAACAAAACATGAAATAGTAGGTACCGTTTTCCATCACAATAGATGAAACATCTAGAACTCGTACTAACATTGTTATTTGCCGTCATTAAATACTTAACTTGGTTCTTCATTAATGAGAAATACGCTTTATTTGCACATGTTCCTCAATATTTACGTAGTTTTTTTTAGTTTAGTGTTTAACTAGGTACATTAAAAAAGTAAGTACATATGTAAATATTATCAAAGAATGTTCGATGTAGGTGTGACCGTCGCGTCGAGACAGCAAAAATTGGCCTTCGCCTTAAAACGCACCGGGCAGGCCAAACGAACAGGTTATTCTTGTTTTAAAATTAGTTAAAACTGAATGTTTCGAGAACCACGGCCGCAGTGCGGGTACATCAGTCACCTATAGGAAGATAAATAACCTGGAAGAAGAAGATAAATAGAATAGATGAATAGATCCATTAAGCCCGTAAGGTTCTGAATGGATATATTCATGCATTCACCCAAATGACGTCCACACCTGGTCTTGAGATCACCGCAATGTTATAGTATCGTCTCAGCAAGCTGTCAGCTGCACTCATTTGCAGAGTTTCCTTTCTACCCTAAAATCTGTCAATCTCCTATCCGCCTATAGGACTTTTCATCGTAGTTTGAAGCTGAGTTTTGAATAAAACATTCACGTGACGATGGATAAGTACAAAGCAGGAGCTATAAAATGTCATTCATAACAACTGCTTTGTTCCCAGCAGTTAAAAAAGTTTACATCGATTTTTAGAACATTCTTTTACTTGCTTAGAAAACGCTAGAAAAATTATGTCAGTCAATTATGAACGGATTTTCGGAAATTTGCATTCTAAGATGATCAATATCGAGGACACATGTTAATTGATAAGATAATCACAAAAAAGTGGGCTTGCTTAATTAAGAGATTTCTGGGTGTGCGTGTATTGAGTATTGAATGACGAATGATGTAAAGTTTTTTGAAATGATTTTACAGAAATAAAAAGGCAAAGATTGGTACTGATAAAGCATACGTATAGCGGAAACAAACACTTGATATTTGAGGTATTTCTAAAATCCACGCAAATAAAATCGCGAGCCGGTCAGCCAGTTATTCTATACAAGTATGGCTTCGTCGAGCAAAGTGGCGTGACGTAATTGACGTCAGGGTTTCTCGAACCTTCGATGCGTCAGCTGACGAGCTCGGTACGGACATGCGCAGAAACGTCACCCTTACTGCGCAATGCGTCTCAGTGCTTCAATATTATCTAATAGGACCAGCGATCGGAACTACCTGAGCACATTTATTCCATATTCGAACTTTAGGAAAATTTGCTCACGTAATTCTGATCACTAAATAGGACCTACAGGAGGACCAAAGATATTTTTAAGCAGGTACAAGGTCTGAGTTAAGGAACTCCCTAATCGAAAAGTCTTTGGTAAGGAAGGACCCTCATAGCGTTACGGAAGATCTTAGTGGTATGTCACCTGTGTTTGAGATGACCTTTGAGGCGAAGGTTTGTGAGATGCAGAAGGTTGTGGATTCGTTTTCCGCCGTGGGGAAATGTTTATATCATCTGCAAATTATTCCGAGTATGTAGGTACCTACAGCTCATTATCATCATCGCAGCCCCCTGTATAAGTTCAACAGCCTTCTTTTGGTTCCCATCCCACAAAGCTGTTCACCTATAATTTCAAGAATACCTACTTGTAGGTTTGTTTGAACTAAAGTACCTTCTGCCGGCAGTTTTTCTTGCGTTTTAGGATAAAAAAAGTACCTATAGATACGTAATTTTAAGTAGGTAAACAAAGATCGAGTTATTTACTACACGCATGAAAGCCTTTTTTATTTTGAGGTTAGATCATGCTGTATGAGTTGTCCTACATTATTTTATTTATGAAAACGTTTCAAAAATTATTTATTTTATTTTGGAAACTGATTTATGAAATTAAAAGTATAATGTCAGTCTAGAACTACATCGCTGCAATATTTCAGCCTGATCCTTTCAGTGCTTTTGACGTGACGAAGAAACATCCACCCGTATCATCAACCTATTCAATAAACTTACGCATTAATATAATAGTGTCACATTTTAATTCAAAAGCGTTTTTGTTACCAGCTGCTGTACAATACTAAACGACATTTCTGTTATCAAGTATGACATCATCAAACGTTATGTTCAGTTAATTTGACTAACGACTGTTAGATAATAATTACATAATGAACCCTATAACCCAAAGAATGATGGCCAAGGTCTGTGCAAAATTGAAAAGGTCAATGAACCCAAAAATGTCATTATAATAATTGAGGAAAATAATCCACCATCTCTGATAGGGCATAATCCGGTGCTTTGAGGGCGTGGACGCCCATACCATACATCATTAATGCAAAGAAAAAAAGCGTTATAATTCAATATGAAAGTTCAAAGAACTGTATAAAAGAGAAGAGAAGGGCAAAACATGGAATAACCCGCATTAGAATTTAAATTTTATAAATATTTATGGCTTAAATCCTGTCTAACATTTTAATGAGATTACGTAACGTTTAATTAATTCAGCATCATTCATTTTAGGCACTTTCATAGTTGGACATGATTTTTATATATAAAAAACATCTAACACTAAAAACACTGAAACAGGGATATTTACCGTGTTTTCTGTAAATTATTATTAAGCAAACCAAACAAAACTATGATAGATTCAAAAGTTTTATACTGATTTCCTTATTTCGTTAATTGGTGAAATGAAAAACTTTCCTATTCTAAACGTATTTTCTGATTTTCTTGCAGGTTTTTATTTTAACAGCTAGGTTGGCTAGGTTTAGGTTTAAGAATAGAAAAAAAATGTTATTTGGATCGCGTAATCAAAAACATTAATAGATGTTTAAGACTTAGGACTTTTATGCTGCCAGAAAATATTCATGAGGCATTCCTGTGTATACTTAACTTGTTAGTTCTTACGCGGACGAACCCATTCATGAAGACTCAATCAATGTATTCAAACATATAAACATACATGAATACTTTGTTTCCAATAAAAGCCACGATTAGATCTCGTGGGCAGATGACGCAATCTGCTCTCAACTAATGTGAGCTAAAAACTGATCAATCACGGGAACAAACCGTGATCGAATTGTGAATAAAAGATATTATTGGCATAAATTGAGCAAATTATGGAATTTTCTGTTGGCAAATTTTATCTATGTGGTAAATCAAGGACAAAATTAACATAAATGATTTGGTTACATACCTAAAGATAGTTTTCCTTTAGAATATTCCATTCTATTTTTATCCACTTATTTGCATTCGCTGATCTTGCTGGTATTTTGGTATTTTCTAAAAAAACAGTGGACAATAAAATAAGAATAACGAAAAATGGCATTTCATCTTTATTTTACAATCCACTGGCCTCATCCTGCAAGGATCTAGGGTTTTAGAATATTTTTTCAATAAAACTAATTATGTATGTATGATCATAGAGGCGAAACTCGACATAATTCCTTTAATATCTGTCACTATAGACTTCCATGTTCTTTGTTTAATTTTAGATGTTTTTATTTATGTTCGTCGAAATAAGTATTATTCCATTCTACGTAGGGCAGCTGACTGGTCTACGCCCTAATGTTTTAGGTTTCCCCTCGCCAGCAATCTTGGCAGCAATCTTTCTCATTTATCTCGACGCGTGCCTACCAGCGGAGACGAGTACTCTTGCACTCGCCTATGACGTTAGATTTGGCGTCAATATCCACTATCAGCTATAACTATACACTTAGTACTTTGTTATTCCTCTGACCTGATCATACGAATACAACTTTCATAACGTCAATAAAACTACCTGACTTTATAAGTCGTCAGCAACAGATGATTCCTCATGTCTTGTTTTTATTATTAAAACAAAGGATTCCTCGTTAAATATTATGTAGAGACCTACATCAGCAGCAATTTGCATTGTATAAAGATTCATTTAAACTTGCTTGGAAAATTACAAGTGTTTACAAGGCAGTAAGAAAACCTGTTAAAGTAGAAAGGATAATCGTAAAAATAACGCAAATATGTAAGTTGGATAACAGACTCTATAAATTATGTTACAAAGGGACAAAAGTAATCTCATACAACATTTATTTCTCATATAACATTTATTAAATAAGTAAATTCAAGAATTTATATTGCGTCAGTCAATTTTAATTTAATTCTCAAACAAGTGATTTCGCATTTTTGAATATTTTTATGACCCGGACTGATAACGCTCAATAATATTACTTTACCATGAATATTAAGGTATGTCATGAATAAAATAAATTAGAACAAAATCGGATCAAATATTTGTTTTCTTTTTCTGAAAATTTAAGTCTGACAATACTCTAAGTAAAGTATACAATTTGCATGTCTTATGTACGTTTGTCTACGCAGATATTTTAACATTAATCGAGATATACTTATTACGGAAATGAACAACCAAGCTAAATATCATATACAAGCAATATTATAGAATTTTCCTGCGTAAGTTTTTAACTATTTAGCTCCTGTGTGATTTATGCTGTTAAAGATGTGTTGGCTAGCTGTCTGGATGCCAGGATTATTGATACAAATAGGTTTACTTATAGTCAAATTTTAGGTTCAGTCGTATAAAAATCATCATGAAGATGTATGGTTTGAATGCATACCTAAACATAAAATTTATCAGCTCATTACACACAAACACATGCATTAAAAGTATTATGCCTTGATAAGGCAAGCCTTGATAATTTTGGTAAACGATTCATGCAAAAATACCAATGGAATGTCGGTACATAACTTGGCTTCGTCCTTGTTACACAGTGTTGCATAATTCCATTAGGTAGGTACCTACGTTAATTTGCACGTGACAGATTATTTAGATATTTAATGTGCTAAAACTTTAATTGTGTATCAATACACGTTAATTAGATACCGTATAAATCATATTTGAAACAATTCCTATACTAAAGTATTTATTCCCATATTTATTTCGTAAAATATTCCGTTGGCCGAATGACGTCACAGCAAGTTGTTTGTGCACCGCTATAAAAGGCGATAGAACGATCGAAGCGGCTGAGTCGTAGTTGAAAATCGGTCGAGGAAGGTTGTGCTGGAGCTATATTTTCAGGTACGATCATGGTCTATATAACTATGTATATAATGTATATAATATTATACATAATGTTTATATAAAAATAAGTAAATAAACAAATAATTGGAGCTTCTGTTTAAGATGATTGTCCTTATATATTTTCTAGTATATAAGGGTAATATACAGCTACATTTATAACTATTGCTAAGTTTCACTAGAATGGCTGGTATTGACTTAAATTGTTTCTAGATCAACGATTATCTCAATGTATACTAGTAATTTGATAATACTTAATTGGAACTTAAGTGTTATGATGATTGTCCTTATATATTTTCTAGTGTATAAGGGTAATATGCAGCTAAATTTATAATTATTGCTAAGTTTTACTAGAATGTTGGGTATTGACTATGTATACGAGTAATTTGATAATAAATAATTGGAACTTAAGTGTGTTAATGATGATTGTCCTTATATATTTTCTGGAATATATGGGTAATATGCCAAATGGCTGGTATATACGAGTAATTTGATAATAAATGAGGAAATATACGTTATTCTTTTATTTAAGGTCCTTGAATTCCATTATTAAGAATATGTCTTATTGTCAAAGCAATTAATATCAACGCTATGTTATATATTATCTAACATCAGAAGTGGGATCACGTAGTTCTATTACTAATACTCACTTGTCTAAGTTCCAGAATGGATCCTGCTCTCCTGACTGACATCCTAAAAGCTGTATGGGATAACTTGGTTGGCATCAAATCTGCAACCTGATGAAGATGTGGCGCTACCTACCTTCGACCCAACTACGTGTGACAGCAGTGCAGAAAGTTAGTGTAAGAACATTAAAAGATGTCGAAGGAATTTACTATAGTTTACTAGAGAAAAGATTTGATTGCTTCGTGGCACAAAATAGCTTTTACAAAAATCAACTATTTAATTAGTCTGCGGTGGTATTAATGGCGTTAACGGTAGAATGGCATCATTCACTATGAGTGGACTGTCCGGAATTATTTATTTATTTATTTAAAACAATCTCTGAGCTAATATCGTTGTTTTCTAGTTATGTCAAGGTTACCCCAAGCGTCCCTTTAAGAAAAATAATGTTTCTCTTGAGGCAAGGCAGCATAAAGGGCATTTACGATGAGTGTCCTAATAAAACAGACAATGAATAGTTTCAGAAACAAAAAGAGAAAAAAAAAAAAAAAAAAAAAAAAACGTTGCACTTACTGCAAGAAAGTTGGTCACTCTGAGTCTTTATGATGGTTCTAGGAGTCTTTATGATGGTTCTAGACATGTGTTAATCTAATTTTTTTTAGACTAAAGAATTAAAATTACAGTTAACGGTTTAGAAATTGATTTCTCAAAAGAATATACACATTCACTTTTAGAGAAATACAGGTTTATCGTAAAACATGTAGAACAGGCTTAACTATAGGTGGGTAACTATTAACAGTTTGTAATTTTTGGTAGGTACCTAATTACTATGAAATAATCCAGATTCATTTCGTCCCCAACAATAATTAAATAAAAAAAACAGATAGATTATAGAAGTCCCAATAAATAATATAGATAGATATTGATTCTAGAAATAAATACAGGAGCTAATTGTAGTTTATTAAGGAGTCTATAGGCTGTGTTATTCAGCTTTAATTGAATAGGTTGTGGCAGCCTAGAAGTGTTCGGCAAAATAACTGTCTCTGTTAGGTTTGAGGATGTTTCTATAGAACTTTATATTTGTCGTGCGGGTAAGAAATTTAACTACGATCACTTTATTGGTCAAAATTGGGCAGAATATCATGTCATAGAAATAATAACAGAGAATAATGGGGTGTAGAGTGAGGCGAATATTATTATTGGTGCGAAGCTATGTGTTAATTCTATCCCAGAACAAAGTAATTTAGGTATTCAAGTAGAAATGTTAAAGCTGAAGGTAGAACATTGGGACTGAGAGTTAAATTTTTTTTTTGAGTTTATTTACTGGGAATCGAATTCAAATTATATCAGACTGTAGTTCCATCAAATCAAATTGACAATAAATAAAATGAACTGGTCCCCACGCGTAGCTCGTTGGTGTACTTATATGCCAGATTTTGATTGGAGTTGTTTTTTAAAAAAAAAAAGCCGTTACAAAAGTGATATGGATTTTCTCTGCCGTGATTTTGTTTAAAGTTCTCCTGTGTACGGGTCCATTGATTTAATAAACATCTTAGTTAGAAATTGTACAGCAAAATGATCTTGAAAAACAAGCATTAACAGACAAGGTTCGGTTAAAGAAATTTGATAGGAACCAGTATGAAGTTCGTAACAATCTCTTGTATTACAAAACGACATCAGATAGTGAACCTAAATTGTACATTCCTAAGGGTACTAAAATTAGTTTGTTGCGGTTGTTTCATAACGAAAACTGTCATGTAGGTTTAGACAAACTTCTAAGATTCTTGAAAACTTTTTAGTTTCCCTGTATAAGAAAATATTTGTCACATTGCTTGACTTGCATAAAGAAAAAAGGTCATCATGGTCTAAGACAGGGGTTTCTTCCAATTGAGAAAACTGATGTTCCCTTTCACAAAATTTGCATAGATTGTACGGGACCGTTAAGATAATCTAATGAAGGTTATAAACACATTATATTGAAATTGAAAAATTATTTATTCAGACATTATACATCCATAGTTTTTTGTTAGTAGCACAGTATAAAATTTAATAATTTCAATTGTGATGTCATGTTAGTAATTTTAAATGTCAACTTATTTTGTCAATTATAGTAATAGTGAACGGATTTATCAAATTTTGTCTCATAAAACCATTAGAAACCTTAATTAGACGAATTACAATCGATTATCCATGAAATTGTCACCTTTTTGGGTTATCCTCTTTAGTCGTTTCGGATCGTGGCACCAACTTTAGTAGTAACCAAGATGGGGCTCTTAAACGTCAGATTGGCCGAACGTGTTATGGTTCAACAATCAATCAATACTACTCTTCATTGCGTCTCTTAATCAGGCAAATATACTATGTATAATCCCGTATAAATATAATGTTGTTGACACCTTTCATTAACGTAAATAAAGACAGGGAATTAGCAGGACAGTAACTTTGCAAATTGCTGGAACTCTCAAAAGGCGTTTTGACTCTACACGTCGTATTAACTTGAATTAGAAATAGGGGTTTAGTGTATGTTTCCTACCTAATGATCGTTTGCTTTCAGTAGAATAAGTAATTTACGTAATATCACTGTGGCAAAAGAAAAACTACGATATTGGCCAGGAGAAATGAAAGACGAAAATGTTGTTAATAATTGTTATAATTTAACAAAAGTGTAATCAATGAAAATTTTTTATTTAGGATTTTAAGATTATCTCGTTCCATTGCCAATCTAAACTTAGATTAATTAGAAATAAATAATAATAAAAAGATTGTAATTATGTATATTATTGGAAACATAATATGAGAGTGATCATTTGATTTTTAGAAGTAGCCGCTGGGTTGTGGTTTATTTAATACTAGTCTAGCCCATTTACAGCGGGTGGAGGGGATTAGTATTATGGAAGTAAACCGGAAAAAGAATCAAGCCGCTGAAGGACCTTTAACTTGGTACTAATACTATCCCACCGGCAGCGGGTGGACGGGGTTAGTGCGGCTAGGTTACTGGGACGCACAATACCGCTGAACGATTGATTGTTTGGTGCGAGTTAGACTCATAGCAGCGGATGAGGACTCGACACGGCTATGCAATCAAAAGTAAATATTCAGAAATAAATAAACAGAAATAAAGAAAAAGTATTGTAACAGAATCTAGTATGAGAGTTTAAGATATTATATCACATGATCACTATCATAAAATTATGTATAAATTAAGTACTTTGAGAGCAAAGTACATGTCAGTATGGCCGTGACAGATTATTTAGATATTTAATGTGCTAAAACTTTAATTGTGTATCAATACACGTTAATTAGATACCGTATAAATCATATTTGAAACAATTCCTATACTAAAGTATTTATTCCCATATTTATTTCGTAAAATATTCCGTTGGCCGAATGACGTCACAGCAAGTTGTTTGTGCACCGCTATAAAAGGCGATAGAACGATCGAAGCGGCTGAGTCGTAGTTGAAAATCGGTCGAGGAAGGTTGTGCTGGAGCTATATTTTCAGGTACGATCATGGTCTATATAACTATGTATATAATGTATATAATATTATACATAATGTTTATATAAAAATAAGTAAATAAACAAATAATTGGAGCTTCTGTTTAAGATGATTGTCCTTATATATTTTCTAGTATATAAGGGTAATATACAGCTACATTTATAACTATTGCTAAGTTTCACTAGAATGGCTGGTATTGACTTAAATTGTTTCTAGATCAACGATTATCTCAATGTATACTAGTAATTTGATAATACTTAATTGGAACTTAAGTGTTATGATGATTGTCCTTATATATTTTCTAGTGTATAAGGGTAATATGCAGCTAAATTTATAATTATTGCTAAGTTTTACTAGAATGTTGGGTATTGACTATGTATACGAGTAATTTGATAATAAATAATTGGAACTTAAGTGTGTTAATGATGATTGTCCTTATATATTTTCTGGAATATATGGGTAATATGCCAAATGGCTGGTATATACGAGTAATTTGATAATAAATGAGGAAATATACGTTATTCTTTTATTTAAGGTCCTTGAATTCCATTATTAAGAATATGTCTTATTGTCAAAGCAATTAATATCAACGCTATGTTATATATTATCTAACACACGCAGATTACATATAGGTACCTACCTAATGTTTGCAGCATTCTAAGGCTTGCCTAGAACTTGAGATTTGAAATATCCGGCTTTAAATATCTATCTATGTAGTATATTGTATTAAGTTTATCAGTCATCTATTACCCATAACACAAGCTCTGCTTAGCTTGGGGCTAGATGATGCTGTGTGGACTGTCCGGAATTATTTATTTATTTATTTAAATGCTAACTGGTATCCACATGCGGATTTATACGCGTTGTTTCTATGGAAACGTTTCGAGGCTATTTCTATCCCATGGGAACTGATGTATGGGATGAAAAGTAGCTTATGTTTTATTCCAGGTCTAGAAATGTCAGCCTGATCCGTTCAGAAGTTTTTGTGTGAAAGAGGAACAAATGTCCATACATCCATGCAATTTTTCACGTTTATAATATACTAGCTGCGCCCCGCAGCGTCGCCCGCGGGGAAATTTATTTATTTGTCAAATATCATATTTTTATACATAACTAGCTGCGCCCCGCAGCGTCGCCCGCGGGGAAATTTATTTATTTGTCAAATATCATATTTTTATACATAATATGCTATTCCCGACGAAGACAAACCCAAAAACACAAAAATCATAAAAATCGGTTATAATCTATAATCTCGAGTTATAAGTGTTGTAACAAACACGACTTTCTTTTATATATAGATGTAAGGATCTAATAAAGGATAAGAAAGGGCATGGAAGCTCGTCACATTAAATTAAACTAAATGATACGTTATTATGACATTGTAATATGAATAAATAAATTACACATACTACACAAATTTACGTTTTATTTATATTTGAATATAATATTGTAAATTATAAGTGACAATAAACGATTTGAAATAAGTAATAATGGTTATGGTGAACAGAACACATATACCTACACGTGTAAGATTTTCAGAAAGTTACAAACCGAAGATTCCTCTGATATTCTCTCACAATTTCAATCACTCATGTAACTAATAACTAATGTTGATTTTCCACAGTAACCACTAGTATGCAATTGGACCCGTACACTTTAGTACGTACCTAGTCGAAAAGATGCAAATCGACAACAAAAATAACAATCACGCGATGTCACACAAACTCTGGCGCATATCGGCTCGTGTGATTCGCACGTGGTAAAATCTACGCGTTATTAAGTTATCTGATAACCCTTTAACCAAATTCCAGAAATAAAAGCGCGGAGAAAAGAAATAGCCAAAGATAAACAAACAGACAACGAAACTCATAAAGCTTAGATACTAATATTATAACCAAGAATTTATGCATGTTACTTTTTGAAGCAAAACCTATTCAACTGGTCGGGCTGAAATTTTGAATAGACCTGGAATAGAACATAGGCTTTTCATTCCGTAAACCACCTGGCCGTGTCTTCGCACGCGTTTTTTCTATGGACACGTAACCCAAGGCTATTTCTATCCCACGGGAACTGATTTATGGAATGGAATTGGAAAGTAACGTATTAATCCAGGGCTAGAACTTCGTCTTTTATGTAGTCTATTTTAAGCCCGATGCGTTCAGTACCTTTTGCGTGAAAGAGGAACAAACGTCTATACAAACTTTCGTGTTTATATTATTAGTGAAGATCATTTATAGTATTAAGTTTAGTACTTATTCTTGCTCGAAATAGATAATAGCTTTGTTTCGATTAATTTTCAATGCTCCTTGATTCCAATTGTTTGTTTCATCATCGTCATTAACAATCGCCGGGCCTTGGCCTGCGATGACTTCCTTCATTCATCTTTTTGAACCATCGATGTTGTAGGTACCTTGTATAATAACAATACACAGTATATAATAGGGGAGAAGGAGGCACATTAGGACACTTTTTAAAGAATAGGTCATAGATTTTTTTGTTTTTAAAATTTTTGTATGTTTTATTCGGTAAAACCTATATTCGTATTTTACCTTTACAAATCAATAATAAAATAAACATGTTTATTGAGTAGATTATGCAAAATTTTCATTTTAGTAAGACACTGACAATGTCCAAAACTGCCCCCCTTGGGGGGTAGTTTAGGACGCTACTGGGTATGATAATATGATAGTAATAAAATCTTTAAAATTAAATATTTGAGTAATTATTTCATTATTATGAAATGTTTTAGTTGAAAACTATAAATTCTTCAATTATCACAATTAAATTCGTACATGACATCAACCAAACTTAGAAACTATGAAAATGCAGTTACTCAAACATGAAATCTTTAAATATGTAGATTATTATGCGTCATTTATTATTAGGATAAATAACACACAGTTTAAATCTTGAAAAATCTAATCTAAAAGTATCGCAGCAGTTCTGGAAGGGCTTTCATTCATTGGGTGATGGGAGCTTTGTCAGGATGATCCAATATTAATATCAACCACTCATCTTCTTTTCTTTTCTACCATTCAATACCAGCAATTTTATTCATTTCCCAAGCCTCTGTGTATTTTATAGATCCTTAGTACATTGGTACGCCAACAAACTGGTTTAATTGATATTAAACCATAATTTATCTTTGATGATTTTAAAATACTTATATTTTCCATCATAACTTCTTCTTTTGTAAATAACTGATTGATGCTATATTTTTCTTATATTTGCTTCGCCGATATGCAACTTAAAACAAATGAAAACTTTTTATATTACCAATCACACACATTATGACATGTCCTAAAGTGCCCCCTAATATCTAGTCCTAACCTACCCCAAGGGGTCATTTAAAAAACTTTGTGTCATAATTTTTTTTTTATTACTTTAGAAACGAATACGGTAGGCTCTATCCATGCATGGATACCCAAACTTAATAGAAACTATAAAAAAACATATAATTTATTCTCAAAGTCACCAAATAAACCCTTACGGAGTTCAGATGAATAATTTACTCCAGCCAACGGAAAATCCGACCTGCTAATAAAATCAGTTTTACAGCTGACAGCGTGGTGAATGATATGTCATGGTTTGTAGTAGTAGTGTTGAATACTAAAATGCATTTTCTTCCAAAAATATGTCGATGGTTTTGGAGTAATCTCCAATGTCTAAAGGTGCCCCTGTCCTAAGCTACCTCCTTCTCCCCTACCCTTATATTATTTCTTACAAAGTATACAATAATATACGACGACCTCAAAGCACACTCAAAGTTAGCTCAATTGTTTCAATTGTATGTGCGAGTTTTAATTTTTACTATTCCTTGATTGCAATTTTCGTTGTTCATAAACACAAGGAAACACATCCTGGTTTTTCCAATGCCTTTAATATTGTCCATCCATAAATAAGTAAGTATTCATTTCATCTTTGGTTAAAGCTCAAAGGTCCTATTCATCTTTATGACCTTTGTAACCTTTCCACGAAATTCGCGGTTATCTCCTTTAGTATCAGGTTTCACTCCCTCCTTAATGTCAATGTCTTTGTTTGTACTCATTTAATAATAATTACACTAAGTACCTAGGTACTTTTATTTCAGACTTATGATCCTTACAAATTATTATTATTAACACCCATCTCTCATATTTAACTTAGTGTTTACCACACATTTTATACGGGAAACACGAGTTAAACTTTTGTATCAGACTGTATGTATGATCTGTTTGCTAGCATACGTAGTACTTATATACTTTCTTTATTTGTACTGTGAGATCATCGTTTTAGTATTATCAATGATCAATGTGTGATTTCATGGGAACTGCTATATTAAAACATATATAAGATCCTTTCTTGCATTGCAGCATTAAGTTACTCACGTATTTCCATACGGAGTCTTCTGTGCGGTGCGAATTCTGACAGAACATTTCTAAGGTTGAACTTTGACTTCACGACAATTTTTATTTAGATTAAAATACTCATACATAAGTACTTTTACTCGAAGACGTGTCATTGGTTAACAGAATCACTACAAAAATACATATACACTATACACATATTATAAAACAAATTCCGCTGTCTGTCTGTCTCTAATCTCTATGTACCTATGCTTAGGTCTTTAAAACTACGCAACGGATTTTGATGTGGTTTTTTGGTGATTCAAGAGGAAGGTTTATACGCATAATAGGTAGGTACATCCGTGTGAAACCGAGGCGGGTCGCTAGTTATGAGTAAAATGCATCAATCAAAATGTTTTCATAGATTGGCTAGATAATTTTAACGATTGGCATTGAAATAAAACCCCACCCACTTGGATATGGTAATGGTAGTTTCCCATTTTACAAAAATAATAGTACTTACGTCAATGCATTAAAATTTATCAATAATCTACGCAAAGGCACGAATATATGGAAATAAGGTAGGTATATAAAATTACCTTACATGTGAATGAAGGTTAGTACAAAAACATTAGGTACTCGTAAATGACATTTTGCGCTAACCGAGCTAGGTCGTTCGTTACAGATTTACAGCAACAAAAGAATTCAATTCGATCTGAATTCAAACAACAATGAGAACCGGCACACCAGAGTCTAGAACATTCAGTGATCTCGGCCAATCAGAGGAGGTGTTCTTTGCATCGCGCCATCGTCGCATGTCCGTACAGTTCAAGATAAAAGTTGTGAATCGTTCAAAACAACGGGTTTGGTAGGTCCTGACAGAAAAACTGTAAGTCGTCAAGTGGCCAATTAGTCTGCGGTAACCATGCAGAAACAATTGGAGGATCGTTGTGATTATATGACCTTCGTGATGACTTTGCCTCGCAGAACTTACGGTTTGAAATTTCTGAGATGGGTGACTAAGCATTTGTAAGAATTTGTGTCATAAGTTGTTTTACAAATTATCTTTGTTCTAAGGGCGATGTAGTCGCTGAGCGACAAAGTCCCTTTCAAAAAATAAATTAAAAAAAAAAACTTTGCTCTAGCCTAGGTCATAATTTCTTTTAATATGATTAAGATGAAACGCTTTTAAATTAATTAGATATATAAATCGATTCAGTCTTTCTTATAGTGCTTAAGTTTCATTAAAATAATATTTTAGGTTAATAACTAAGACAAAACCTTGTTGGGAAAGAGTGTTCCAGTAAAATAAAACAATTTCTTACCATTCTTGTCCGTTCACAACAAAAACTTATGATCGATGTTTCGACCTGTACTACCTATTAACGGATCGTATGATCCTCTATTGCGAACCTACTACAATCGCTGTGACCTCAATCCAGTCAACACAGTCAAATTAAAACTACTTTTACAAACAGTTTTTTGCGATGCACGTCTTTGAGGTCGACCGCTTCTTTCTGCGTCTTTCGATTTGAATAAGACGTACGATAATTTTACTTAATGATAGTCAGTTTCAGGTATAACTTGCTCTCAAATAGGTATCCTGCAACTTGTGCGTTCATTCAAGGACCTATCAGCCACCCTTGATGGATGCCCGCATAATTATGTATCTGTTTAAACGGTACCTACTTATTCTTACGTTACAGTTGAGCGACGTGATTGTTTAAAGTTACAAAGGTATACTTAGTAGGTACATTGCCCTAGGGTTGAATTGAAAGTAACTTATTTAGTCCCGAGACGGGGTTTGACGTCCCAGCTTGAGGCGCCAATAGTTCGAGGGACTAAAATAAGTTACTTTCACCCGAGGTAAAACACTGTGCTTTTCATTACATTACATACATTTAATAAAGAAAAATATTGTGAATTTTATGTTAAACTCAACAACACGAGAAAACAAATGAAGATCGAATTGCCGCTTTCCCGCATTTTTTTATGTTTTTTAGCTTCAGCCATTGTTTTCCACATTCTACCATTATCATAGTTCAATAGAAACGTTATAGCTGTCAGTTGAAAACGATTCTCCCAAGGGCTGAAAGGTATCACTTTCAACCCGCTCTTCAGACAACTTCAGACCTACTTTCCGAGTATGAGTAGTGAAAACAGTTTTTATGACCGCAGTGGGAAACACATTCACAGCCTATCAATGCGCAGCAGTTAATACCGACCTTACCCAATGCCTTTTACAGATCCATGAAGCAAATCGGAAGCACTTGACTTCGTCCCAAGGACCAACGCCTACTTGCCAACACAACTAAAATGGCTCAATGCGAATCTATATAACATGTTTTATTACTTGCATTGATGTTTAGGTAAAGACGGAAACTAAACTGCTAATAAAGCCGACAAAACAAAAACTAGGTAAGTATATCCGGATATTTTATACTTACTTGGTAGATTAAATTTTACGATAAGAGGTAAATACATCCTAACCTATTAAATACGAATATAAAACATCCCCAATTATACCATCAAAAATGGATAGTAAATTTTTAATCTATAGACTTTCAAACACGCGTGACAAATTGTAATTCTAGATTCTGGTAAATTTCAAAGGTGACAAAGGCGATGAATCACTCTCGTATTTGAAACTGAATAATGCAAACACTCATCCAGTTTTTTACACTAAAGAAATACTAAAAATATAAATTAGTTATCTTTATAATGAATCACGGAAGCTATAACAGTATCCATCTTTACAATGTTGGTAAGTACTTATAATGAATGAATATATTTTGTTAGGGTGGCCTTTTTGAAGTCTTTCTTATTACAAGTCAAATATTTTTCGCGACTCTAGAAGTACTTTTTACACAGGTTCGTTGCTTAGATGGCCATTACATAATATATAAGGCAATCATTTCACCAATACTAAATACCAAGTTTCTTAATTCGGTATTCTTGGTCAGACAAGCAAGAGTCATACAGGAGACTACGACCAGTTTTCAAAGAGCCAATAATCGTAATATACTATTTCTTGGAATTCCCATTTTTAAACTTTAAAACTTAAAAAATATTTGTCTTTTTGTCAAAAAATAGTAATGTATCCTAAACCTCGTAAATTAACTGATGTTTATATTAAAAATAAGTTTAAAAATTGGTTCACACCTTTATTCCACGTTATTCTTAGTATCTGACCTAGAGATCTAAGATATTAATTTTGACGACCGATGAAGGTGGTTGCGGGTTCGATTCCCGCCTTGGAACAAATGTTGAAGAACTAAAACGATATACTGATATTTGTTCCGGAGTTCTCGGTGTTTACAATGTAAAAAATATCTGTTTTGTAATGAATTGGATTAAATAAGTATATCAGTCTAGTAGCCATAACACAAGCTCTGCTTAACTTGGGTTAGATGATTATTGTGTCGATTGCTCAACATCATTTATTTTATTTATTTATTTTCTATTGATGTGAATGTTTCCATATCAACTTGTCACCCGACAACCGAGATATTTTAAGTTGTAGCATCAAGTATCATCCAATCCAAGCTAAGCAGAGCTTGTGTTATGGCTACTATAGAAAGATATTTGCTTGTTCCGATATAAATTATAGAGTTCACAGACCTCCAACCTCTCTCTGTTCTAAACTGGGTTAGAATATTTCCACTCAAAATGTACCAAACAAAACCTAGAATAGTGTAACAACCGCACACGCACCGATCACGCATTTCGATAAAATATTGTACTTTGAAACGGGTGTTGATAAAAAATATCAACAAACAGTGTCTCGGCGTCTGTCTAGCTGAATGCATTTGTGACGAGGCTGAAACGTGCTGGCCGAGAGGTGTGATAAGATTTATGAGGTTGCGTTGCCACCTTTATTATTTCAATAGGATAATACATTCTCGAAAGCTAGCTTGGATAGAAATGTCACTGCACTAGAGTCACTTTTGTCAAATGAAATAGGCCTATAGTCAAATGATAAACATATTCACTATCCTTAAATTTACCTGAACTTTAGAAGAAATCAAAATTGCGTCGGTGTATAAAGCTCGCCCATGTGAAAACTAACGAAGAATATATCGTCTTATCTCAAATGCAGGTGTAGTGATAAGAAGTCTGGACGATTTTGTAGGCTGTTCTTACAAGGTTTAGCAAGTCAAGTATAACTAGCAATGACTCGGCTGACATATAACAAAACCATAAGCACGTGCATTGCCATCTTCGATGTATTGAACTCGCCACTTTCTCCGTCGACAATAATAACATCGTGAATGGGCATCCGATAAACTATACAACAGTACACAGTGGGTCAAACGCACTATAAGATGCTAATACCTACTGTAAAAGCAATGTGTAGCCGACAATCTCTTTACGCAACAGTGGGTACAAACTTCAAGAGTATTTTCTGTTTCCTGTTCGTAAAACCAATGTTTATGAAAAGGTTTTTTTTGTTTGCTTGGTTATGCTTTCAGTTCAGCTATCATCATCATCATCATCAGCACATATTAGTCCACTGCTGGACATAGGCCTCCCCTAATGAGCGCCATAGCGCCCTGTCTTCAGTACAACTATGCTTCATTACAAATAACCATAGTAACATCTTGTTTTCTATTATTTTTGTAGATAAATTTTACAGGGTGCCAGAAAACAAAAATTATAAATAACAAAAATTCTTAATTTCGTTTTTCTGATGACCAAAAGGTAATCCCGAGGGGACAAACTAATGAAAAAAGCCCTGAAATGAAGAATCTCATTTCGGCTAATAGGTAAGTGGAATCCCCGTTTATGTAAGTTGGTACCTACCTTTATGATATATTATGATATTTTTTAATGTGGAGTGGAGACTCAGGGCATCTCAAATTATAAATTTACGCTCGTTACAGTAACATGCTAATATCTTAATATCCAGTTACAACACGGACCTGAGGGCCTAGACAACACGTAACATAGGATTAACGTTAACGCGATAGTAGAAAATTCATCGACGTCACCTGGGGCCGAATTCCACCAATTTCAAAACAAAGGTCTCAATAGTGCCATTCAACCAAAATGATTAAAATGACGTTTGTGCATTTGGTATTCTACAATAATATTATAATTAAATGGTATTCTACTATTTTTTGCTATTGAAGAAACTTTCTCAATTAGTGTGTCAAATTGGTAGTCATAAAGCTAATCGTCACAGCTATGAATGAACCTGAAAAAAGTTTGTGCTAAAAGAATACCAAAAAGAGTTTAACACTGACATTTTGACACGATTCTATTTAAATGTAGCGAATTATTTAGCGGAATTCGGGCCCTGATCTGTTGTTAAGAAATAAATCATTGGTAGACAATGTATTCTATATACTTACATTTCGAAGCCATCAAGCAAATCTTTAAGATCGAATGATTTTACTTCCAAAAAAATGCCTAACCAGGTGATACTTTTTGAGCAATTTCGCTGTCGCCTGTCTTAGTGAAATTGCTTGTCTCTAAGTCGCTTGTCTTTTATAAACCGATCGAAATTCGCTAGGATTGGACAAGTATATAATCATAGGATTGGAACGACGACTTTTTTAGAAATAGAAGCGAATACTGGTTTTCTAGACCTACCTACCTACTGGTATAGCCTAAGTTAATGGTTTAAGTAAGTATCATACTCGTCTGGAAACCCGATATAAAACCTGAATTTTTAGCCTCGCCTCTCGTTCAGTATAATGTTTGCATAACAAAAGTCACATTTCAGTAAATTACTGCAATAACATAGCAATTTAACTGTATTTAGATGACTTGCATATTCATTTAGGTAGGTACTTTGGCAAAGGTATCTTAAAACCATCCACGTCTTGTTAAAAATCACCTCATTTACTTACTACATAACGAGCAAAATTTATGAAGTTATTTTTAAGTGATTTAACTATTATATTGCAAGGTTAACCTTACATGTTGACGACTCATTTATTATTGTGTGCAAATAAAGATAATCTCACTTTGAATAAAGATATTGACTTTCGAAGGTTTTGATGAATTCATTGGAAATTCAAACGTTTAAAAACATTTAGAACATTCATTTTCCAACGGCTTTGTTTGTAAAACAGAGTGACGCAGCGATGATCGAAATCGATAATATTTTCGTCAATGGTCATCATTTAATATTACATATTCGCATAGGTAGTACCAAGTAAGTTAGAAAATTGGAATCGTGGGATAGAACCAAATAAAAACTTGTAAATATAATTGAAATAATTGAGCTAACTGCAGACGGTTGCACAGTCTAGAGGTGGTATCTGGTGCATTGCATCAGCATTGACATATAGCGTGCATTACATTTTATTTGATTTCTATCTGATAATAATATTCATAATACACACGATTACCTACTATTATATACCTAATTCTCATAACATTCCGATATTATATCTCCGAGACACAAACGTATTCAGTGTGCGCACCAATTCGTACGAACAAATTCGTACCATAAGTGAGCGCACTGCATAATTGACGGAGAAAAAAGTTTCAATGTGAACACTCAGTTTGTTCGTTTATAATTAGTGATCGTTCTTTTACTTACGAAGAATTTCTGCACTGTGGCTGCACTGTTTTGTCTCGGGAGAGTGTGGCACAGGAATCGTTCTATTATTTTCAAGCTAGACTATGGGCCGTACGGCGTCTGTCCATGAGATTGTAGGTACATTAGTATTTAGTAATATAATATTCAATAGGTAGCAATTAATGAATGGCGTTACATAATGTAAATTGACCACGTCGTCGTCGCCCCGCGTCGCAGGCGCATTGGGCAATGGCACTTGAGCAATTGACCTCGAATAAGTTTTGTTTCAATAGCATTTTTTTATTTTTTAGAAACATAGACAAACTTATTTCTTTTAATACCAATAACGAATGAGGGAGGGATGAAGGAGGAAGAAAATAATAATAAATAATTCCGGACAGTCCACACAGCTTCATCTAGCCTCAAGCTAAGCGCAGAGCTTGTGTTATGGGTACTATATGACTGATATACTTAATACAATACATTACATATATAGATTTTTTTTCTTATACATAGAAAACACCCAGACCAACGGAACAAATTTCTGCAGATCGTACACAAATTTGTTCCGAGGCGGGAATCAAACCCGCAACCTCCTGCGTCGCAGGCGGACCTTCGCCCACCGCGCCACATCAGTCTTCTTAAGAATATGGTCGAAGACTAAGGTCGAAGAATATGATTATTTTATTCTATTTTGTATAATAAAGATCGTCTGACCGCGCTACATAATATGAGACGAGATATCTACAGCTAAAGTCAAAGTCCACCTGCAACGCTGGAGGTTGCAGAATCCATTCCCGACTTGGGACAAAGAACATTTAGATTTCTTTGCCCATCTGTGGGCCAATAAGGATAGATAATGATGCTTACTTAATAGGTACACAGCATGTATACCTGCGGCAACAAGGGCAATATGCAAATACATGATAGGTATATAAATATAATAGGTATGTAAATAAATAAATACCTACTAATTTACAAAGATAAACCTGCAACTTGCCCAAACGGTATTAAAGGAACTTAAGAATCTACGTAGGTACTTACTAAATTTATTAATCGACAAGAATCATGTTTGAAATATAATCATTGAATTTTGATGTTCAAAATTTTAGTAATGTTACCTACATTAGCTTGGCTTAATGGTAGCTTGTTGAAGTAAAAATAACTTTTAGGCTTAAATATTGAACCAGGTGTAAAATTTGGGTATGTAAATAGCCATAACACTTCATTAAATATAGTGATAAATTATTAATTGTTGTTTATTCAAGACTCGTTTTTATACCTCAAGCAAATTTAAATTTAAAGGTGCCTAGTGTTACACAGAGAAAAAAAGTGTAGTTACCTACCGTAATACGTACACAAACAATAAAATTATTTATGGTAGTAAATAATCTCGTTGACCAAGTAATGTTTCCATTGAATACTTGATTTAAATTTTTCCTGCTTTTCTACATATCAGAGTCAGTCTTTGTGACGTATAGCTTGATCACTTACACTTGGCTGCAAACGCCGCGTACGCAACGATTGCGGAAGAACTTATCTCTGTCATTACAGTGGTTACTTTTGCATTCTTAATAGACCGTGACAATGAACGGAACGGACTTAGTGTCTTTGTACGTAGAACTAGAAGCGAAGAGACATACTTTGAGATGGCACTTAAGGCGTGGATAGGATAAGGTTAAGGTCTAAGGCCGCCTGTCCATTGACACGGAGAGAGGCAGCGGAGCGGAGAAACGAGGAAATATTAACCTAACTATTATAGGATTGCCATGAAATCTCCGCTCCGCTATTTCATGCAACCCTATTGGTTAATATATCCTCGTTTCTCCGCTCCGCCAGCTCGCTCCACTCCAATGGACACTATGGACAGGCACCCTAAGGCTGGTGTTATTTTTTATTAACTTCTGTGTTCTAGCTTAAGACGCGTGAAATTGTTGAAAAGTACCTAGTCTTTGTTTTATTCCAGGCTTAGAAATTCCAGGGTTGAAATTTAGTGTAAAACTATCTACCTATATCTTTCAGCCAGATCCGTTCAATAGTTTTGGCGTAACAAGGTACCTAAATACATCCATCCTGGACCATCAAAATTTTCAAATTTATAATATTAGTGTGATATTGATAAGTGTGATGGTAGAGCATTTAGCTAAGGTCTCACTCAAGTTAATGAAGATGTGAAAAAAGATGGAGCACGCGTTTTCAGAAGGGAGTAACTCACTCTGGATTTAAAGGCTCTAAGATTATATATAAACTAGCTGGTATACAGACGCAGCTCATTCCACTCTCTTGCCATGCATGCATATTATAAAAATAGAGCAGAATCTTTTGGTTCGACAGTTTTAAATGTCGACCAGGTACGGCTGGTATTTTTCTGTGCGTCTGCTAGTCTGATAGTGAAAGGGAGAAGATGGAATAAGGTCGTTCAATGCCTGCGCACAATCACCGGTAGTTGTAGGACACTGACTGGTAACACGCTGTCTGTGTTCGAGACTTTGTAGGTTAGTCTCTGCAAGCCGTCCTCAACTAAAAGTCTAACAGAGCGTCTCTCAATCGAGTAGGGGCCTTCAAGATTGAGCCGTCCCACTCAATACAAGAACGAACCTGTTCTTTTTAAACTGTGAAGCTATCCTGGTGTGAAGGACCACCGCCAGTCCTCATAGCCAAATCAGTTACTAAGGCGAAATAGTTAGGCCACGAAAGTGAGGTAAACTAGATCAACACTATTATGGTGTTGTGTGTCGGTAACGCGTCATAAGCATAGCGGAAAGTGCATCAAAGGTGCAAAAATATTATAAATTGTATAAAGTTTATGTTTAAATATCTAAATAATATATTGTATTAAGCATATTAGTCATCTAGTACCCATAACATTATAGAGTGCTTAGCTTGGGGCTAGATAATGGTGTGGATAGAAGTTAATCTTTTGTAACATACTTTATATACATATAATATGTGACTATGGAGATTTTGGGCTAGCACTTCCCTCTACTTCTTTCTTCTAAGGTTTCTAGCAACATTTTTTAATCGAAAATTCAACAAGACTGAAGTTCAAGAAGAAATTCATGAGACTGATTTTGCATTTCCATGGATCAAGCTATTCAATTACTATTGTAGGCACTCTTTGATGTTGCTTTTTAGGTATTTTAAGATACCTACTCACTATAACCCTGGTGCTTATTAGGTTTTTGGTTATTCTTAACATTTATGCCGTTATATTTTTTTAATATAAATTTTATTACCTAAAATGTGTCTTTGTAAAAACTGTCTTGTTACAAACACATTGAATTGAAATCAGGTTCCACCTCGTCCTTGAGGTGTGTTCCAGAGGTTGTCGACTGCAAAAAAACTGCTTCACAACCTGTTTACTGAACTCTGAAATTTTCCGCTGACGAGGAACTGTTGAACTCACTTTAATATAAAATAGCTGCGTCCCGCGGCTTCTTCCTAGGGGTAGTTTTGTTAAATAAAAAACATGATTAATTAGGTAATTTGTAGTTTATCAAGGACTAATAATTTTCCTTACACTGACTAGTGACTTAATGACCCTTTTTAACCACTCAGAGGTAATTTTTTCAAAATTAGATAAGCCTGTGTCATTCTAGAACCTTATTTAAGTAAGGTTATCTACATATGATTTTTTATCACAATAAGTTAAGACGCTGTGTGTCGACAATTGGTCCTTTTTAAGCAGAAACAGATAATACTTCTGAGCAAGCTACATTTCAAATTTGTATATCTATATTACTTCACGTTCATACCTAGATCAATAGCTAATCCGAAAACATAACAGCAGAAACTTTTCTTAATAAATATATGTTTTCAAAATGATACGTTTCAGAATTTAAAATCAAAATATATTGATAGCTACGATAAACATCAACTAGGAAGTTATTGGAAAAGATAGGTAACATTTTTATCTAGTCTCTCGTTATGTGAGTTTTTTGATGAAGATTCATAATAAATTTAAATATTAATTTATTCGATTAACAGCAGGCGCTGAGCCCGCCGCCCATGCCTCAGTACCGCCGTGACCTCTGTCAAGGCTGGACGTGTGCTTGATGTCGTCTCAGATATCAATGACAATCCATACGTAATATTTATCGTGAATATTCGGTTAGAGCCTGTCCAGATGGGGCGTTTTACGTGCGCTCCTTTGCGCGGTGCGTTAGGGAGGGAGTCGGGGACAGTTATTTTAAACATGGAACCAAATAAAATAGTTTTGGAAACGTCGGAAGCAAAAAGCACTACAAAGATTTAACGTACATCCAATTCTGCTAATTCTTCCGTTATTAGTTAATTGTAACGTTTCATGGTTCTATTGGATTATCTTTGATTGATTCAATTTTCCCATACTGCAATTCTTTTTTCAATTTCGTCTATGAAAAGTACGATAATATATGTACGGTATAAGAAATACGTCCACTCGCGTCGCGCGTACCACTGGCTGGACGAGGAATCGCGCACCAGCATCTGGACGGGATGTAGGTATAGTGCTCTAGTATCTGGAGAACGGGAATGTTTAAACGCGAGAGCACTCGCGAGTAAAACGCTCCATCTGGACAGGCTCTTAGCTAGCGTTCCCTGACAGATTGACTATGTTTCATTTCGATTGACAACTAGGATTTAGGTAAATCAAATTTTTGAATATAGAATACCAGTACGCTACACAAATTATCAAAACTAAATTTCATTTAGCATTCAGAGATATGATATCGTTTTGCATAGAGTGGAACTGGAACGTAATAGAGATGGCACAAAAAAATATTATGATGGAAATCTATAAATTAGGATTTGGTCCCGTCGATTCCAGCTTTTAAATTTCCCGGGATTTCCCGAAATTTCTGGATGATTTTAAAACCTGGTAATTGTAAATAATTTCTCGGAAAATTTCGGGTCTTTCGGGAAAACCATTTTAGCATTTAGAACAGTACCGAAATAACAAAACTTTATCTATTCCATCATCTTGTAGCATTTCGGATAGATTCATACCTTCGCGGTATAAGGTATGTTAGTTGGAGCTTTATCTCTTACTAGCGACCCGCCCCGGCTTCGCACTGTTTTATTATACGTATAAACTTTCCTTTCGAATCACTCTATCTCTTAAAAAAACCGCATCAAAATCCGTTGCGTAGTTTCAAATATTTAAGCAGTCAAAGGGAAATAGGGAAAGAAAAGGCGACTTTGTTTTATACTATGTAGTGATGATTTGTAAAAATTAATAGGTATGAAATTCTTAGGGTTATATCAGTCTTTTGTGTTTGTATTAATGCCTTATGGTTTTTATTGTTTTATTGAGCGATGCCAGTTTTTTTGTAAATTAAATGAATAATTTAATATTTCACACCGGCAGATATACCTACTAAAACTGTCAGTGTTCAAACTACGGAACCAATTAATGGAACTTAACATTCATATTTCTATTAAGGTATAAGGTAACATTCATATTAAGGTATAAACGAATTTGAATTTTGAGTATCTTTTTCTCATTATTAAAAATAGAGAATTATAAATTATACCTCATATTCTTTATACTTCGCAATATGTTTTACCTGAATTTACCTAAAGTGCAAATAAGATTTCCTTTAGACTGTTTGCAATCTGCAGTTAGCTCAATGGTTTCAATTGTATATACTAGTTGTAATTTTTTCTATTCCTTGATTGTAATTTTCGTTGTTAATAAAGTTATTTATTTCCTTATTTTATATCTTTATCTATATCTGCAGGCAGACTCATTCTGTAAAATCTCGAATTTGAACTCAAATCCACTCTAGTGATCGAGCTACGTCATTCTTTAGCAAAGGCTCTATGCTAAAGAATGACGGGCATAGGGGAACGTAGACTAATGAAAGCTGTCGGGCAATGAGTGATAAGGTAAAATTGAATTGATGGTAGCCTCGCTAATATTTTGAAGAAGATAAATTATGTGAAATTTTTTATATACTGAAACAAGTAGAGATATGTGGTACCGATGATAAAAAAGTATTCTGGCAGTGATAGTCCAGATTTGAGAGATATTTTGTACATTTTGTTTGGATCCATAAAGTCTGGATCTTTTGTTTACCATCAATATTTTTATATTTATTTTTTCCATTTTGTTTGCAAAATTAATTGATTAATTTTGGTTGTAAAAATGTTATGATTCGAAAAAAAATTGAAAAACTCTAACAGTAACACAAATGTTACTGTTAGTATTGCATTTTTTTGATCTAAAATTAATTATATTTGCTCTAGCATTAAATGGGCACTCATTAATTGCAATTGACAGGCAAAAGGAGCGACTGACTGGTTAAACTGTAAATCGTACCTTAATACATATCTATAGTTAAGTACTATTTAATAATAAAGAAAAGGTTTTTTTATTCTTCATATTTCGAGACTTTTGTATGCCAGTCCCGTATTTTAACTATAGGGTATACTATACAAATATATGAAATTGATAATAATAATAAAGAGAATTTTGACAAGTTTGTCAATTTTTTATTAAAACATTCCTGGAGTAGGCTCCTGTTGCCCTGTTCTCCCCTAATTGTCAAAATCTCAGCATTTTAAACTGACAGCGGATTTCTAAGGGTCATACCACACGGGAAGTTCTCCCGCTGCGGAAATACGCTTCTGGACCGCACTAATCACATTTTAATATGAAATATGAAAGATATGATTTTCCTTCGCGGTTCACAGCTAGGCGGGAGCAATACGACCGCCGCATGTAGCTTCAAACCACCGCTGATAACCGGTTCTTACTACATGGACGCTTTCTCGCTATACGTCATTCTGCGCGGGATTATCATCCCCGCGTATCCTTTGTAGTTTGATGGTCTACGGCAGCTTTGTCGAGCGGATACCCGCGACGGCAGAACCGCCCGTGTAGTATGACCCTAAGTGACGTTCGAAATGAAATTATAAATGCATAGGCTGATCTATGAAACACTGCTGGTAGATGCTGAATGTGGCTAGCTGAAGACAGGGCGCTATGGCACTCATTATTAAGCATATGTCTAGCTGTGGACTAATACATCATCATCAGCCTATATTAGTCCACTGCTGGACATAGGCCTCCCCTAATGAGTGCCATAGCGCCCTATCTTCAGCTTGGCACATCCAGCATCTGCCAGCAGTCTTTCGCAGATCGTCATCCCATTTTGCCGGAGGACGTACTACACTACGTTTGCTACGACGCGGTCTCCACTCAAGAACACGTTTACCCCAACGGTTGTCGTTTCTTCGCGATTATATTATATTTTATGAAATATAGAATAGGTACCTACGCATAAGCATATATTATTAATTTACTTATGCATTACCTAGGAACTTGGGGAGGTTATTACATCAGTACAAAACAGGGTAAAGTTACCCATAGTAAAGCATTATTACCTACCTACGCAGGTACCAGCAACGCGATATTATAAAAACGAATATACTAATTAACAGTAGGCATGCGCCATCTATGAGGTAGCCCTTGTCAACTCTCCTGGTTTTTCTGCCGCATTTTTAGCTACATAGCGCGCCTTAAGTAGTTACGAACACATGTGGTTACAAACATTCATAAAGACTTTCACATTTATTGCATTATAGTGGGATTTATTGGACATAATAGGATATTATTACAAATTAATTAAAGAACAGAAACAAATTAAAACTAGCATAATAATATATACGATTGAAACAATTGAGCTAACTTAAGGCGCAAACAGTAGCTGAATGGTCATTTTTGGAGGCTATCTACTCATAGAGGAGTCAACTTTATGAGCTGAAAAAAATATATGACTTTAATTGACATTTTATCTATAAAGTGTACGTACAAAAATGTTCTACGTGTTCATTTTCCCTGTGAAAAAAATTCACAAAGTTCAGCTGTTTCGGACTTTAAATTTGTATCTACTTCTAAACGACTTAGAATTTTGTACTTTTTTTTTCACCTAAATGTCGGCAAGAACTTTGTCTTCAATTGGTACGTACGATTTTGCGATGCGACGGTTTTTCACCTTGTAAATATTATTTTTCTAGTTTTCCGTAGGATTAGTGGGCGTAAGTAGTCGCGCGGGCGACGCGACGGGCGGCAGTGCCTCGCTGGCTGTTGTACGGGGAGGTTGTGCTTGTCTGCCTAGTGCTCGCACACCTTACTCGTCGAATTTATGTTTTTAATAATTGATTTTATTTGTTCTAAGTTGTGCGCGCATGGACGCTTTAGACGACCCATGTGGCGCGGTGGGCGAAGGTCCGCCTGCGACGCAGGAGGTTGCGGGTTCGATTCCCGCCTCAGAACAAATTTATGCACGATCTGTAGGAATTTGTTTCGTTGGTCTGGGTGTTTAATATGTATACTAAAAAAATATATCTATCTATGTATATATTGTATTAAAAATATATTAGTTATCTAGTACCCATAACACAAGCTTTGAGTAGCTTACTTTGGGGCTAGATGGTGCTGTGTGGATTGTCCAGCATTATATTTATTTATTTATTTAGTTTAAATAGTTTGTAAAAATATAAGAAAACCGACTATACATAAGCTGTACATCACCTGTACATAAAAATTTATTTTTATCGCGCAAGGACGCTTTTAGTGCTAAGTTACTTTTATAATACCCTCGCCCTAAATATACTTTGACTGCTCAGTGTTGTTGTGTGTACGTGTAGGTGAATTATAAAGAAAATCAGTAAGCTCAAGAAGACCAGAGCTCTGAAAGCCCAAAAGTTGGTGGAAATAATGTAAGTATACCTAACTACTTCCTTCCTACCTACGTTTATTTTATTTCCCTAATTTTGTGCAATTGCTACTATTAGCAATATTAGATTTATCATGTATTTTTATAGGAGATCGAAGAAAAGTCTAATCCATCAGAAAGAAAATATTCAGACAATGGACGGTGAAAATGATGTCAAGTAAGGAACTACAAAGTTTATAATAGTATAGTGGAAGTCTATGGTGTCCGCTTTCCATCGTCCAGCGTAGTACCAGGTAAAAATAAATGAACGAAGATGTAAGTAGGTATCTACCTAAATACCTACTTCTTATTTATCTACTACTCATTTATTACATATCTTATACTATTATTCATTTACAGATGTACAGTGACTGAGCAACTTGAAACTGAAGAGGAAATGCCAAGTATGCTAGAGGTAAAATATCCAATACTTAGGACCTAGCTAATATTAGTAGTATGCTGTGATGTAATAAAATATGTAAGTATGACAATTATGTTCATGAATTTCATCAGAATTCTAGTATGGTACCTACACTTCGTGAAAAGGCAGCCGAGCAGACTGAAAGCTAATAAGTAAATACCTGTAGATACTTAGTCACAACGATTTATGTCTCTCCGAAGTGAGACACTAGTAGAGGATTCGATCCCGGTCTTTATTTTCAATCCCGGGATTTTGGGATTTGTGAAAGGCGATCCCGGGATCCGTAGACAGGTAAATAAAATCGAAGTAATATATGAAAATCAACTTTTATTTACTTTCAAAAACAAAGTAAAAATCAATTAAAACCACAATTACTTATTTTTTCAAATAATTAATAATATAATATAATTTTTTTTTATTCTACTTTTTTACGGTAGATGATATAAAATACTAATTTAAATAACCACATAATGGTAACGTCATCAGCAGTGATCGGATATTCAGGCGTTTATTTACCTAAACTTTGAGTGACGACAGAAATCAGAAATCAATATCTTTATTTCTTTAGGCTTACAAAATAAGCACTTAGACAAGTCAAATTTAATACTATAGGTACATAATTATCAAAATAATATAAAAAATAATGTGATAATTGATTTTCAGTTCGCCTCACTTTTTTGTCCACTAGTGGAGGAGGCGAAATAGAAACCACTAGCATGTGTATAAATTATGTGTCTAATACATGTTTGCCTTATAAATAATTACATACTATTGTCGATGTGGAACTGAGCGACATCTGGCCAAGCACTAACGTCATTGATGTAATCATTTATGGAGTAATATGCCTTCTTGATAAGATTTAGTTTTATGTACTGTTTAAATCTACGAATAGAAAGTTCAGTTGCTTCAGATGGAAGCTTATTATAGAAGCGCACACAATTACCCATAAATGATTTCCCCAGTTTTCGTAATCTAAATGAAGGGATGTGTAGTTTGTCCTTGTTTCTTGTATTTCTATTGTGAACATCACAATTTTTCAAAAAGTTAGGTACTCTTGTTTTTGTGTGTATACATTAAATTTTCACAAATATATTGCGAAATTACAGTTAGAATATTTATTTCTTTAAATAATACCCTCAAGGAGTCACGTGGCTTTAATTTATAAATTGCACGCACCGCCCTTTTTTGAAGTACAAAGATAGTCTCAATATCAGCTGCCTGTACCCACAGCAAAATACCATAAGACAATACTATGGAAGTAACTATAATAAACTAACCTATCTGTGTCCTGATCAGTGAGATGTCTAATTGTTCTCACTGCATAGGCTGCTGAACTAAGCCTACCCGCGAGAGCATCAATTTGCGGTTGCCATTGAAGAGATGAATCAATATGCAACCCCAAGAACATAGTAGAGTCTACGAAGTGAACAATCTCATTATTTAACATGATTTGAGTTGGGATTTCTCTAACATTTGGTAACATGAATTTTATACATTTTGTTTTTTTAGCATTAAGTAAGAGGTTATTGGCGGGAAACCAATTTAGTATTTGTGAAAGCGAATTATTTACATCGTCATATATTTATTTCTGTTTACTTTAAAAATTAGTGATGTATCATCAGCAAAATATAAGACTATATCACAAAGATCTTTTGCTAGAAAGGGGAGATCATTTACGTTTACTAAAAATAAAAAGGGACCTAATATTGAACCGTGGGGTACGCCTAATTCAATATTTGAGCCCTTTCTTTACCAACATCTACTTTTTGAACTCTATCAGATAAATATGATTTCATAAAAGATCCAGAGCCTTTTTCTTAATTCCATAATGTTTTAATTTCTCAATTAATGTACTATGATCCACACAGTCAAAAGCCTAAGAAAGGTCACAGAATACACCAACAGCGTTTTTGGCTTAATCCCAGGCCTCCAATATATGCCTTAATAGAACTGTACCAATCTACCCTTGGAGAAGCCAAATTGGTTTTCATGAAATAACCTATTAAGATTGAAGTGAGAGGTTAACTAGGTAAGAATATTTTTTAGAAAAACTTTACTCATTGCAGGAAGTATTGAAATCGGTCTGTAATTGGCCGGATCAGTGTGGCTACCAGATTTATAAAGAGGAACTAACTTACTATATTTCATGAGATCAGGAAAAATTCCTGCGTCGACACAGCTGTTGAAAATATAGGCCAAACAAGGAGCCATTTCCTTAATAATTGAACTTAATACTTTGGTGGATATACCCCAGAGATCCTCAGTATTTTTAATGTTAATTGACTTAAAGGTTTTAACTACATAATCAGCATTTACATAACTAAAGTTAAAGCTCTCATTACATTTAGCAACTGAAGGTTCTAAAAATTTAACAGCCATTGATGCTGAGGAGTTTAGCGACTGGGTAACAACTTCAGGAATAGTAGAAAAGAATGCATCAAAAGCATTGGCAATATCTTTATCATGTATAAGAATTGAATTATTAATTTTTAACCTTATTTCCTTATAACGTGGCTTTGATTTACCTGTCTCGTTATTTATTAGTCTCCATGTTGCTTTTGCTTTATTAGATGATTTTATTATAATATTCTTTAAAAACAGGCATTTTGCTGTGCTGACTTTCTTAAATGTTTTAGAATAGTTGGTTACATACAATAGAAACGCAGGATCAAGTAACATAGTTTCTCGAGAAGCATAAAGGTCATATAGTCTATTCCTACTTCTATAAATACCCGGAGTGGCCCAATCAATAAACTCGACCCTTTCTCTCACTGTGCATGTTTTAAGTTTGAATACTTCACTGTGTTCCTTGTGTATGACATTCAAACGTTTGGAAAATAATTCATTGGGGCATCAGAATAAGGTATATTTGATACTGTTAGTTCCACTCTACTTTGAAAATTCTTAATACGGTTCTCTGTTATTGGCCTGCAGTTATATTTTTCTACAATATTTCTATCATCATAGCTAAAATTAACACTTTGACCATAATGGTCTGATTGGAAATGCCTAATTACTGCTTTGCTGGTTGGAGTTTGACTGCAGTAAATATTATCTAAACAGGTGGCAGATGTTTGAGTTACCCTAGTGGGATCATTAAAAATATGTTGTAAACTAAAGCACTTGAATAAGTTAAGCAATCTGTCGGCGAGGGGATTTGCTAAAATATCTATATTAAAGTCGCCACAAACAATAAAATCCTTCCTACAAGTAAATACTTCAGCAAAACTTCTTCCATAGTACATTCAAAAGCAACCTGATCTGCGTCAGGAGGGCGGTATACACACACAATGATATGTCGCTCCAGTTCCTCACAAGAGAGTTCAATAGTCCTCTCAATTGTGAGTTTTACAATATCTTTTCTTTCTTTACATTTAAGACTATTTTTTACTAAAATCAGAGAGCCACCACGTATTGCAGCTTTTCTTTTAAATGAACTTACAACGACACGTTCTTTTATACGAAACAACATGATTATTCGGGAATTCATATAAATTCCGAAGAATTCCAAAATGTTGTAGAATGTTAATTATTTCGTTGTTATCTTATTTATAGATCAAATATAAAACACATTTATTCCGACTCGTTTTTCACTAAAATCGATATTTCCGAAAAAAAAAAAATTTACTAACAAAATACACAACAGATTAAAGTGACATATATTTTTTTATAGAAATTGCTTGAATTTTATAATTCGTGTTCATCGGGATTCCTTTAAAAGTTGGTTTTAAAAGCTCCTAGTTATTCGCCCCAACTTTGGGATTTGAAAAATATCCGATCACTAATTTATCAGTCAATAAAAACAAAATTCAATGATGGTTCAACGTATTATTTCAATGAAAAAGGCATGTCATGATTGTTGACAAAAAATAATTTTACGTCAATTTTACCACGACGTGCGTGACCGTAGATGCGGTTGATAACCTATTAAAAGAATGCTTTTTTGTATACTGGTACATGGTATTATAAATTGTATTATTTGGTAATAAAAAGAGCTTTTACTGATAAAAAAATTTAGGAGTAATCATTACAGTTTTTTAAATTATAATTTAAAAAGAAAACTAAACCGATGTTAACCGAAATGATCAAATGTTCTTTTTTGTTATTTTTAAAGAACTTGGTATAATTTTTATTTTATAATTTATGATCATTACATTTACGCGCCTAATTTTTTGTTATTTTTAACAATTTTTCTCAATCCCGAAAATCCCGGGATTTGTAAAAAATAATACCAAAAATCCCGGGATTTGAAAAATAATCCCGAAATTTTCGGGATCGAAAATCGACCAGGATCCCGGAATCTCGGGATTCAGGATCGAATCCTCTAGACAGTAGGAACACCACTCATTTTACTCCGATCCGATCCAAGAATATTTAGGAACTGCGCTGCCTGCAGCTAAGTTCGAAAAAAGTTCACACTCAATCTCACATCTATATAGTATGGATATGTGAATTCTGTAATAGTTTCTTGCGTGAACGTGTACTTTCTGAAATGAAATGGGAATGGGGTTCGAAATGTAAAGGAAACTGGGTAACGGTACATCGCCTTTTTTGTCATCTTGTAGATATCGAGTTAGGTACTTGGTAAAAACAGATAGGATTACGATCCAAATTTACAATGCGATGCAAAATGTGCAGGTCAAAATTTTATGTCGATAACGATCCTCCATTTATTGACATGTAAATTTGTAATGTAATGTAAATAAATGAAATGTAGTAAATAGAGAATATAAAGACTTATCTTAGTGCTTATTTTGTAAACCTAAACAAATAAAGATATTATTTACTAATTTTCGTAATTTTTTTGTCTTGTTCCATTATGCCCTTTCTCCGTAGATCAGAAATTTATTGGATCAAATCATTCTACCCGAATTATGAGTACCTACCTATTCGTTGATATCCTACTAACATTCATTTTAGATAAGAGAAGTTTGTGTGAATGTTTGTTACCTTTACCCTGGCTTTACCACGTAGGTAGGTAATCTATCTATCATTATCTTCGTAACTACTAAATAGATTTGAATAAACTATTGAATGATTGGAATATTCCACTTATTATATATTATCCACATCAACTAATTTTAGTGGTGGATGAAAATTTCAAGTAGTTAGGTAGTCTACAGACTACTTTTGATGGAGGTCTATCTAGCTACAACGCGGATAGCAGCTACTACCATCAACCCAAGAGTCACATTACATAACTACCTAAGTATAGCGAGTTCTGTTCCCAGATTAGGTTACTTACCATCGTAGTTCGTGATACCAATAAACCCGAAGACTAGGACAAGACAAGACTAGACTAGAAGACTAGAAACAAATATTTGCAGATATTGTAAAAAATATCTAGGAGTGGGAATCGAATACGCATTCGTTTACCACGCCGCCCGCCGCACCCGCGCTGTCACGAATATTTTCCTTTTTTCGGTTTATGCGCGAAGACTATTTCTCAGCGCGACGACAGCGGGTCTGCCCGGAATGTGGGGAAGGTGCGGGGCGAAATGGTAGCCGCGCCCATTCTCTCAAGGGCATCGGCTCTTGTTTGCGCCTTAAGACGGTTGCAAACAGTCGGTAGGAGCATTGACCTGGCGACGCTCAGAAAACTTTTGAAACACCCGGAGAGCCTCGGTACTTCACGGATCTAGGGTTTCGACTCCAAGAGGAGCAAATGCGTAGGCTCTGTCTAGACCTGCAAATTTGCATAGAGTGGAATAATAATGGTAATTTATTTCAGACCACGTTAAAAAAAACATAGATTACTTAACGTATGCTACGGTCCATAGTAATATAACCTTAAAACATACATACATAAAAACATAATAATTTATTTGACCAAATTGTAATTTTTAAGTAATTTTAAGTTATTTATTTAGGAAAAAACGCAAAACTATTGGAATTCGATGATGCCCGCAGTAGTTTTTAGTAAAACTGTGTCGCAGGCACCATCGCCCTCCTTACAGACTGGGTGTTCCTTAACTATAACTATAATAAACTATTCTATAGCAAAGATAAATTATTGCTTCACGTTTACTTTACTTTTTATAATCTAAAATATATGTAATGAATGAATAAAAATATATAAATTGTACGCGTTACAATTGCGGCGACGAATACCTATGACGCAATTATGGTGTCAGCTGACAACGGTGCACGGCGGTGGTGTCCCCTTGCAGACGGCCGGTGAACCGTCGGAACTTGACACCCTTCGGCCAAAACTTTTCACTGAAGTAGGTAGATAGCTGTTGTAGGACATGCTTTTCTTATATGAGAAATAGTCCGATAGTACTGAACGACGGGTGCTGAGAACGCGACATTAAGTGAGATAAATTCAATATTCCTGTAATTATTGATAGGTCTTTTATCTTCGAATTGAAGCTACGGGAAGAGTCCAGCTTCTCGAAGCTGAGAGCCCGGTCTTAATCTTCATGTCCCCACAGCCTTTGTCTGCACGCCGTAGTTATCGCTTGAGATGTAAGACTATTTACCACATGGGTACAGTAGGGACTTCCGCTCTGAAGTCAGAAATGAGTACAGTAGTCTACTATCGGTCTATTATTTAGTCTATTATACGAGTAGTTACCTAAATTAACTGTGGATTATATACTGTATACTGATAGATATTAGTAGGTATTTATGATACAAAAGAAAGGTAAAAAACATAAATTTGCGGGATATTGTTCACGAAAACACTTTTTTGGAAGTCTTATACCTTTTACATTGACATATCTCTTTGACTCTACATTGTAATTAAATAATACTTATGCCATTTTATAATTATAGCGTAAACACAAACCCGTATTACGAAAAAACCGTTTATCATTATTACAGCGGAAAAATTATGATTAATTATTTCTCAATTAGATACGGTATAATAAGAGATCTGCTAATTTGTTTCAAATAGGGCATTGTTTATCCAGAAAGGCTCTAAATACAAATTGTTGCATGCTATACATACACTCTAGGTGGATCTATTTGATAAATTCCTTAGAGTACCTACTACGTATATTGGTTTGTCATGGAATCAAGAAGCTAGTTACCGATAAAAAAATAAACTCGGATTACAACACGATGCAAATAAAACGAGCTCATTTGTTTCAATGTTTAATTTATTATTTTCTTGGATTGTAATTTTCTCATAAGATATTTGTAAATTAAAATTATTTGGGTAATAATAATAATAAATTAAAATAATACACTGTCTACCAGCTGTACAATCGTTTGGTAGGTATTCGAGTGTAAATAACGACACTGTATTTGTACAGTTTGAACATAAGGATGGCTAGTGAACAAAATAATTGACATCAAATAAGGAAGTGAAATCTTATTGACATGACACCTCGTACCTCTTCCGGTAATCAGACGAAATGACTGGAGTAAACTAAGACCAGACACGAATGAATGGATATATAAAAAAACAATTAATTATAAACTTAATATATAAAGAAACAAGCGATATTTGGAGACAACGCCCAGCCCAAACCGCTGAAGCTAGAAAGCTGAAATTTGGAGCGTAGATACCTTTTACTACCAGAGGCCCGACAAGACAAGATTTTTGGAAATTCCACTCCTAAAGAGGTGAAAAGATGGGTTTAAGTTTTTTTGGTGTTTTTGTAATTCGCAGTTTTGTAACACATCAGTCGAGCTACTGCACCTCTACTGATTCATATCTGTAGACTATTTGCAACAGTCTGCGGTTAGCTTATAGTTTCAATTGTATACACTTGTTATAATTTATTTTCTAATAAGTACTTAATTGTAATTTTCGTTGTTAAATTTTGTTATAAGTACAAAAATAATTTATTATAGGGTCATATTTTTTCATATTAAATATCTAATAAAAATATCATATTAAAATTGTAGCAGTGGCAGAGGGATTAAGATGACTGAGAACTGATATTTGTGCCGTTTGGGAGGAGGACTATATCTAGCCGTGGACGTATGTGAACTTATATTATAATAATTTTTAAATAAATCCCATCAATTTTACGTGGTACCTTTTGGTTTCATGACGAATACATCCACTGAAAACCAAAGTTATCAACATTTTGATGACAATGAACTTGATTGACTCGAAGGACTTTTGCAACTGTCTGCAATTAGCTCAATTATATAGGTACTATTTTTTTTATTCGATTCCTCGATTGTCGTTTTTATTAAAAATAAATGATATGATTACTTTAACATAATTAGGTAATGGTTATGTTATTGTCGTGCGATCATTCTGAATCATCACTGCTCTTCATTGATCTGTGGTCCAATTTACTGTGAGGCTTCATGTGTCCTAATTATTTTGTATCAGATTTTATGAGGTTTCACGCAATTTTTTTTCGCACATATCGTTCGTCTTCGTTGTATTCTACAGCTAAATGTCTATGTATATGATGACAATGATGAACAATCCACACAGCATCATCTAGCCCCAAGATAAGTAGAGCTTGCTTTATTGATACTAGATGATATACTTAATATAATACATTACTTAAATAAACATAGATACTTTTAGTATACATCGAATACACCCAATATAAGTCGGCGTGATTTAAAAAAAACCTCTGTTTTTGAATTCAGTTAAAAGCAAAAGATACCTAGATGATAGTTTTTTATTAGGTTCATACACAAACAACACAGGAAAAGTAAGAAAAGAACAGTAATGGCACACATTTAAGGCAGGTAACATTTACCCAATTATAACACACTAGCGACCCGCCTCGGCTTCGCACGGGTGTATTATACGTATAAACCTTCCTCTTGAATCATCATCAACCTATATTAGCCAACAGCTGAACATAGGCCTCCCATAATGAGCGCCATAGCGCCCTGTCTTCAGCTTGCCGCATCCAGGATCTGCCAGCAGTCTTTCGCAGATCGTCATCCCAGGTGGCTGGAAGGCGTCCTACACTATGTTTGCCGTTCCTCTTAAATAAGTTCATCTATTAATAAAAACCCCATCAAAATCCGTTGCGTATTTATAAAGATCTAAGCATACCTACATAGGGACAGACATACAGCGGGAAACGACCTTGTTTCATACTATGTAGTGATAGTGAAGAGTACCTATTAATATTAACTAAAGAGAAAACAATACAATCAAATATAACATAAATACTCACCTTTACTACTTATGGTGCACTCTTAAGACCTTCGAAGTTAATTGGAGTCTTGAGGTTCTTACGCGAGTAATATAATGATTGACGTCAATAAAATTAAATAGACCAATTTTATTCGAAGCCAACGATGACAAGTGGATAAGTATGTACATATTAATTCTCTATGTATTTAAGTAGTATAATATGTATGTATTTTGAATTTTTTATGCATAAGACAAGTATTATTTTGTACAACGTGCGTAAGCAGATAGATCCTCATACTATTCACTGGACAAACATTTTGTACATTATTTTGATCTTGATATATTCCTAGACATTTATATGGTACAGTTGTATTTTAGTTTTCACCGACCATCTTCTAAAAGGAAGTTTTTAATTTGACTTTATTTTCTTAGTACATCATAACTTTTTCCTTTATGAATTTTATTTTTATTAATCCTTTTTAATTAAAACTGGAGCGTCTAGTGAGGTCCCATAATATGTAAATTAAATCAATTTGAAGTTGGTTCGAATCTAGTTTTAGTACAAAACGTCAAATTATAATTTTTCGTTACTCATACTCGGAAAGTAGGTCTGACTGAAGTTGCCTGAAGAGCGGGTTGAAAGTGATACTTTCAGCCCTAGGGAGAATCGTTTTCAACTGACAGCTATCTCGTTTCTATTGAATCATATTAAATGGTAGAACGTAAAAAATATGGCTGATGTTACTTTCAACCCTAGGGTAACAATTTACTATTTTCCAAAAAATAAGCATTCCTTTTGTAATGTGCCTAGCCGTTCTAAAAAAGGACTGATTTTATAATCCCGCGGCGACATAGATAAGATACTGCCTCGAATTACCTAGTGGTTAAGAACTGGTTCACAAGTCTATTTTAAAACTAGCATGCCTAACCACGCTACAATGAACTTTAAACAAGTTATCATTCGTTATAATAAGTACCTTTAAATGTCACTATAATACTTCTACGCAAAAAATAGAATAATTAGGACAAATTAAAGTCAAGGTTTCAGATAAGCATATCTAATAATGTATTCGATGGTCAATAAAAATCTAATTTTCTATGTGTGCTGAATTATAATTGTTTCAGATGAATTAATGTTTTTTTACGACCAAATTTTCCGATCGATCTCTGAATGTAGATACGAACATAACAATATTATATCTAAAAATTGTTTTTTTTAATGTATGATTTAAAAAATAGATTTAACTATTCTTTAGTTTGATTTTTTCACAAAAACTAACAATGGACATCAAATTAGTACTCAAATTATACGTTGATCGAAAGATCTGTCAGTTTTCCCGTACTATAAAGAAACAAACAGCACCCACCAGATTAAAAAAAAAACATAAATCGGTTCACCAGTAAAAAAATAAAAACTTAGTTTAAACGTATTTTATGGTGTAAACACAAATGCAGCCGAATTGAGAACTTCCTCCTTTTATTGGTCCGATGAAAATACCTTTCCCCTCGGCACATCTATGGCAGCGGCTTTTTTTGGCGTTATATATTTTTTTTTCTATTCATTTCTTGACTTGTTACTTGAGAAAAAGGTAAATAAATTATTATTTTTAAATATAGATAATGCTGGATGGGGCAGGCTATTCGATAGGTTCAAACAAGTAAAACCAATAGTGGTTTAATATATATAATTATGATTTTTATTTGTGACATTATACTTATGTTGGTAAATAAATAAAAATGCCAACAAAACTATTTCATTGACCACTTAAGTTATTTACGTTTAAGTATAACGTAGAGCCTTTACTAGAGTCCAAAGTCGAGATAATACAAACAACACGGTTTAACGATGGACTTTAGGTATTCGATCAGTCTACTGCGTAGGTAATATAAAGGTCTTGTTGACTAAGTGAGGTAAACGAACCATTAATTTAGAGGTTCTAAATTCCGGTTGGTGTTATAAATAAATGTATAGTGTTATTCAAAGATAGATGACGTCTGTAGTTTAATTATAGAACTCAAGTTTGTTTTCAAGTTAAATTTATTTAGAGTGTCATGGCGTGTTATAGTGCCCCATATTATCTGATTATACTGGTACTAGCGACCCACCCCGGCTTCTCACGGTTTTATTATACGTTTAAAACTTCCTCTTGAATCACTCTATCTATTAAAAACTGCATCAAAATCCGTTGCGTAGTTTTAAAGATTTAAGCATACATAGGGACAGAGAAAGAGACTTTGTTTTATACTATGTGGTGATTATACACTTCATAAATAAATAATTTGAAAAATCCACACAGCTTTATATAGCCTTGGGGGCTATACAATGCTAAGTAGAGCTTATGACATGAGTACTAGATCTATGACTGATATACAATACAATACAATATACTTTATTGCACACCAATAAAACAAAAACAAAATACAGGGAAAAAGATGTAAAAAGAAGTTGCACAATGGGCGACCTTATCACTAAAAGCGATCTCTTCCAGGCAACCTTGGGATGGACACAAAGCAGATGTACATGTATAGACGGTGGCGTATATACTAATATTAAAATAAATATATATAATAATATAAATTAAATACATGCCTATCTATATAAATAAATATGATAAATATCTATATACCTATATAATATAAAATATATAATAATACATACAAATTTAAGTAAATAAATATGCAAATACAAACTAAGAGTCTATGACTAATGAGAGATAGTGCTGGTAAACCAATTTTTTAAACACCTGGAGAGACTTTGCATGTCTTATAGTAGTAGGTAGAGCATTCCACAACTTTTTGGCACGCACGGAGAAGGAAGAACTATGGGTATGACAGGAGCGGGTTGTCAGATGGAGAGTGTCAGCGGAACGAAGAGAACGGGAATGGGTTTGGTGGGTGTACTCGAATCGCTCCTTAAGGTAACGAGGAGTACTGGGGATAAAAAGGATGGAGTATAAGAGGGAGAGAATGTGTGCATCCCGGCGAAGGCGGATAGGCAACCATTTAAGCTTATTGCGGTACTCGGTAATGTGGTCATACTTACACAGACCGAAGATGAAGCGTATGCAGAAGTTCTGAAGCCGCTCAAGCTTGTCAAGCTGCATTTGGGTGAGATCGGGATAGCTGGCGTCGGCGTAGTCGAGGATAGGAAGAAGGAGTGACTGTGCGAGCGCAATTTTGGTAGACGTGGGCAGGAAGTTTCGGAGTCTCTTAAGAGAGCCAGCCGATGCGAAAATTTTACGATTTACGTCTGCCAACTGAGTTTCCCACGAGAATTGCCTATCCATGTAAATACCAAGATTTTTCACATTCTTACTAATTTGGATAGGTGTTTTGCCAAAAAGAACTTGCGGGAGGTTAGGCCAGTCTACCCTTACTATCATTCTCGGGCTTCCAATAATAATGGCCTGTGTTTTAGAGGGGTTCACCTTCAACCCATGCGCGCTACTCCACTCGAGGATAGTATTAAGGTATATATTACTTCCATAAATATATATTTTTTAAAACCTTTGTATAGAGAACTCCCAGAACCCCTGAACAAATAACTTCAGATCGTACAAACATTTGTTACAAGGTAAAAAAAGACAAAAAGAATAAAAAATAGTTAAAATCTTAAAAAATAATATTTGCGTCTGGGATTATAAAAAAAGAACGTACAACCTCTTTAGAATGATAAAATAACTTGATGTTTTTAAATAAACTAAAAAACTACATCATATTTCAGACGCATAACTCGAAAACTACCAGTCACCTCAATTACCTTGGGATCATTCTCAAGACAAAAAATATGCACTATTAAGATAATTAAAAACATAGTCAGTCATACCTATTTTAATCAAATTTAAATGGGACATCACAAGAAGCACAATCTATCAAATAAAAAGTAAAAGAGTCATCGGAATCGAAATATATAAAAAAGCTATGGCATTACACATAAAACGTCGTCTTGAGAATCTCCTCCTTTTTAAAGTCAGTTGTAAAAGTTATCGCTCAAATATGGAATGAATTATGCAAACCAGTTTGAACTGGGTATATAAATAATTAACCTAACAGTCGGTATCGACATACTGCAACGTGCAATTTGTACTAGTGACCGCAATTCAGACAAGTAACCTGTAGCGGAAGTCTCGCCCAGGTACGATCATTACCAAGAACCTTATTTCTTATATTATTTTGATTAACAACGAAAATTACAACCAAGGAATATGAAAAACTAAAACTTAACTAGTATAGGTAAGTAGTAATATACCATTGAAACAATTGAGCTAACTGTAGACGGTTGCAGGATTTTTCTAAAACAATCTGAGTAAGGGGTAAAACGGATTATTAAAATTTAAGATTCGTAGTTTCGTATTGAAATGTTTGTTACTTTTTAACTATTGATGCTTATAACCTGAAATTTCAGTATCTACTGATATAACCATAAATTACAAAATGCGTTACAGGAATTTTCAAAAAAGACACAAAAGGGCAGAATGGGGTTAAAATTATTGAAGTTTTTAGTAACTTTAACCAGTGGCCTAATTTGCTTGAAAATTACTCAGGTTAGTTATTCTATTTCATTGACGAGCAGGACAAATCGTATAGTTTACACCAGCGAAGCCGCGAGAGGAAAGCTAGTCAAATGTAGATATGGGTCCACACGAGCTTTGAAATAAATTGGTTGGCCATCAGTTTGTTGCACATAAGTTGGTCCACCAAGACAAAAGTAAGACCTGGTGACAGGTGACAGACAGACAGACGGACAGACAGCAAAGTCTTATAATAGGGACCCATTTTTACTCTTTGTGTACGGAACCCTAAATAATACATTCAAATAGAGAATCTACTCCATATCTCGAACTCCGTTAAAATGTGATCATGCGACGGCAGTGTGTTAGTTTGTCCTTCAAGCATAATATACGACGACAAGACGACGACGTTTTCGCATAAGTTTAATGGCCGACATAAGACGTAATTAATTTAATCTGTACTACCTTTTATTTTTATAACATGTTTGAAATTATTAAAACCAGTCAAGTAAAACTCACGTTAAGGGTTCAAATAAAGTTTGTATAAAACAAAATCGCTTGAAGCGGTTTTTTTTCAGAAGTCGGAGCGGGTCGCTAGTATCATTAAAACACGATTGATTATGTAATTATTATTTAATTATTTTTAAACTTTCTAAATTAGCTACATACGATTAACATAATTAAAATAGACCAAGAAATGCCGTGACAGACTTTCAGTACAGAACTCTAAAAATGAGCAAGTTATTACTTATATAGACAAGGTCAAGTGGACAACTTGGATATCATTTGGACAACACAAAAGGAGAACTTGGACCACATGAACCACTTCAAGGTCAACTGGAAAACATGGAAAACTTGAACAGGTTATTCAGTCTAATGGATTGTTACTTCGACATTTTCAGTTTTGATATGTATATGTACACATCACCTCTGATATTATTTACTACCTATAGTTTTTACGCAAAGCCGCTTCGGAATTACCGATACGTCTTAAGGTACCTTTAACAATATAATTTTATGTTGAATAAGTTTCCTTAATAAGTTCATTTTTTAACCACCGCCTTCACACAGATACCCTATGGTTCCTAGCCTATGGGTATTTGTACTTTCATCATAATGGCTTTCTACGTAAACCTTAACTGACCGCTGCTGTAGTGAACCCTGCCAAAGACAAATGACAATAAAAGATCGCTAATGAGCGAAATGTAAATATAAAATAATAAGCTACGTAGGACTTATTCATGTAAATAATTTGCAGACTTTTCAACTCAAGCTATTTTACAGTAGGTGATTTTTTTTTTCTACTTCTGTATTCCATTTTTTTTTTCTACGCCTGCAATCAAACATCTACAAGTTATTCGCGTCTTGCCTAGAAGAGCGTCTGACAGTTTACACTGAAAAGTACCAACCACCAGAGCAGGCTGGTTTCAGGAAAAACTATTCAACTACAGAACACATCCACACTTTAGATCTGATCATAGAAAAGTATGAAGAACATAAGAGGCCGCTCTACCTGGCTTTTATCGACTATTTTAAAGCTTTCGATTCAATTTCTCACAACAGCATGTGGAAAGCTCTAGAAGACTGCAACGTACCAGTTGAAGCAATCGAACTTATTAAAGACATATACAACAAAAGTGTAAGTAGAGTAAAAATGGAATCAAAAGGTGCTGAAATAAATATATGTAGAGGCGTTACACAGGGAGACCCGCGTTCGCCTAGAATTTTCATAACAATACTAGAAAGCATAATGAAGAACTTAAGATGGGAGTCAAGAGGCATCAATGTCAAAGGCGAATTTCTTAGCAATCTGAGGTTCGCCGATGACATAGTTCTCTTTTCAGAAACACCGAAACAACTAGAGAAAATGATAAACGAACTAGATACAATAAGTCGCCAAATTGGCTTAGAACTCAACACAACAAAAACGAAAATAATAACAAACAGCATACACATACCCATAAAAGTCAATGATATTATACTGGAATACGTACCAAATTACATTTATTTGGGAAAGGAGATATCATTCAAGAAATCTCGAAACACTGACGAAATCGATCGACGAATAGCATTGTCATGGAATAAATTCTGGAGTAACAAAGAAGTTCTCAAATCTAAACTCCCATTAAATCTCAAAAAGAAAATACTTGATTCATGTATTCTACCCTGTCTGTCTTACGGCTGCCAAACTTGGATTTATAATAACTCCACAAAGAATAAAATACAGGTATGCCAAAGGGCGATGGAGAGGAGTATACTGAATATAAAGAGAAGAGACAGAAAAAGAAATACAGTTATAAGACAAAACACAAAGATCATAGATGCTTTAAAACACTGCAAAAGATTGAAATGGAAATGGGCTGGTCATATCGCACGCATGGAAAATAATAAATGGATAAAAAAAATAACAACATGCACAGGACCACAAAACAAAAGAACCAGAGGCAGACCAAAAGAGAGGTGGATAGACGAAATCAACAAAACAGCTGGCTTAGACTGGCTAGTCAAAGCACAAGACAGAAAAGCATGGAGTAAAATGGAGGAGGCCTTCACTCGATGAGAGGTCCTTAATAATACACATTATTAAAATTCTATTTCTATTTAAATTTAATCTATTTTGTAAAAATTGTATTGTATTAATCAAATCATAAATAATTTTTCTGTAAATTTTATTTTATTAAGGAAATAAAAAGGCTTTATTATTATTATATTATTATACTTCTGTATTATGTTGAATTAATTAATTTGATATTTTTAAAAGGCGAGAAAATGATGTCAGTCAAGTAGCTACCGTCAGAATTGATGGCGATCGCGATGGCGTTGGAACCACCCTGTTCTCAAGTCCCATCATCCAATTAATAAAAAAACATTTCGTTGATCATTGCTCTGTATCGCACGCCATCCAAATTTACCGCGGGGAATTCGCGAAAAAATACTCTGATGGCTTGTCTAAGTGCTTATTTTGTAAGCCTAAAGAAACAAAGTTATTGATTTCTGGCTTCGGACTCCTTCAGTCAAGTGGGTTCAATGGCTCTTCATTGGTCATACGTGTATTTTTGCTACCCCGAAAGCCATAATTCTGCTTTTTCAAACAAATGGAAATACTTCATCGCTCATGACCATTTTCGATGAACATTATTCGACGTTCTTGAGGAGTATAGCATTTTATTGACTTATTGACGTGTATTCTGCATCTGTTTACTTCACAAATGTCAACACAGAATATATTTTGTTGCCCTTTTTAAAAATTATAACTTCTTTTAAAGGGTTATTACTTTTTCTACACCTGCTAGTATCGAAAATTGCCATGGTTCATCTCAAGTTCTTCATCTGCAACCATACATTACGATTCGCAAGTTGCAACGCTCACTTTCGTAAGATCACTTTGTCTAAGTACTACGTTTGAAATGCTTCTTAGAACATTGCACTTTCTCCGAGACCTTATGGTGCTCAACTTCTGAGAAATTGTCTCCTTCCAATAGGTACTTGTTATTGACTACCTCCTAGTATTGTTTAAGTGTGAACTCACCTTTAAGAGCCCATACACACATTAATAATTCACATTCCTTTTCAGCCTGTATATGTGGAAAATACTGGACCTTTAACTCTGAAATTTAAAGAAAGTAAAGTTCATGATGTGTTTATTATGTAATGCAATAATCTATACTTATAATAAAACTGTAACAGGTCCAATTCTGTACATTGAAGATATTTTGAAAATTTTTTTTGGAGGTCACTCTACTATCGATACTCAAGCCAAAACTGTAATTTTTTTCATTCATGTCTGTCTGTCTGTCTGTCTGTCTGTCTGTCTGTCTGTCTGTCTGTCTGTCTGTATCGTAAACGCGCATCACGCCGAAACTACTTGATGGATTGAAATGAAACTCGGCATGATTATAGGTCATAATACGAGGAAGGACATAGGATACTTTTTATCCCGGAATTCAGTAAGGTTCCCCTGGGAGAGAGGGTGAAAGAAAAATTCTTTAACCACGCATGACGCCGAAACTGCTGAATGAGTTGGAATGAAACTCGGGACGATTTGAGTTCATAGTACAAGGAAGGACATGGGATACTTTTTATCCCGGAATTCGGTAAGGTTCCCCTGGGAAAGAGGGTGAAAGAAAAATTCTTTAACCACGCATGACGCCGAAACTGCTGAATGAGTTGGAATGAAACTCGGGACGATTTGAGTTCATACTACAAGGAAGGACATGGGATACTTTTTATCCCGGAATTCGGTAAGGTTCCCCTGGGAGAGAGGGTGAAAGAAAAATTCTTTAACCACGCATGACGCCGAAACTGCTGAATGAGTTGGAATGAAACTCGGGACGATTTGAGTTCATACTACAAGGAAGGACATGGGATACTTTTTATCCCGGAATTCGGTAAGGTTCCCCTGGGAAAGAGGGTGAAAGAAAAATTCTTTAACCACGCTGCACGACGGAAGTAAATGAATTCGAATGGAACTCGGGACGATTGGACATGGGATACATTTTATCCCGGAATTCAGGCGCGTCGTTCAGATGCTGTGAGAAATTTTTGAAAACCCGTATAGCCCAGGGGAACCAAACTGAATTGAACTGATTAACACGAATGTTTGTAAGTATGAATGGATAGATGGATGGATAGATTGATAGATAGATGGATGTTTGTTACTCATTCACGCAAAAACTGCTGAACGGATCTGGATTAAATTTAGCACAGAGATAGATTATAAGCTGGAATATAGGCTTTATTTTATCCCGAAAATCCCACGGGAAAGGGAATTACGCAAGTAAAATCGCGAGTACTCGAAATACTAATCATGCGCAGACGAAGTCGCGGGCACCAGCTAGTATGTATATATAATTTAATTACATTCAGCCATACAGCGTAGTAATGCAGCCAGTGTCTTGGGGACGTTTCCGACATGTACTGACATGGATTAGTTGAGCTACCATCAGACTGTTTGCAACCGTCTGAAGTTAGCTCCCCCTCTTAGCTCTCTCTGTTTCAATTGTATTTACTAGTTTTATTTTTTTCTATTCCTTGATTGTAATTTTCGTCGTTAAATAAAGATGTAGTTACACACGTAAGTAATATAGGTACGTATATGGTAAAGTACAGTACCTACGACATCAAGCGAAAACATGAATTAAAAAAATTCAAAAAAAATTACAAAGTTGCCTCCAAATTCTACAATAAGCTTAAAAACGTTAATTTATACTTTAAAATACTGTATTGAGACTGATGTTAATGAAAAAATATTTAATGTTTTCAAAAACTATAAACAGATTCAAATTTCTTTGATAATACAAAACGTACTGGTCGAATCTTGATGAAATTTATATAGGATCACATAAAAAGCACCAGATAAAAAAAATAAAGTCGGTCCCGAAATGAAAAAAATCTAGGTCTACAATAGATCCACCCAGAAAAACGTTACCTCATCAGCACACTTTTAAAAATAATGTCGCATTGAGAACCTCCTTCTTTTTTTAAATCGGTTGAAGAACTATTTTTCATGATACTTTTTATTTGATTACAAAAGATCCACTTAGCTTAATATACGATTACTTTGAAGATGATATCAAATGTACCCCTACCTACCTACAAAATTGTTTAATTTGTAAATGAATAATTTTTAACTTTTATTTGACACAAGGACTCAAAATAAATTTTAAAAACTCTTTTAGTTCGATCGTCTTTGATCAAGTTATTTTGAGAATACTTACTTCAAGTAGCCCAGATTTTTATAACTAGCACTTAACAGGATCTAAGCAACTAATGATGTACTGACTGCAACTTTATGAAATATTTACTTATGTTATTTTACTTAACTTAAAACTGCGTAGTTGACCACATACGTATTTTGCCTTCCTCATCACTTATTTTTAAATCGAGTGATTGAGTCACACGCCTTAAAAAATAAGTTACTGCTAAATATAATCTATCGAAATCCTAACGAGGGCATTAACTGTACTATAAATGGCAAATCATGAACGAATCGTTTTTATATGTTAAGTACGGTAATAAAGATCTTTGTGATCTGTGGGTCGGGGTATTTCCCATTGGTCTCATGAGGCTTTTTGATGCTCATAGACAACTAATTAACGGAAAAAGCGTAGACCTATTACTATTATGTATACAAATATATTCTGCTAGGAAGAAGATTATCATCATTATAATGCCTTTACATTGTAATCCAGGCATAATGTAAACCAGGTATTATAATGATAAACCCGCACTTGATACTTAACAAAGTGTAAACCAGGCATAACACATCATTTTAAATGTATCGGGTAAACAACGAACCCGCTCGCTGCTTGTGCTCGTAGTAAGCCCGCTTAAATTCCTAGTGAATTCATCAAACTTCGAAATTTTTATAAGTAGACCTCTCCAGAATAAAAGCCTCAGTTCCCAACCGAGAGAAAAATAGGGTTTAAGTTGTAACCAGAAGTTACTAGTTGTGTATCATTACCCCAATATTAACAAAATAAATAATTCTGGTCAATTCACACACCATTATTTATCCCCAAGCTAAGCAGAGCTTGTGGCGCTCATTGGGGGAGGCCTATGTCCAGCAGTGGACTAATATAGGTTGATGATGATGATGATGATGAAGCAGACATTGTGTTATGGATACAAGGACGACTGAAAAACTTAAAACAATAAACATTTCTTTTTATAAGACTATACCAAGAACCCAGGAAAAGTATTTGTAGGTCGTACTAACATTTGTCCCATTGCGGAAATCGAACCCGCAACCTCCTCCGTCGCAAGCGGACCTTCGCCCGCCGCGCCACATCGGTCGTCATCAAATATTCCATTAATTTCAAATTTATCAATTCTCTTTTTATGAGTATCGCATAAAACCGGATTCGTTTGACGTCAGACATCCACAACAATTAATTTATTGAACTGCCCAGTTATACAAATGTTTGGGAAAATTTCGAATATTTGCGGTCAGGTCATTAAATAAAAAGGTTACAAACAGGACTTGGTATAAATTATTGCGTTGTTAAAATGTTCGAAAAACCCCGAACAAAAAGAAAAACAAATCGTATTGGTACAGAGTTTCATTAAGGTACTGGAACTACAAAATACTAACTAAAAAATAGACTAAAACATGCCAAATTATAAAAAAATTGACGTAACGATAATAATTGACGTAACTATAAAGCTAACTTTTTTGTTTTTTTTTTTAGATTTTTAAAGCAAAAATGCTTTAATTTTGAATATCTTTTGATTGGTTAGACCTTGATCAAATTTATATGGGGCTACAAGAGAAGCACCAATTTTTTTAAAAAAAAGTAACTTATCTAAATAAGTTCACTTCCAAAAAAATCTGAGATAACAAACATTTAAAAAATACAATCGGATCGAACTTCCTCCGTTTTTAGTCTTTTGAAAAAAACATTAGAGCCCGTTCCGTTACTTTAGTCCATCTTTCTAGGATCCAGGTCCCAAGAGATAAATATATATTCCTTACCTTACTTACCTTCTTATATACATTGGCAACGCAATAGGACCTCAAGAGGCGAGGGCGTGTGACGCAATGATGCGTGCGCATGCGACTCGTCCTAGCAGAAAGGTCAGCAATACATTGGTATTGGACTATTGGTACTCCTTGGTTGGCCCAATTTTCACAGTAAATCAGTAAATCCTTAGAGTAAATCAATATCTTTATTTCTTTAGGCTTAGGTACAAAATAAGCACTTAGACAAGTCAAATTTAATACTAAAGGTATGTACATAATTATCAAAATAGTATAAGTAATAAAGTGATAATTGATTTTCAGTTCGCTTCAATCTTTTATCCACTAGTGGAAGAAGATACACATAGATAGGTAACTTTGACAATGACTTTTTAGCAGATGTTTTCCCTAGGAAGGTTTCAAAGCACTTTTAAAAAAACCAGACTTCAAAATTTAAAGCAAAAATGAGATAATCAAGTCGAAGTCAACAAAATACGTATTAAGGATAAACCAAATACCTACTGTGTCTTAAGAAGGCAAGCAAAATAAAAAAAACCGTTCTAATTATAGGTTTGCTAGTATCCTCTTTCATTTATGATTGATCCATATCATTATAAATTTGATTTAATTACATTAATAGTACGCAATATTTACCATAACATGTTAAAGACACGTGTATTTAAAACTACCGGCAGTAGATTAAAAATGATTAATTTAACTATTATTTAATTAGTAGAGTGAGTGGGGGCAAGATCGAACGGTTTTTTGATGAGATGGTCAGTGTTGTTTTTGAATCCATGTAGAAGAATAGATATTAACTTTAGCTAAAAGTAAATTGGACATAATTAAAGGGTAAAGACTAGATTTTTATAATATGTCAATAACAGCCTGATAAAGCTGTCCAAAAAGTAGAAAACTGTAATTAAAAATATTATTTTTACTTAATTGAAACAGGGGGAAGATGAAAAGGTGACGGGGTAAGATCGAATAAAAATCTAAAATCGTTAAAACGTGTCTTAGGCAGGTCTTAGGCAAAGTTTATGGTCCTTAGTCTATAGTGTTAAGTAATTTAAAAAGTTGTAACTGACTGTAGTGCCAAAATACCTATTTTTAACAAAGATATAACAAATTAAAAAAATATATATATTCCGAACTTACCCCACTGGGGGAAGATTGAAGAAGAGATTCTCAAACTTTGGAGCCAATTTGCACATGTTTTGACTGAAGAAAAAAAAAATTATCTATTAATGAAAAATGAAATAAAAACTGAAAACTTTTTTATTTCACATGAAACCTATATGAATATTCTTTTTCATCACCATAAATAATTCTTAATTTTTTTTCTTTTGTACTTTTTAAAGTATTTTCTTTTTCTATTGGATTCTTTTTTTATTTCACATTTCTTAGCATTCTTGTTATTTTTTGTTTTACTACTTTCAGCAATTGTTTTCTTATTTCTTATTTTCTTCCTGAAACTTACACAAAGATACAGTTTGAGAACATCTGGCTTTTAGTATGAAATCTGAAAAAGGGTCAAAATTAAAACATTGATATGTTTGTCTTACCCCGTTAAATGTAAATGGGGAAAGATGAAAAGTTGAAATAAATTCTAAAATACGAGAAATAGAGAGATTTAGAAGTAATTACATAAATATGTACAAAAAATAATAGGCAGATGTTTCAATGAAACACTCGTACCTGCCTTGTAATTTAATTTACAAGACACGGGGCAAGATGAAATCACTTTTGTGAATCCTGAAAAATGCACTGTCTTAGAAAATTGCACTTTACACACAACCAGGCGTTCTCAGCCGCAACCGCTGACTGAGTTGTGATAAGTAACAAATTGGTGGCCCTAACGCTGTTGCCAGCACAGTCATAAGTACTATAAATCTGGTGTTATTGAAGACTTTTTGTCTTACCCCTTTTTTCATCTTCCCCCCACTCACTCTACTTAGGTATCGACGTAATTACCAATTCCTTCTTACGCAGGTATTTGGTTAACTAAAGTGTGGTTAGGTAACTAGTTAGGGCTAGGTTTTAACGCAATTTTATTTACACATTTACCTCTCGTTACAATTACCTACTCTACTAGGCTATAATGAAGCACATATTTATGAAAAAATACCTGTGGCGTAGCCGGCGAAGGTCCGCCTGCAAGACAGAAGGTAGTGGGTTCGATTCCCGTCTCGAGACAATTGTTTGTACAATCTGCAGAAATGTGTTAAGAATTAAAAATATAATTAATGTTTTGAGTGATTTCTATGTGTAATAAAAAAATCTATAAAGTTTGTTTTCTAGTATTGATAACCAAGCTCAGTTTAGCTTGAGGCAAGGAAATGTTGTGTGAATTGTCTATCATTAATTCTTTATTTACTGAAAACCTACATAAATAACGCTTTACTTTACATGTAATCCTTTACATGTAATAATTAGTTAAGAGCAATGGTAGGGCTGCCCAGATACTGCAGGCAGTGTCTGGCGTGTTTGCTGATATTCACGCTTTGGACTTTTATGCCTTATTCGCAACAATATAAAATGTATTAGACACAAAATACTGGGCAGCACCAACAGTCAGGGTTCTGGATGTCAAGCCTAATTAACCCTTGTGCCAAACTTTAGTATAAAAATTAATTCAATGATTTTTGTATGCACCAATTGTTTTTCAATATATCTGTGTGTTCTGACATGCCTACTTTATGTATGGATCGTTGTATCCTGAATCAATAAATTTAACTTAAGGTAATGTTTCACAAGAGAAACAAAATGGTTTTACAATTTTAATTTTATACAACAACATCAAACAGAAAGTTCAAGACATCAAATGGTGCACAATAGAAGACCCACATCCTTATTAAAGTCAATATTCACGCTCGGCTTTGTAGATGCAAGTAACAACGACGTTTTGCGAAATTACTGAATTTTAATTTGATTTCGACATTCCACCCCTGCCTTTAACCTAATTGGTATACTTACATACCACCATAGCTTGCCAACCCGAATCTAATATTTGGCCTAAAGTTTCGGAGTATTATTACACGATTTGAGAAAGCTAGACATTCAAGATTCCTTATTGCTAAGATATAATCGTAAGAATTTACGACGGATACGACCAAATTTTTAATATGATTGATTATAGATAAGAAATGACATACATAATATCACATTGTGACAAATCTGCCCTCTCCTATTATTTGTACCTACGCCAGTAGTGGCAAAACATGTAGGTCATAATCTATTTATTTTCTAACATAATTGCATGCTCACCTTGTACTCGTGTTTTATACTAATAAATGATTTTTATTCTTAAAACTATCAAAAATCGGTTCCCATTGGCGTTAATGGTGAAATAGTACTTTATCTAGTTTATTCAAGATAGCCTTGTCTAGAACATTCTGTGCCTATTCTAGACAGTCAGACGGATCGTATGATGTGCGGTAGGTATATTAGAACTTCCTGCGACGATGCATGCAATGAACGAGATTTCTAATCATTTCAAGTAAAAACATTACTAGATGTCAGGGCTATTTTGAATAATACGAGTAGATTTAAAATACATAATTATTTATACAATATCAAATTACAGATATAAAATAAATTGCAAAAATACTACTATGGGGCTATAAACCTTTATTACTAAAGAACATTACAACCAAGGAATGGAAACTAATTAACAATTGGGCTAACTGCAGATAGTTGCAAACAGTCTAGATGAAGCTCAACTGATTCATGTCAACACCAGTCGGAAGCGTCCCCAAGACGCTGGCTGGCAGCCAAGGTAGGTAATTAAAATTCGGGGCTCCCCAAAACGGGACTCTGCGGGACCGGGGCCCTCGGGAGTAATACTTGGGAACCCGTGCACGATAGGTAGGTACTCAGAAGATTGATTGATTTACATAGTTAGTTACAAACATTTGTCCCGAGTCAGGACTCAAACCCGTAACCTCCTGTGTCACAGGCGGACCTTCGCCCGCTGCTCCACAAAGGCCGTCGTTCGTTGCTAAGGCAATTTTTATCCTAATGAGTTGATCTTTGACAGAATATTCATCACCAATTATTACTTGACATGTATGTAAATTTCATAAATATAGATAGGTTAAGGAACTCTATACTAAAAACATGTATGAATGTATTAATAGCTAATTATCGAACCTCAAGAAAATACTCAAGTAAGTACCTATTCGTGACGCAGATATGGTATTAGCATGCGAACTATTTGTTCAATCGCAAATCTTTTACGTCAAGCTGTTGCAAAAAGTTTCCATGAATAGAACCAGATTAACTGATGATGACATGATGACAATTCACGCTTTTGTTTCTTATTAAATTTGTTATGATTTCTCATTTGTGTTTAAATGTTAAATCCTGTTGAAGTAACTACCTTTACTCCATCTAAATTGGATGCGAAATGTTTTTAAACAAAAACCAATCATAAGTACCTATTATTTATATTATATAAATTCTATTTTGAATTTAGATACTTAATCATTTAAATAATATATGATTTAAAAAAAATTAAGAGCATGTGATTTTTTTTGCTGTATTGAGTGTGTAATATTTCACATCGTATGTGGCTGAAGTATAAATAAACGTACTACGTAGGTACAGCAGGTACAAAGGACTATGATGTCAGAAGACGGAGGAATAAAAATAGCGGTTTAATAATATTTTTACCTAACAGAGATACGCAGCCATTTTGCAAAATTAATGTTTTTTCACACGGCAACGAATAACGAATAGAGTTAAGATGTGGTTAAGATAGCTGTTATAGGGTGAACGCCATCTGGAAGGGTAATGGGGAGTGATGGCATCACAGCTCTACGCTCGAGCTAGGAAATGCTACGTCTATGCTACGCCGCTTCTACGATGTTGCTACGCCTGTTTAAATGAGTTATTTGTACTTCTGTTATGAGTTCTTAGTTATTCTGTTCCTGTGATTTTTTATTGATTATTGTACGTACACGCTGCGGTGGCCCCTAAGTGTGGAATAACAAAGTTCCTATAATTCTACGATGTATAAATAATAGCTAGCCTCTTAGTGATTTCCACTCCACGTAGGATGCTCTTTTCAACTAACTTACTTAAAAAGAAGGATTTCTACTATGCTTATATTTACACTACGCATAACACATAAAAAATACCGGGGACGTATTTTTTATGTGTTATGCCATAAAGTTTTTCTAGGTGGACCCATTTCGAAGATTCTTTTTTGTGTTATCGTTTTATCCCATTTACATTTGATTAAGATTTGCTGTGCAATTACGCAAAAACCTCATAGGTATCATCTAATTGACTTTTGACAGTCATTTCAAGACCTTCATGCGCGTCTCAAAACACAACACACAGACAAAATTAGATGAATAGAAATCAAAAATAAGAGCAGAGCTAAAAGTATATAAGTCAACATAGATAAAGCACAGGTGAGTATTAACAAACAAAGTTTAAATAGGTAACCTGCTATGCCTACCTGACAGGTCTGATGTTAAGGCATATGTTATTACTAGGTGCGCTCCGCGGCTTCATAAGCCTGAATATTGATGAAAAGTGGCCTATGTTTTATTCTAAGCCTAGAACTACATCTGTTCAAAATTTCTAGATCCGTTCAGTACATTTGGCTTGAAGAAATTACTAAAAACCATCCAACCATCCAAGCTTAGGCATTTATAATATTAGTGTAATAATTTAATTGATAGTGGTAAGCCATCATAATCAAGTAATTTCGAGAGGATATTAAATAATTTCCAAAAAAAACACTTCGACGGACCTACTACGGCAATGTTAACCCTATCTGACGTAATTGACACTAGCTTTCAGATACTTAGAATAAAACATTAATAAAAGTTGTGACCTATCACTTCAGCACACGTTACCAGAGGTCACCGCGTCATTTACGTAAACACACGCAAACGGATTCCAACAATAACGGTCGCCGTAATTTACTGGTCGACAAATCAGTCTTTCAGTTGAAATACCTCCTTGCCTTTGAGTTTGAATTGCCTCTTGACTGTTTTTAGATTTATCAGACTTAATCAAATAACTAAGCGGTAATTAACTAAATTCTTCACGTATTTCGCAACCATTTCATATATTAAGTCCGCGTTTATCCTAGTACAATGAAAGCAACAGGTAAAAAGTAGCAATAACAATAATTATTAATATAAATAACAGTTTGTTTAAATAACATTGTTCATGGTTTTGTATTATTCAGACGAGATAAACTAACATCGCAGATACATTATGAGGAATTCTATGTGTGTTATATTTTTTTAGGTTATTCTATTTCTAATGTGTGTCTACTCCTCGATTGAAATTTTCTTTTGTAAGTTAATAACATTTTTTATTTACGTTCATAATAACAGTATCAACCTTATGAGTAGATAAAAAAACTTTGCAATTTTCTCAAATGTGACAAAATTGAATCGACCTGGGACAAAAAGAAAATAAATGGCTGGTAAAGTATTTATTACGGCAGTGATGATTAGGAATCCGTTATAGCTGAAAATTTAAAGTTGCAATTTCATGTATGATGTACTAAAAGACGTTGACGTGTTTAGTCAAAAAACGGTACCTAAGTTAATTTTAATATAAGTGAACACCCAGGTATTACAAAAAATAGGTAAAATACCTACAGTGAATATTTTTCTGGTTCCAAACAATAGGTAAAGACAATTTGCTAGCCATGGTTTGTTGGTCAGCTATGTATTTTAAAAACATGACATAGTAATTTTGAAAATGACTTTCAAAATTACAGTGTCATTTTTTAGTATAATAAAAAATAGGCTAGTCAAAAAGTTAAAAAAAGGCTGCAATTATTATTAATAATTTTTATATTAAGGTTTCTTTATTTACCTGGAAAACGTGTTTCTTGTTTTTAACTGAGTCTAACTTTGTGTTAGGTATATCTGTTATTGTTCTAATTTTGTATTTTGGTTTCGACCGAGTATTTGTCTGTTTTGTTATAGAACTAACTTTATAATCCTAACTTTAAGTATACATTATACGCAAATAAATCTTGATACTGTTATGTAACTCTATGTTTAATAAACTATTTACCATTTTAGTTGATTTAGTAAAATCTTAACAATATTACATTACCTTACTAATTGTAGATTTTTTAAACTAAATGAGGAAAATAATTTGTTTTTCCAACTTTGACCTAAGAAAGTAGGTTTATTAAAATTTTAATCTACTTTGTACTATAAATAATCCACTTTAACCGAAGCAAAGTCCAGCAGTTGTTCGATTTGTTTCAAAACAAATATGATTTGCATACTTCAACAAAGCGGGGTCGGTGAAGGTCAAAATTAGCGTTCAATGGACAAGACATTGTAGTACTTCAGTGCACTTTGATCTGTCACCGATATGACAAGGCGGTTCCTGATTCCATTATGATACTTATGTAATACTCGTTACTTAAAAACCTACATAACATTCCTTATTTAATAATAAGGCTGGACAATCAACACAGCTTCATCTAGCCCCAAGCTAAGCTAGATGACTGATACCACGTGCTACATAGTATACAACAAAGTTGCTTCCCGCTGTCTGTCTGTCTGTCTGTCTATCCCTATGTATACTTAGATCTTTAAAACTATACGGTATTTGATGCTGTTTTTTACAGATAGAGTGATTCAAGAGAAACGTTTATAATGTATAATATACCGGTGCGAAGCCGGGGCGGGATATATTTAATTTTGTTTTTTTTTTACATAGAATATACCCAGAACCCCGGAGCCTGAACAAATCTTTGTTGATCATATATTTTTCCCAGGGCTAGAATCAAACCCGCAACCTCCTGCGTCGCAGGTGGACCTTCGCTCGCCTCGCCATTTCACTCAAACTTTCAGCGAGAACCCTTATCATACCTACTTTCAATATGGACAGGCCTTCTTACTTTAGCTACATTGGTAAACTTGACTCACCTCAACCTTTGCTGTGATAAGCCGTTAATTTAGCTAGTATCTCTACCGGGGATGTAACTCAGTGGTAGAGTGTCTGCTTCGCATGCTGAAAGTCCAGGGTTCAAATCCCTGCATCTCCAAATGTGGAAGTAATCCTTTTTGCACATTTACGTCTCAATCAAGACTTTTATTGATTGATATAAGCTGTACGTACATATTTTAATTCGTTAAAAAAGTAATTAAAATGAACACCAGTGAAATGATATATTTTATAATTTTTTTATTGTTATTTCAATAATTAGGTATCTATATTATTATCACTACATACATACATAGTATAAAACAAAGTTGCTTGCCGCTGTCTCTATGTATGCTTAGATCTTTAAAACTACGCATTGGATTTTATGCTTTTTTTAATAGATAGATACCTATGCAAGAGGAAGGTTTATGATGTACTTATCTATAATGAACCCGCGCGAAGCCGGAGGGAGTCGCTAGTATAAACCGACATATAGTAAACAGACCATTAATAATTATTAGAAAAGGATATTTTTAAGTCAAAATATATATTATGATATAATATCCTTTTCGTCAGTAGGTACACTGCTTTTACCCGTGGCTAAAATTTAATTTCAAGCACAGTAGTAGTAAGTAGCGCCATCTTGTAGAAGTCAGTAAAATAAAGTCAGTAAATTAAATAAGTAGAGCGCCGTTGAAGAAATCTAGGGATTCGAAAAAAACATCCTTTACCACCATATTCAATGTTTTAATGAAAATTCAACTAAACGTATAAATCTTATTTATACTTACAATAGGTAAACAAGTTGAATATTTACATATTGCGCTGTCATAAAGAACGCACTCTTTAGTCTATACCCAAGGTTAACAAAATTTTGAGAAAAAAGTTATTCAAAAACTCGACTGAGTTTTAAAAATGTGAAGGGTGAAATAGACAAATTCAGGTTTGAATCGTTTTTTTGCCACCATCGTGTATTTTTTTACTGAAAACACTAGATTCACCAAGATACAACAAAAATATTATATTTAAACAGGAAATATTCGGTTAAGATGAGCTACATCACCTTAATACAACTGGGATAGATTGGGGTAAATGTGATTATAAAATCTCACAACTAGGTACTTACTTAGGTACCTAAAGGTATATTATATTGCAGATTATGTTCGTATAAGGTAAATACATAATTAACATGAATATTTTTAAGGGTACCTAGGTACAACGAGTAAACATCGTATAAATTATGATATAACGCAGTCTTGGAACGTCGTGGCCACCGTTTTACCCTATATTGAGACCGCTTTTAACCCTTTTTCTCGTAAATTTTGACACTATAAAGCTTACCATACCATAAGATCTAAAAGTATGTAGTTCCACAAAGGCGCCATTATAAAATGGACATTCCATTGTAGTTTGAGACATAAATAAGAAATGAATTTACATAAAATGTGGTAGCTGTTTCAGAATTTACGAGAACAAGAGATCTTGTTACATAGTAACTTTTATTTAACCCTTTTTTTGTAATAAGTTTAATAATTAGTTAATAGAATTTTTATATTTTTGTGAAATTAAAGTTAGGTCCCTTAACCAAACTTAGATCCAACTTGATATATTTTTCAAAAATTAGAAAATTCATGTCATTTATAATTATGTAAATGTTAACAAGTTGATCCCTGACATAGGAAGTAATAGATACTAAAGAGCAATAAAATTTTACAAGATGTTCTGTGTAGATAATTAACGGATACTTGTTTACATAAAAAGTAAAACACTAAAACTATCAATAAAATAGTTCAAAAGTAAAGGAAAACCCGTGTCATTTATATCTAGAACTTTTTTTTACCTACGTCTAAAATCAAAACAGCAAAGAAATAAAAATAGCAATAAAGAACGGATTAAAGAAATTCTTTTAAAAAAACCTAATGAATTCTCAATTAACTAAATAAAAGTTACTATGAAACGTAACCCCTACTGAGACTACTTCTACTGAGTACATTGTTATCCTATTTGAAACATTTAACCTGTAATATGAGGCTGGGATACGTAAGTACTGAATAATCTTGGGATACCTAAGCAGGTTCAAGTTACAATGATTTGAGTGGTATAACTAGGTCAAAGTATGGTTTGGACCGAAGAATGAGCGCACGAAATCAATTAAGGGTTAAAAAGGCAAACCTTAAGTTATCCCAAGATTTTATATTCCAAGCCATAGATTATCGCTAAATTACACCAATATGGCTACAATATTTGGAAGATACGGGCCTCGCCTAAACGATAACAACTACATACAATACGGAAACTACCCTACAAACTTATGGAGGGACTAGTAAAGTAAGTATAAAATGGAAGAACTACCGACCGCTTGCGTCATATTGCCGACATAATAACAGGTATAACAAAAAGTTACTGCTAATTAACATATTTCAACTGTCTCAAAATTAAAGCATAACTAAGAAAAATATTAAAACAACAGATGTAGGTAACCAATATGTTCAGTTACCTGCCTATCTGTATTGTTTTTCACATTTTTGTAACGGTTAATCCGGTTAACTATGACCAGTGCTATAACATTGTTCCACACCCTAAACAAACAATTTAAATTAGTTTTGACTGGTATATCCGAACTTGCTGTAGATTATTGCATGCTTTTAGCTTAATCAAGCTTGTTAGTATGAAATTTTGACAACTGTGGCGGTAAAAAGTAAGAAATGCCAACAGGAGCATTTAGCATGATCAAATGAATGTTACCGAGAATGTAAAAAAATGCAATAAAATGTGAGTCAGATTTTATTGTATTTTTTATGCCGAGGAAAATGTTGGTCTATATATACCCAAAAATCTATAACACTTTGAGCCACAAATATTTCTGTCCTTATCTCAAGATTCACTCATCTTCTGTTTTTATGTAAACCATATGATACATCAATACATCTCATAATACACAAATACTATGAAGCACTTCTATCCATTTTATTGATTAAAAACCAGAAATAGTCTCATATATGGTCCAAAGTTAACCGGAATGACTTTACCATTTAAGGTATTTAAAAAAAAAAAATTTTTACTAATAAGTGCCATGTATGTATGGTCATTTGTAAATAAATTACTTCTATTTAAATTTACAATAACTTAGTTCGGCAAATTAGACGCACCACTAAACGGTCTATTAGCTACTAGGACTAGGTTACGATTAAACAGCCTAAATATTGACTAGATACAAAACAACCAAAATTCTAGACTGACTAGATAAATTGATAAACAAATAGATACAACAAAATCACCCATTCACTAACAACGCGTGCCTAGATACAAAATTTGCACGTTTTTGTACCAAACAGCTTACGAAAATTGGCATGTCAAAAAAGACATTACCTATCAAATTGTTTTGTTCACTTTTATAAATTTGTTCTTTTCAGACGTGTGCATGTGATTACTTAGCCAACATGCATCATCATCATCATCATAGTCAACTTGCATATAGCCCATAAGCTAAGAGTCGTTTGTTTTCCTCAGGAGTTTTTCGTCCGAAAGGGGTTTAAACAGTATTCTTTGTACCAAAACACACATTGATCATAAAAAGTTTTCGATAGCTCGATAGACACTTCTACCTCGCTTCCACGTAGAAAAATTTATGAGACAAAGATCCCTGAAAGCCTTCGTCAAACATCTCTAAACCATTTGAAACCTAAAATCGAGTTCAAAAACAAAGATTCTACTGGACTAAGGCATGTAACGAGCGATTCGCTTTCATGTTATGAAAATTAGTTACACTCTACCCAGTAGACTCAATGAAAAGCTACAAATGTATGGAAAGAGACGAAAAGTTTTTTCGTCATCGTAAACTTATGCATTATTGGAACTAAGCACTCATTTGTCAATTTAATTAATCGACGATCACATTTGTTTTTCAATCGTCTTTTGTTACTATTTGAAGTTTTTGATTTGAACTTGATTATGGCCTACCTGGGATTTGTTGATTACAACAAAGCTTTCGACACTTTGGAGCATGAATTTATCTGGGATGCACTAAAAGTACAGGGTGTACCAACAAAATACATACGAATATTAAAAAAGGTTTACACAAAGAGTACTGCTCAAGTAAAGCTAGAAAGTATAGGCAAAGAGTTTTCTATTAAGAGAGGAGTACGTCAAGGGGACCCTATCTCACCTAAATTATTCTCCGCAGTCTTAGAAATGATATTCAGGAACCTAAATTGGATGAATAAGGGACTAAACATAAATGGCGAAACCCTGAGCCACCTACGTTTTGCAGATGACTTAATCATATTCTCTGACAGCCCGAGAAACTTAGAAACAATGCTACAAGAACTAGCAGATGAAAGTGAAAAGGCAGGATTAACAATGAATCTAAGTAAAACAAAAATTATGTCAAACTCTCCACAAACAAAAATGGAAAAAGAAATAGAAAGAAGAATCACTAACACTTGGAAACGATACTGGTCACTTAGCGAAGTCATGAAAAACAAGGAAATGCCTATGAAAGAAAAAAGGAAGATATATAATATGTGTATCCTACCCTGTCTATTATATGGGTGTCAAACCTGGGCGTTGACAGAACAATTAGCTAACAAAATAAAAATTTGTCAAAACGGAATAGAGAGAAGCACAGTGGGAGTTAGAAGAAAGGATAGAGTAAAACTAATAGACATAAAAAGTAAAACCAAATTTAAGAATGCATACACAACATACAAACAACTAAAATGGAGATGGACAGGATATATGATCAGGGAGAAGAAAGAAAAATGGACAAGACTAACAACAGAATGGTACCCACTAGATGGTAAGAGAAACAGAGGTAGACAGAATAAGAGATGGGAAGATGATCTCAGGAAAATAGCAGGTCCAACATGGAGCCGCATAGCCAGGAATAGAACGGAGTGGCAATCTTTAGAGTAGGCCTTTGTCGGAGGACAAGTTGTGTAAAATAAATACCGTTTGCCGGTAACGGTTACAAATTTAATAGTAGTTAGGTAATTAAGTAAAATAAGTTTCAGGCATACCATAATTAATTTTAAGTAAAAAATGTAAAACACAACAATAAAGGCTTTTTTATTTTTATTTTTATTTTATTTTTTTTATTTTATTTTATTTTTATTTTTTATTATGGCCCTGCGTCTAGTTGGACGCAATTTCGAAAACTTTCTGATTTGGTACAAAGAAATATCTTTGGCACGAAGAAATAACTTTGGTACAAAGAAATAACGAGGTAGATAGAAACAAGGATTGACAGGGACGGGAGGAAAAATTATGGGTATTTATAGAGAGTCAAGTCTAGTCCTCTGAACAGCAAGTAAAGCTGACTGCTGTTGGAGACTCTTGCGAAGCCCTTCTAGAGTTTGAAGCACCTGGAAGAAAGAAAGAGTTTGAGTTAGTTATCCAGCTTTTCTTCTGCATTTGTCTTGAATTGCATCTATCTACTACTACTACTACTATTGTGGTATTAGTTTATACAATTTTGTAATTAATTCATCATGACTGAACTAAACAAATTATTATTCAGAAAACAACCTACAATGTCGTTGACACTAGCTACCACAAAGTTGTAAAGCTTCGGTAGTTTTAATTTTTTATAATTTAAGAGCTTTTCTTAAATTTTACTGAATGACGAATGAAATGATTTAATTTCTTTATTTAATACTAGTATCTGCCCGCGGCTACGTACGTATTGTTTCTATGGAAACGTTTCAAGGCTATTTCTATACCATATGGGAACTTCTCACGATTTTAATAACAATTTAGCAATGAAAGCCCGACTTTTTAAAACAGTTGAGCGAAAATTTTAAACTGGATTCTCTTAAATGAAATTGTATTTGTGGGAAAATCCCACTACTTATGTCATAAAATCATAGTTATGGTTATGCCTTTTGTGGAATTCCATTGATGTGCATTGCCATTAAAATTCAAAGCAAAACTGCAGTTATGCGGTGCATAGAATAATTACCATTTAGTAGTGAGCGTCGAATCAACAAACTGTTTTTTTAAACAGTTCTTCTACAGTTCGTCAACTTTTTCTTTTTACCTTAAAACTAGTTGACATTATCAACTGGTTATTTTATTCAACGACGTACTCGAAAGAAAATTTATAATCCTATTGAACTGCTCATTATAATATAGACAAACTAAAAAAACTATATTTTAGAGGAATAACTAACTACATTCAGTTTTCTACCTAGTTTGGTTTTACAAGTTACTACCTACTTACTTAATTTAACTCATAGTTTATTTTACTGAAGTTTACTTGTCTACGAACCAGTTAAATAAATAAATAAATCTGGGAACTCAACACAGCATCATCTAGCCCCATGCCAAGCAGAGCTTTTGTTGATAGCGTCAACTGGTATTTCAACTCGTTGACCATTTCGTGAAAACGGTTTCGTTTCGTTTACGCAAAAATAGTCATCAGCCCACCACTACTATCATTTGTGGCTTGTTAGCCCAGCTGGTCCTATGTTTAATGCTTTACTTTGCGGTTTTGACCGTTTTGACTTTAAAATTATGCAATATCGTTGAATAAAGGTTCCCGGTCAAGTATATGTTTAAACATCTATATTAGGTATCTTTTTCATTACTCATACTCGGAAAGTAGGTCTGATGTTACCTGAAGAGCGGGTTGAAATTGATACGAAATTTTTATAGGGAGTATATTATTGATAGGGAGAATCGTTTACAGCTGACAGCTATCACGTTACTATTGAACCATCATAATGGCAGAATGAAAAAAATAAATGCCGAAGCTAAAAAAAATTCGGATTATCTGCAATGGGCAGTTACTGAAGTCAAAAAATACGAAAGACAAGACAGTAGTTATGGCTTTATGGCTTTCGCCTGTCTTAGATGGACTAATACATTTTAAAAAAAAAGAAGTTAGCGGCAATTCGATTCATTTGTTTTCTCATGTTTTTAATTATATTTCCTTGTATTCGTAATGAAAATCACAGTGTTTATCTCGGGTTAAAGTACTTTATTTAGTCCCTCGAACTATTAGCGCCCTCGCTACACTCGGGCGCCAAACAACGTCTCGGGACTAATTAAGTTACTTTCAACCCTTGGAAAACAAAGTTCTATTATTTGTAGAAGTTACTAACACTACATACGCGATGGGGCATGTTTGTCAAGTGAATCTGAATCTGCTGACGTCACAAATTATCCGGAACATGAAGGCAGTATAGTAGACAGTATAGTAGGCACAGAAAATCAGGAATTTCGAGATGTCAATATTGGAACCGAATATCTATAGCATAATCAGCTAGGTTTAATCAAAACACGTTTTATTTTTATTCTTAAGCTGTCTTAAGCTAAGGCTTTCTTACCTCATCCCTTGCATATGCCTTTCGCTTAGGTGGCTCAGAATGCGGCCTGTCAGTCGGAGAGGGGGGATGGATCCTTGCGGGAGGGGGAGGTGGGAAGGCCAGGGGGGACCGCTTGGCCACCGGGGACAGTCTCCTGGGGGGCTCCGGGGAATTGGCGCGCATGAAGTTGGTAATGTGAGTGCGTTCCGGGCTACGACGGGGGGCTTCCACCTTTAAAAGAAGAAGGTTGCATGCAAGAAGAATGAATGTGATAAGTTTGATGTGGGTTAAGTTGATAAATTGTATGATAAGCATGTGTCCACATGAGGTACCTACCTAGTTTTTTCTGAAAAAGTTCAGAGGAGAAGCTTATTATAGCTAGGTAATGTTTGTAAACTTCTATAAAAACGTCGATTAAATAGAACCGTCGGAAATCCGAATCCAGTAAAAGACCTTACATTACCTATGTATATGTAGATATTGCTAATCTGGATTCATTCAAGTAAATATTGGTAATTCGAAGATGGTGTGTGTGGTATTTTGAACCTTTCCTCCGTAGCCCTAAGCTCCCTGACTATCACCAGTATTTCATCAGCCCCACGGCTTCATACTCATATTCCGCCTCTCTCCACCTAAACAAGTCTTGGTACTTCGAAGATGCTGTGGTATTTTGAACCTTACCTCCGTAGCCCTAAGCTCCCTGACCCTCGGATTGTGTGGTGGCTCCAGCGGCGCCCGAGACACGGTCACCAGTAGTTTCTCCGCCTCTCTGATCAGCTCCCGGTACTTGCGTTCAGCCTCTCTATCTGCCTCTAGTAAAGGATCGCGTTCTCTGACTGGTGGTGCGGACGGCGCGTGATTGCGCCTACGCATTCTGGGTGGTGTTGCTCCTGAAAAACGTTATAAGTTAAATCTTAGGACTTAAGAACTCATAGTAGCTTTTTCGAACAAGATAATTACATCTAAACATCAGCTATTTCGTCTGTATTCCGTCTGCGTAGTGTGCACCAGCAACTGTATTTTTGTTTGTAGAGTTTGTTTTTTATTATTATTTACGAGGACTTTGTCGCTTAGCGAACACATCGTCCCATAAAGTTGGTAGAGTTTGTAAGTTAGCAAAATCAGCAAAAGATTTTGCTTTAGTTTTTTGACAGGCGCTAAAGATTCATTGAATCACAAAATAATTTTAATCATAAGAATTTAGAATCATATTTCCGTGTGGACTTTGGTAGATAAAAGATAAGAACATCATCATCATCAGCCTATATTAGTCCACGGCTGGACATAGGCGCCTTATGAGCGCCATGATAAAATATGTACTTAGTACGAAACATGTACTTCGTTCAGGCGTTACGACATAATCATAGACAAAGTCATTTCAGCCTTCAAGGACCGCGTTACATTTCAAACTCAGCATCGGACAGGATCGTTTTCTTTCAGCCCGTCGCTATGTCACATGCTTCATCATCATCATCACCAGCCTATAATAGTCCACTGCTGGACATAGGCCTGTCACATGCTTGCTGGTTCTATATGCCTCGAAAAGAGGTGGATTTTAAAGCGTACCTGCGGATCTAGGTGTCCTCCTCGGCGGCCGTCGCCTCCTGGCGCGCCTTCGTCCCGGAGACGCGAACTCATCCGGCTCATCCTCGTCCCCACCGTCCAGACCCGTGTCACTGTGAGAGTCGAAGTCTGCATCAGACAGGATGGCTGTCTCTCTTCCGCGCGGTCGGAGGCCACGGCATTCTTCGTCGCTGGAGGCGCGGTATGGAGAACGGTTTGGTTCGGGGGATAGGTGGGGTGATAGGTTTGGTGATCTGAAAATGAGTTGATAGACGTAAGTTTTGATATAAGTTTCTGACTATTTAATAATGTTTAGTTCGCATTTTGAATGTTAGGATTTACTTTTATTCTACAAGGACACATTACATAAAGCACATAATTACATAATTTTGGGAAACATACAGTTGAATCACTTAAACTAAACAAAAAATACTCAACAAACTCATAAACCAGCATAGTTTTCACCATTAAAATAAACATAAGTAGAGACAGTTTAGAAAACTTTAAGGCAACAAGGCAGTACAGAGAAAAAATGTTATACTGATAATTTACAAAGACTGTATGAACTGTTCCATGAAGAAGCCAGCTTTTATTTCAAATTGGGATGATGGATATAATCTTAGAGAAAATATTAATAAAGTAAAGGGTCATCAAAAACCAAAAGACTATTTGTAACATAGCAACCTTCTATAGATGCTAATCAAGCGAAAATGGCGCATGATGCAAATAAGGGTCCTAAGATGGACACTGCTGCGATTACTGATTGACCGATTATGAGACTTCCTCTTTGGCGAGGTTCATAGCCAGTGGTAGGTCCAGTCCAGATGTATCAGCGATGCTGGTCTATCAATGAACCAAGGATCTTCAGAAAAACACAGCTACTGCTCACCTAACAACCTTCAACGGATGCGAATCAAGCGAGAACGGCGCATGATGCAACTGAGGGTGCGGCGATGGACACTGCAGCGACTGCTGGTGGAACAGATTGGGAGGCTTCCTCTTCGGCGAGGTTCCCAGCCAGGGGTTAGTCCGGATCCGGCAGCGGGGTCGGGGGGAGGGGGTCGCGCAGACTATGATTGGTTCCGGGACGACGCGCCTGGGTGCTGATGAACGGCGTTGCTGGAAGATAGAACCAAAAGTTATTTATTTTATTGGCATTGGCATATGGATCAGTTGAGCTACCTCTAGGCTTTTTGCAATCGTCTGCAGTTAGGTCAATTGCTTCAATGGAATATACTAGTTTTAAGTTGTTTCTATCCATTGATTGTAATTTTTGTTGTTATTAAAATATCTAACTATCTCAATTCATAATTCAATACTGCCTAATGTGACTTACCTACCTACTTAATTTATTTATAATCCAAGATGGTTGGCTATTATAAGATGATGATAATGATGAATCAGAAAGCAGGAGTATTCCGAAATCTAAACAATTTTTTTAATAAAAGTAAGAGAAATACAATAAAATGCCTTAATTTCACATCAAATTCACTCAATACGGTCACCGATAAAACGTTTATTAAATGATGATGATGATTATGATGAATCATAAAACAGTAGTACATACTACAGTATACTATTTTTCCGAAAATAACAGAATTGCCTGAATAAAAGCATAAAGAAATACCAAAAAGGCCCGAGTTTTAAAACAACACCGCCACTATGTTAATCATAATGATGATGATTATGAAAAATCAGAAAGCAAACCTACGATTTTTCCAAAAATAACATTTTCTTTTTGCCATTGCAATAGAGAAATAAAACATGACTTTCACCACAGTCAAACACAGCATCAACACCAAAAATAAAGTTGGATGTAAAACAATTTTATTCATACATAATCAACATTTATTTAAGCCTCCGTTAAAGTAAGGAGGGCTATCAAAAATTGCGCTCGGTACCCTTACGGATACCGGGCGCGGGTTTTCAAGATAAACTTGTGGGTGTCAGCATAAATGCCCTCACTTTACGATCACTGTGCATTATGCTCCCCGAGACAAGGAAGTTGAAACATAAATCGGGTTCTCGCATGTACGGCAGCAGCGAAACCAACCGTCAGCGCCTTCTAATCTTTCCAGTAGCGACATCTAGTTAAATATTGTGGAAGTTTTTGGATCGATCTTTTGCTAATTAAATTTTGTCTGGGTATTTTATAAAAATAAAGGTTTGTTTACTGTTTATCGGTGATACACTTTTTGCTATCTACATACATAGGTACCAACTTGATATACTTGAAATCTACACTTATTAGATATAGACTTTGAATAAATGTATATCTAAGTAAGTAATTACATTTCCTTAAAATATATAAATGAAATGTAGAGACTAGTTCTTATTTGTAGTTTTCTTGTTTTTAAGTAGGTACTTCTTCTTATAAAATAAAAATTACCCTTATAAATATTTGGGTACCTACCTACATATTTTTATATATACCTACTAAAGTGGGTAGATACTCATAACAAAAGTCGGGTTAGTTAAACCACTTATACAGCTCAACCGATTTTAATGATCTGTGATTTTTCTGTCTCGAATAGCAGAATACCTAATCAAACAGGGAGCTGCGCAAAATATAAAAAAATATAACACGGGTGAAGCCATGTACATAGCTAGTTTTAAATATACATAAGCTAGTACATATGTACCTATATGCCCTCGACTGCGTACGGATTGTTTCTATGGAAACGTTTCAAGGTTATTTCTATCCCATGGGAACTGATTTATGGGATGAAAAGTAGCATAGGTATGTGATATTCCTGGGCTATAACTACGCCAATTCAAAATTTCAGCCCGATCTGTTCAGTTGTTTTTGCGTGAAAAACGAACAGACATCCACACATCCATTACAAATTTTCTAGTTTATAATATTAGTAATTTGTAAGGATAAGGATAACTGTAATTCGGTAAAGAAATCATGTAACCTATAATTATAATAGAGCTCAATTCAGACTCACTTAAAATAGATAGATGTTTCTCAAAGTCATTTATGTACCTAAAATCCCTCATTAAATTGAACGAGCTCTTACATCAAGGGATTACGGAGAAGCGAACGGAGTGTCTTCAACGTTCATTAGCTTCAGATGTCGCTGTTATGGAAATTGTGGATGAAATAAAGAAATCTGTAATTTGTGAGGAGAAAGAAGATATGGAGATTTTCTTTGTGATTTAGTTTGATGATAATTTGGCGTGTCTAAAAAATCGATAAACAGACTTCAAATGTACTGGGAGTGAAATGAATACGCATTCTTAAGTTTAACTAAAAGCTACTGGTCAGATATTGATTGAATTTAGTATTACTATGGGACCACAACAAAAACCCCAGCCTTCAAAAAAAAAAATTTTTTTCATTCACCTAGAAAAAATTGCGAGGTAAGAAAGTATAAATACCTACAGTCTAATTGAGAACCTTATTTTTGAAGTCGGTTGGAAATATGAAGCAACCAAATCCGAAGCCTGAATCATTCAATGGAGTTAGGATATCTCAGTAGCTAGGTGTTCTTCCAAGGTAGAGATTGAGTAACTTAAAAAAACATTACCTACATGATAGATTTCAGGAATCATTTATCCTAATTTTTTAAAATTTATTTATTGAAATTGTATTGAAAAGTTATTAGCGTGAATGATAGTATGGAAAAACAATTATATCGTTACTGATATAGTAAAAGCGAATATTTGTATGTATGGATTTTTGTTACTCTTTAACACAAAAAGTACTGAATGGATCGAGCTAAAATTGGAAAAGATTTAGGTATGTATGTATATGCATTTCACCCATAAATCACTTCCCATATTATGGGATAGACACAGCCTTGATACGTTTTTATAGAAACAAAGAAGACGCTACAGATATGAATTTTTTTATTAATAGGGGTATTAAACTGCACGGTGTTCAGGGACACCAACCCTAACTAAGAGTGGTGTAATAAGATTTAGGGTCCCTACGGGACGGACCCGGACCTGGACGATATTCAGGGCCCGGTAGTTAGGGCCCTGGACTACGAGAACTAACCTTCCGAAATCCGTAAGGGTGTGTAACATGCAATTTTTGTGCTTCGATATCGTTAGTAGGTATCTCAGAACCTGTGAAAGTGAGTGCCCGATAATTGAGTGATATAATACCTATTTGGAATTGGATCTCTTATTTTGGATTGTTTACTTTAAAAACACGATGGGTGAATTTTTTTTTTGCACATTTTTTGCTATTTGAGTATCTGAGGAACAGCACAGTTACTGTAACTAGCAAGTATGTCTTTTGATTTCATGACTCCGTTGTCCGAATTTGCAATTAATTCATACATAAGGTAAGAATCAGTTTTGTACGCGTACTTTTCACTCACGTGAAAACTATAACTCGCTATCCCGCTTAACCCATTCCTATCGATATCCCCATATAAGCCACACTCCTAAATAAACATAAACTATAACAAAAACATGATTTTACAAGGGTTTCTTGCCTGCTGCGTATAGAAGCTAAAGGTCGTCCCTCGTCCATTTATCCGGTCTAGTTAATTAATAAAGTAAAGCTGGAACGGTCGATCCCCGTATCGTGAAAATAACCCGGCGATAGGATGATAATGAGGTTTCAGCACCATCATAGGAAATAATATATTATTTGCTTGGTATTTTGCCGTATATTGGACTTAATTTGGTTGCGGTCGGGGTCGACATCACGGTTGAAAGGGTTATGTCCGACGTCCGTTTTGTTAAAAGCTATGTCGACTTAGTGAAATGAAAATATTTTATGGAAAATATGACGTGAAATATTTTGGCGTGTTTTAAAAAACTATACCTATACCGATATCAATTTTTTTACGGTAAAAATCAGAAAATTATTGAGTCGAATTTAATAAAATACGAATTATTGATATTGATGACTTAATAAGTTGATCTTTAACAAATTTAAATAGGACCAAGACATGCATGAGAAGCTCCACCGACCCGATTCCGAAAGAGCGGACATGAATTTCAAAATTCGTCTTTCTTTTATCGATCTTTGCTCGAGCCTTCTTTTATCGGCCTCTATTTATCAGAGTTTTTTTTACTCTTTGCCTTTTGTTTTATCTTTATCACTATCGTCATCCAAATCACTAAAGCCCAACATAACCCCTGGCCCATGAGGTAAAAAAATGCTGATACTCATCACACCTAAGTAATATCTACCTGTTTCCGTTCAATAACAATTTTCTGAAGGCTTCAGTGAAACGTGACTTCATGATCAAAAGGACAAACACCCATTTGTAAAAAGGTAAAAATCCTACCCTTCCTCTAATAACGTTTCTGCGAAGTAAAGTAGCTAAAGTAGCAGGGAGTAATTGGTTCCATTACCAGGCTCAGCGAAGAGCTGAAGAGAGGGGAAACTACGAAAATTAGACTCGACTCTTTTGATGTAAATGTATCTGGTTGATGGTGCTGGAGAATGTACTTTTAGGTAGGTAAATTACCTTACTTAATTTAGTAAAATTTTACCTAACTTAAAGTTACTTATAACTATGATATCGTTTCGACACACTTAATGGAGTTTAAAGGTACCTACTATTTAGTTTCAACATCTTTTCTAAAACCATTTCAGAAAACAAAAACAACAATTTGTTTACCTAAAGTAAACATATAAATTTTCAATCAGACAAATTTCTCAATAAGTATTATTTTTATTTAAGTAGGTATATCAGTCATCTAGTACCCATAACACAAGCTCTGCTTAGCTTGGGGCTAGATGATGTTGTGTGGACTGTCCGGAATTATTTATTTATTATTTATTTATTTATCGGCCTACTTCATAAAATGACTAAACATTTCACCCATGTATTAGAAGTCTTCCCAACATTTTTTTCAAGAATTGTTTGTCCTTCATTTTGGACACCCCAAATTTCCAAGAGCCTGCAGTTAGCTCAACTGTTTCAATTATAAATAGGGTCTTGTTTTAAATTATCTATTAGATGTAACGACACCTGGGTATTTATCAATGATAATAACCTGGTTCATTCTATTACTAAACGTTAACGCAAAAGAGCGATAAATTTGGATTGTCTCGCATAACCGGCTGGAAATTGCCAGAGCCGTAAAATCTAAAGCTCGTCAAGTAATAATACAGCCATTAAGTACCTACCTGAGGCAGGTGCGGTGAGGAACGAACTTAAACTTATATTAAGAGCTTTCATAATAAAGAGCTTTTATCTAGACTCGCTTTCTTGGGAAAAGATATACCTATTAGAGAAAGCACAACGACGGCAAGAGAACCATCATCGCCTGATTTTCCATCAGGCGGGCCGCATGCTTGTTTGCCACCTTGGTGGTATAAAAAAACCCATTACAAATCCTAAACGCACTTTTATTCTCAAAAGTTACCGACTTGGAGATTTTTGACTCTGAAAAAATATTACAGTGTTAGTTCTAAAAGTATTCTCACGTGGGCAGTCAAAGGTACTCTGGTATTACCTTTGATAAAGCAGGTTCGTGATACAGATGCGTGGTCGGCGGCGTGGGCGGCGGGGGCGGGGCAACTATAGGCGCTGCCAGCGGCCCCGGCTGCGTCCCCGGAGACGTCCCATCAGTGGAATAGCCTGTACTGTATGCGCTCTCCGGTGAAGACAGATGAGGCGGTGCCACCGGCCCCGGGGCAGCCGTAGCAGTGGTCGGTCGGGGCTGCTTCTGTTTACGTTTCTTGGCCCGCCCCAGCTGCGCTTCCATCCAGGACTTGAGCCGCGCGCCCAACATGCCGATATCGGCACCTGAAATTGGATAGCTTGTTTACTTTGCAAGCGAGGGAAGGTGGTAGACAGGCCTTGTTTGGATAGAGGTTATTGCTTCCTGAATTATTTCGTTTTTATACGTGACGTGTTTGTCTGCTGAAGGGTATCTTCCCTAGAGTGTGTATGTGTTCTATAATATTGATAACTGAAGAGACTAATAGACGCAAAATTTTATAAGTATTCTTTTCGCCATCCTCCTCAAAGCATTTACTTATATATGGGTTAGTTGATATTGATAACACAGTAGTTTTAAGTGTTTCAGTAATGACCTAACAGAACCTCAATAGTGGTGACCAGCCCCTTCATATAAACAGCTACGTTGTATGCACAAGCAAAATACATATAGTCAACCTCATCTATTCTCGGCAGCTTATTAAAAACAAGCAAGGTCTAAAAGCTTACAACTGTTGCCCTGAATATGAACTATGTCAAGAGGCTCATTTTAAGCAGGTAAACACGACCCACGGCTCTCAAAGCTCTTTGCTCGACGCACCTGAATCTCGGCATTGTCTCTAAAAATGTAAATCTGGAAGGTTCCATTCATGAAATATTCAAACGTGTATCGAAACACCTTTCATAAACATTCAGCAGATCATAAAATTCACACGACCATCCACTTGTACTGATCTTTTTGCACTTTCTTTTATAAAAGATTTCGTAGTCGGAAAAGGGTCCCGATTGTTTGCAGCACTCATCCAACCGAGCTTTGGTGGAAACAAAAGTAGTGAAATAAAATGTTTTTAGTGACGTCATTTCATTGGGAAGAATAGACGTTGCCACAATGCCGTCTGAGCCCTCCCCTCGTGTCATATTTCAGCTCCGCGCCTACCGATGTCGTAAAAGGCGTTTCGAGGGTGCACAATGTTTCATCAATGGTTGTCTTTTAGAATAGAAATAACGAGTCTCTTACTCAATGGAAGTGCGGAAATTACGAATATTGAACATTTTCACGGACTTGTAAGTATTTTCATCAACATTTGAACATTTATTAAAAACGACCCGCCCGGGCTTCGCACGAGTCTATTATACCTACATATGTAGGTATCAACTTTTCTTTTGAATCACTCATCAGTTTGAAAAAAACTGTAACAAAATCCGTTAGTTACGTAGTTTTAGAGGCAGCAGGAAGCGACTTTGTTTTATACTATGATTCAAAAGAAATTACAATCAAAGAATAGAAACAAAATAAATATGGTGGATAAAATTGAAATAATTGAGCTAACTGCAGACAGTTGCAAACAATCTAGAGACAGCTCAATTGATACCTAACACCATTCGGAAACGTCCCCAAGTTGCGCTGGCTGTATTACATACGCTGTATATGGCAATGGTGACGCGCTGCACTAACTCTACTAACCAGCTCTCGGGTCACGCATCGCATCATCCTTTCATCAACAGTGTTTTGGTTTTGCGAAGGAGCAGGAAGCTCAAGCAATCAATCCACCATTAGCTACTTCCATAAATAGAAGTGCGTGTTAGAAACGCATTAGCGTTCCTTCCCTTTGCTTACTTTCGGTAGTGGCGAAGTAGTTTGGCCGCGAATCACCCTTCCTTCAATTCAATCATAAAAACGCCTTTCAATAGTATCCTACCTAAATGGTTTTATAACGTAAACCCTATTGACTAATGCAAGGCACCCCTTGCCACTTAATCCAGGCCTGGGAACGGATAGCTGTGGAAAAGATGGATGAATCGACTTTATCCCCTGGCTGGGGTGTAAAACTTACGAGATTTAGCTAATATTAGCAATCCATTACCCTGCCGTAGTTTCGAACTATCCGCTCTTGAATCTGTAATGTTGACTTAGTGCGAGGGCTGACCCGACTTTCAATAGAGTATTGATTGTTACTTTGCGGTATTAACATTCATAATCGAAAGAAAACTGACAGTATCTAGCAATCTAAAAACATATCTTACATATTGGTGTTACTAATAGTAAATATATCTATACCTCATTATTGGGGAAGAACTTGCATACATCCGTCTATCCCTAACATAACGTCGTCTTCCCTGAAAAAATTCCCTAAGAAACGTTCACCCGTTAAGGCGTGATATGATAAGCTAACAGACAGACAACTTACTTTTGCTTTTATAATATTATAAACGATTTAGTACTTTGAGTTTTAAAAATATTTTCCCTGCCGAGGAAAATAAATTCAGTACCACGTCCAGTCCAATGCATTTCATATACTACGGAACGGTCAGTAAAGCTTTTCAGCAGGTAAGTGTTATTATTTTGTGCTTGTAGTGTCCAACTGCATGGCAAAACCCTCCTTTTCCAGAACAATAGATTCTATTAGTCTATGGTTCTAGTTAATAATACATCCTTCAGCCTAGTATCTTCTAAACCCCTGTCTAAATGGAGAAAGACATAAATTACTCAAGCATATAGGAAAGGAAGCAAGATCTACACAACAAAGTATATACCTAACCACAGCATCGCGGAATGACTGAAAATGTAGACGCATTTTAAACTTCCAAGTTCACCGCTATCACTAAAAGCTTTAAGTGGATTGGGGAAAAGTCAGCAGCAATCCCTACGTCTAAATGTTTTGAGAAAATACGGTACAGGAACTTAAAGAAAACAAAGCAAAGAGCCTCCAAGAGCCTTCACAATAAAAGGGGACAATAAAATCAGAGCAATCGTTCACAATAAAGCCTTTACGTCTCCGTGAGTAATGAATCGAAAACAAACTAATAAATTGCGGTCACGAGACAAAGTGTCGAACTCGACTCTTTTTGGGTTCGTGTCGGAGCTGAGACACATACAAATGTAACTGCAGGGAGGCCAATAAAAATGTCGCACCTTCAATGTTGAGGGGCATCGATCTTCTGTTTTTAAATTTCGTATATTTGAAAGTTGGACGATTTCAACGAAATTTATTTATTTAGTTATTTATTGGAAAATCAACGGCTTAAACTAACTTAGGTAATGAAATTGGGTAATAGAATCAGAGAGCCAGTTAAAGATTTTCACGTTTAGACACATTTTAAGAAGATGTGAACACAAGTAAACTACAATTGAACGATACGAAATATTGAATTTTACTACTAAAACATTCGCGTTTATCATAGTAAGGAACTAGCCTTACTATTTTGAACGCGATTGTTTTTGTGGGTGTTTGTTACTCTTTCACGCAAAAACTACTGAATTTAGAATATAGAGCTCCTTTACATGCCATAAACCAGTTTCAATGATGAGATAGCCTTTGAACGTTTCTACATATATACACACAACAATGTGCGCGAAGCAACGAACCGATACTAAAAGAGAAATAAGTGAATGCTGGACACGCCAAATAATAATATGTAAAAAATAATTTCCATGCAGTTTTTTTTTAATGAGCCTTTTCGCCCAGCCCTAAGTGCTAACCAGAATGTTAATAATTTAGGCTAGGGTTTAACTTATTATACGTTTCCATCTATAATTATTTCATTATGAAATATTCAGTCGTATTTAAAATCGTTTTTATTAACTCATTATTTCAATAGGCTGATCACAAAACAACAAAGACAGCTCCTAACATCTTATAATTAATATTTCAAGAACAGGAAAGAGTCCCTTCTCAAGCTCCCTTGACCCTATTCCTTTTTTTAACCCTCATCCGTTACGCATGAAATAAGGAAGAGAAAAGTGATTTATTGAGTACCATCAGAAAAAACGTTTGCAATGTTTAAGCATCTGTAGACCCAAACACCGAAACCACGTCCATTGTTGCCATACATTATTGATAAGATGTTGCCGAGTAACTTTGTAAAGAATGATATCCTACGAATCACGATAATAATATAAATGTGAAAGTTTGGATGGATGTTTGTTTCATCGTGACGTCAAAAGTAAGAATCGCGTTAAAATTTTGAATGACGTAGTTATAGGCCTGGAATAAAACATGAGCTATTTTTCATTCCATAACTACCTTTCATAAATTTGCACGCGGGTGAAGCCGCGGGGCGCAGGGCTATGTAATAAAGTGAAAGGAAAATTTAAAGATCAAGACAAAGTCAAAACTACAGTAAGAAACCAGCATAGCGAGCCTGCTATCCCCAGCTTTCCATAATATTCGTTGGTTTTTGCGGAAAATTAATGACGCTACGACTATTTTGCTACGAAAAGGCTACGGAATTCGTAGTGTTTCGTACCACAGATGAAAGCACGTCTTTATTACGAAACACAATAAGAGGAGTAGGTACCGAATATGCGCCACCACATATTTCACGAAGAAACTTAATAATGGTTTCGTTGAGCATCGTTTCATCAAGCGTATGTGAATATAAAAATAAACGGAAAGAAAGTTTTATAAGAAGCCAATTGGAGGGTGCGGTTGGGAAAGAAAATATCTGTCGAATATTTGTTAAGTGCGTCTTTGTAAACTATTATTAGTAGGCCTATGCAAGGCCTACCTAACCTATTTACCATTTTATCTTCAAAATAACAAGTAAACACCAAATTTTGGCTGGTGTTCGAATTCGACTTCTTGATTATGCGTCTGGTTTGACGCAATTCGCCAATGACAGTTTTTGGATAGCAAGCAACACAAGCTAAGAAGGTTTTTAGAAATTTAGACCAGTATTTACAGGGGACATTGTATACACAAATTTAACTTTTGACGTACTATATTAATAAAAATAGACGGGATAATAATAGAAACAAATCTACAGCCGAACTTATCCTGAGCAGAACGGTCTACGGATGGCCATGTTCCTACCCTACCTAGCAACTAGTAAGATAACTCGGTAGGTAATTCAATTACTATCTATCATCTACGTTAGTATATTGTTGGGTCACTAAAAGATTTATCTGACAATGAGACAACGTCGTTGGTTAACTTTAAATAAATAAATAATTCCGGACAGTCCACACCGCATCATCTAGACCCAAGCTAAGCAGAGCTTGTGTTATGGGTACTAGATGACTGATATACTTTGACATTTAATTTTTATAAATTAGATATCATTAGGTAGAAGTTTTTATTAACTTGAGTCGAAAACATCTGTTGGCTGAACGCGCGTCTCTAAATGACTTCATCGCCTCAATCGGAAACTTATACAGATTTGGAACCTAATTAAAAACAAATTGTACACACGCCTTTTCTTTGCAAATTTAATTTAACTTTAATTATTTCCTGAAAATAAGTACAAAATGAAAACCCTTGTTGGCTAAAGCAAACGAATCAATTAAGCCACCGTCTGCCGGTCAATATTCAATTCGCGTAGCCAGTGAACTATAACAAGGCTTGATGAGATAGGTAATTACACAGCCTGGTAAAGGTTAAAACACCTTTTTTAACCTTTTTCAGTTTTTTGTTTTAAGACGCACCACTTTCGTTCAACTACATAGACTGCTGACTTGATAATGATCATCTCTGAATCTTGGTTCAATGGTGACCATTACCGAGTCGATAATGGTGGTTTCAGTTGGTTGAACATGGTCATCTCTGAATCTTGGTTCAATGGTGACCATTACCGAATCGATAATGGTCATTTCAGTTCGTTGATAATGGTCACCTCTGAATCTTGGTTCAACGATGACAATTACCAAGTTGGTAATGGTCGTTTACTTACAATGATAATGGTCACTTCTGAATCTTGGTTAAACAGTGACCATTCCAAGTCAGTAACCATTATTTTACTGAGCCAACTTTCATATTATACTCCAGGGACATAAAAAGATGGAGGAATCGTGTACCTTAATTAATAAATCAAATATTCATTTATGCAGCTCGTCCTAATACGGAAGGGAATGGATAAAGCCGCACTGCTATTCTTAAGCCTGAATTTAAAATTGCTGGCGTTTCCTGAATCGCGAGAACGTGAGATTAAATATTGATGCAGTGGCTCAGCTTTCTGCAAAGTGAAGTGATTTTGCAGTGTTGAACTGCATGTGCAATATTTAGTAAGAGTTTGATGTTTGGACGCTTTTAAATTTGAAAAATTAAAGGGGTTACATAAAACTCACTGCCTACTTACTATAAATAAGAATAAATAATATGCAATGGAAAATGGCACTGAGAATACCAGTACAGTGAATAAAGTACTAAAAACATTTTGAAAGAAAGAAAAAAAGAAAGAAAAAGTATTTATTGTCTTAGAATTACATAGTTAAAACAACAAAGGAAACTTACCATACCAACTTAAATAAAAATAAAAACTAAGACTAAGACAAGGAGTAAATTCAGCTTTTGCTGCATGCAGTGTTCATATGCATGCAGCGCTGTTTTTAAACCCTCTCGTGTGGATGGTCACCGAAGGGTTAAGTGATTGCGGTGAAACATTACTACTATTTATTGAGAAATGATCAGCTCTATATTAATTATTATATTTAACAACTTATTAACAACGAAAATTACCATCAAGGAATAGAAAAAATGGGTACACTGTCTTACAATAAATTTACTGTTTAAGTATGATACTATTATGTTGTGTGGTCTGTGTCATGTTTGTGTGTAATGTGGGTCATGTTTTTGTGTAATGAATGAGTGATTTTAATAATTAAATACATCGTAGACCCTCTACGCGACTACGAATTAATGTCCAAGGTAACACGAAAAAAATGTTTGAATTGTGAATCGTAAAATACAAAAACATGGTGCATGACCATGTTTGAATATCATACTGCAATGGTGATGGCATCACAAAACTAATGAGTACATAGGTATACTGCATTGTAGACCCCACGTAGAACCTCTACGCCACTACGAATCCATGGCCAAGGAAACAACAAAAAAATATGTGAATTGTTAAATTCAGATAATAACATGATGCATTACTTTAACTTGTTTAAGCTATGTTGTAGCGCCCCAACGGGGTTCATGTTTAGCCTATATATTTATTAACCTAAGACCTATGGTAATAACCTAAGCGAATATAAATACTACGCGTAATAACATGAAACAACTGAATAAATGATTATGATTATGAATGATTATTATGATGATGTTTAAATTTCTCACTGCAATGGCGATGGCATTACAAAACTAATGAGTATAGTACTGCGCTGTAGACACTCTACGCGACTACGAATCCAAAGAAAATGTAGTACTAAAAATGTTTAATAGTGCACCGCAAAATTCATATAATGACATGATTATTCATTCTTAGTGCTTGAATTTTTTTTCTGTAATGTTAACGGCACCGCAAAGCCTACGTGTAGGTAACTACTACGCCGCCGTAGAGCTTCTACGCGTCTACGAAATACGAATAGTAATAGAATTGGCGCAGATTACAAGATGTACCTACTCAGCAATTGAGATCTTTCTTAAACCTTTATGCAACAACTGTAACAGTTAGGAATTTACTGAAAGCCTGGGATTACATTTGCATTTCGCTGAAGCTCGAAGTAAAACAGATTGCTTCTGCTCTCATTTGCCTTAAAAAACAGGAAATAAGACTGTAAAACTTTAAACTTAAATCCAGACATGGAAGGGAAGAATAGAGGCTTGCTGGGGCTAATTGCAGGCCGCTTTCAAGCCACGTCTCGCCCCAGACAAACTAAAAGGAGCGCCAAGACGGTACGTGTGCCCAGACGATTGTTCGAGTCGCCTTTCAAATGAGCAGTGCGTACGACTTGCAGTTTTCTTTGCTTGCTTGGGTGATTTTTAAGCTGGATGAAGGTTGTAAGAATGTTTTATTTTGTGCATCGGCAGATTGTATATTATTGTTTATTTTAATGCATGCCTTAATGTTACTTTAAAATGCTTGTGTTTTGTTTTTTATTTTATTTTATATTGGTTACGGTTTGGAAGAAGTTTGGAAGAACTACCTACGTCTCCGTAGCCAAAACCGTAGCAGCTTCGTAGCACTTTCATCTGAACCTACTACGGTCTCTCTTTATGAAGGGGTGTAGTAACTTTTCCACCGACTTCAAAAAAAGGAGAAGGTTCAAGTCGACTGTAATTTTAAACGTGTAAGTATCATAACTATTTTAAACGATTTTACGATGCTTTTTATTTAAAAACTAGCGACCCGCCCCGGCTTCGCACGGTTTTATTATAAGTACCGAACGGGATAAAAAGTATCCTATGTCCTTCTCCTGGCTCTAAACTACCTCCCTGCCAATTTTCAGCTAAATCGGTTCAGCCGTCCTTTAGTTATAAGTGAAGTAACTAACACGACTTTCTTTTATATGTTATATAGACTTGTGCTTATGATGGGATTCCATATAGAATTGATCAAGATTTGACCTGTTATTTTTATATTATCCGGAATAAACCTTGCAACAATAAGTCGATTTTAAGTTACTATAAAAATCGTATATATTTTGATTTAAGTACTATCTTTTTCTTCGTTTAAGCACAGATGCTATGGAATGATGCAACCAACGGTTTATCTTTCAAAACTAAAAGAAAACTTTTAACCCTTAAACGAAAACCCAACACGGTATACCAAACTAACAGGAAACGAGTTTCGTAGGGGTTATGGCTAACAGTACCTGCCAAAAGTAATAACGAAGCAAAAAGAACCAGACTTGCTAGCCTTGCGTCCAGACATAACGATGGTGATTTCAGTGTTTGCTTTGAATTTGCTTTTCAAATTCGACGGGAAATCAAACGAGAGGGTTTTGGTGATGGTACAGTTTTGTTTCTTTCTTTGCATCCTTGAAGCGCCTTATCTACAGTTTAGTATTCGGTTTTGTAAGGCCTCATAAATCTATGGATTTGCCATTATATTTACCAAAAAAATATATGTGTAGGTGCTTGACTTCATATGAAAGACAGTATAGGTATCCATATATACATATATAGATGATGCTGTGTGTAGACTGTCCGGAATTATTTATTTATTTATTTATATATAGCAGGTTCCCTACAGAATGTTAAACGGGCGCAGTCTATAATAGTGATAGATACATAGTAGCAGGTATTTACTTCCCTAGATACGTTATGAACATGTGCTATTAGGTATTACCCTCGTAGGCACACCGGGTATGTACACAAATAGAAAATAAGTAGGTTCCCAATTAGAATGATCAATTTTTTTATTAAAAAGTGCACATTAATTATTCTTCTTATGAATGAACTCTGTTGAATACAATCTAGTCACAACATGGGTGAATATATTTTAATTATACTAGCGGACTTTATTTAAAGTTTATGGGAACACAGGCTATTCTTGTGTTCTTCAGTTCAGAATGATCAAACGTGAAAAAGTAAGTGTGATTTTGTCAACTAGCTGCCTGCCTATAGCGGATTTTTTGGGTTCTGGATTATGACGAAAGGCAAAGACATTTTTATCAACCAGGAACCAATTAACACGCGATTAAAACTGCAGCCGAAAGAGCCTTTAGTTTTTCATATAAAACTTGTGCATTCGGAGCGCGAGTAATTATGAGCTCTTTGAAAGGTTAATTCGAGTCGGTTTTCAAACAGAGTTAGGTCTAAATAAATATAAAATGTTAGTATGTTCATTTCAAAAAAATATAAGAAGGTAACCCAGGCAAGTACTCAGTAATTCTCAGTAGATAAGCACGAAATAGATAGACTAGGTTACTTACCTACCGAATTAAATATTCTTCCTAGAGATTTTATTTTCCTATCACATACATACATCTCTAATTATTATTATTTACCATGGATCAGTTGAGCTACCTTTAGACTGTTTGCAACCGTCTGCAGTTAGGTCCATTGTATATTTAAATAAGTATTTCAAGTTTTTTTTTCTTGATTGTAATTTACCAATTTAGAATAATATTACAAAGAACCCAAATTAATAACACACAGAAAACCATGGAAGTATGAGATGGAGTTTTATTAGAGCCAGCCGTGGGACTATCAAATACATAGGTTGATAATAATAAATATTTAGTTGTTACATCGTTTTATTTTTAAAATACAATGTCCTGAAAAAATATGATTAATATAATATTAATATAAATTTGAGTTTCTGGGTGGGCTATTTGGGAAAATAACTGCTCCTTCGGGTTGAATAGGTAAACCTATTGAATTAAGCTTCAAATAACGCAGAATTCATGTGGACCATACCTAATGAGTTAACATGGAAATAAAATATCTACATAACAACGAATAATTACAGGCACGTCACCATAGCTCACATTTGAATTCCCAGCGATATTTAACCCATAATCTGTTCATAGCAACCCTCGAAGCGAGAAGCCTCTCATAGGGGCAGTGGGCTATCGAACGCTCATTTACCGTGCGTCGGACACGTGCGGGGAAATCATCATTTCCGCGTCAACAAAACACAATAATAAAAACATATTCTCAGACTAATAAAATAAGTCTTATTTCAGTTATAAGTCCAGCTAAAACTAAGGTGAATGACTTACAGGGGCGCGCGGTGGTGTAGATGCGGTGTTTGGTCGCACGGGGCTGCGATTAAACGCATGCCGGGCGTAAGGGCGCGAGGCAACCGCCGACTGACGCAAGCGTAGGGAGGACTGTGCGTTGCGACTTGCGAGTCTCCGGATGAAGTCACACCGATGCGCATTTTCCGGGGAAAATTATTCAGTTTTTTTTATTGTTTGCTGCCATTTTCTATTTTCTAAACAATGCAAAATTAGTAGTAAACATTGAAAAAACAATTATTCGCAATCCAATGCACAAACAGAATCCTCATGTACCTATCACACAATCCAAAAATCCTAACCATCCATGGTTTTCTGTTAGAGAACGCTCATGAACGATATAGGTACTTAATAAAAACAGAATTTTTTCACTACGTTCGTACATCCTAAGCTTACTAATCAATCTATCTATTTAAAAGGTGAAAAGTGCCTCTAGTTTAATTAAAAAAGTTAGATATTCAATTTTAAAAGGGCAAAAAGAATAAAAAGAGAAATAAGTACCTAGATTCTTTAATGTAAGTTTTAAAAATTCACACACACCGCTTTCGACCTAGCGTCGACGCCGAAAGAAAACATTTAGAATTTACGATAGAGGTAACCGTCTAAACATGGTTCGCTTCAGTACGCTTGCAATATTATTTAATTTTCGGTGTAAATGAGACTAGTAGGTCGTAGCTCAAATTCTCGTAGCGGTGATTACGTTAATGTTCAGGGGTAAATTCAACAATAAAAATAAACATTTACCTACCAACTGCCGACTCGGGACGAAACTTCTAAACGATGTAGGTAACTTTGCTATTGATGTAAGGATATTAAAAATAAGATTCTCTGAGACTTTTCAACCAGGGCCTACCTAAACGAAGTTTCTGCCGGTAACAAGAGATTCAGAAATTTCAATTTTCGAACACTTATTTAAGACGGAACTTCGTTATTTCTATTCTATCCGTGGAAACTTCATAAATATCCCTCACTTACTTTTATGTTTTTATCTACCTAGTTACCTACTGTTAACTAGCTGTAAATTTTCTTAAAATTAGTAAAATAAAACAATAATAAGTAAGTGAAAATCTTTAATCGTTGTACCCTGAGGTAACCTCAGGGTACAACGTTACCACAACCACAACCTACCTAACTCTTCTTTCTCCCGCGGAAACCGGGAGTTGCCTTCAATGTCCTGGTGTTAAACCGTGTAGAGCAGGGGCGTAGCTACCGCCGTATATGCCGTATCAATTATACGGGGCCCCGGGGCCACGGGGGCCCCCAACGTGCCTAAGCAAAAATTTAAAAAAGGTACCATTTTTTTCAGATTTGGAAAAAGTAAAAAATAAGCAATATCTTTTTTCCCCGCGTAAAGCTTGCGTTCATAAGTTGAAATTTTTGGAATTAGGTACATACGATACGATGATAATAAAAAAACTTCAATGGTACAGGAACGCCTGTCAGACTTGTAACTTTTGTCCATAGAGGCAAAAGCTTTATAAAAACTAAAGTATCATCAGCTATAAATCTATACTTATATAATAAAACTGTAACAGGTCCAATTCTGTACATTGAAGATATTTTGAAATTTTTTTTTGGAGGGCTCTCTATTATCGATACTCAAGCCAAAACTGTAATTTTTTTCATTCATGTCTGTCTGTCTGTCTGTATCGTAAACGCGCATCACGCCGAAACTACTTGATGGATTGAAATGAAACTCGGCATGATTATAGGTCATACTACGAGGAAGGACATAGGATACTTTTTATCCCGAAATTCAGTAAGGTTCTCATGGGAGAGGGTAGGAAAGTAAAATTCCTTTACCGCGCATCACGCCGAAACTGCTGAATGAGTTGGAATGAAACTCCGGACGATTTGAGTTCATAGTACAAGGAAGGACATGGGATACTTTTTATCCCGGAATTTGGTAAGGTTCCCCTGGGAGAGAGGGTCAAAGAAAAATTCTTTAACCACGCATCACGACGGAATTGAATGAATTCGAATGGAACTCGGGACGATTGGACATGGGATACATTTTATCCCGGAATTCAGTTTGGTTCCCCTGGGCTATACGGGTTTTCAAAAATTTCTCACAGAATCACTATTCAATAGATGCTGTGAGAAATTGAACTGATAAACGCGAAAGTTTGTAAGTATGAATGGATAGATGGATGGATAGATTGATAGATGGATGGATGTTTGTTACTCTTTCACGCAAAAACTGCTGAACGGATCTGGATGAAATTTGGCATAGAGATAGATTATAAGCTGGAATAAGAAATAGGCTTTATTTTATCCCGAAAATCCCACGGGAAAGGGAATTACGCAAGTAAAATCGCGAGTACTCCAAATACTAATCCTGCGCAGACGAAGTCGCGGGCACCAGCTAGTGATTTAATAAATCAGTTTGTCGAAAATAGGCAAGGATTTAATTTCAAATGTTTTTAAAAATTTTGGAAAAAGTGACAAATAGATATTTTGATGAATAAATATTTCTTTTAGTTTGCAAACATTTTTTTTCTTTTGTAACAAATCTTTAGTACCTAAGGGCCCCCGAACAAATTTTTATACGGGGCCCCGCCAAGGCACGCTACGCTTCTGGTGTAGAGTGAGTATATTATTCTCTTTCTTCGAATACTATGTTTATCTAGGTTTACACAAGAAGAATGTGGTGTCGATTCTAAACAGTCTTCGCTCGTCTCAAAGATTCCGTGCTTTAAAGACTTCGCGCCGCATAAATATTTTAAATCACAAATACCATACTCATTCTCTGATTGGCCTTCGCTTCGATTCGGTGATTGGACTGTCAGTTTCTTATGTCATTATGTTAGCAAATGTCACTATCAAGTGTCAACTCATTATTGTTGATTCATTCATCTGTCAAGCAAGAAAGTTAAAACTTTTCTCTGCCTGGCGTTTTTGTGAACAAAATATTTTTAAATCTGATTTACTCCCACGCTCTCCCATGAAATATCTACACGATTGTTTTTATCGATCAGGTACTACAAACTTTTCCCATCAGATCGAATTTCTCCGAGTTAACGTGCCGACCAGTGGAGCGACTATCGCAACGCCGCGCCGCGAAATTATCACTGAATCAGAATGAAAGCGCGTATAAAATAGCTGGAAGTAGGCGAAGTGTGAAGAAGCCTTTGGTTGCTAAGCAAAACCAGTGATCATTGTTTCTTAATAAGATGACTGAGGGCGGTTCTTTCGTGTCTAAGCCAGCGAGGGGCTGGCTTCATCCAGACTCGGTTCTCGCCAGCGATGGAGTCACATACGCCGTCAGAGTAAGTCTTTCCTTACCATTTCAGAACTCTCGTTGACTTCGGCAATAATTTACTTTGAATTCAAAGACACACTACACCACCAATAAAACTATTACTCACATCTGGCTGGACTAACAACAGGTGCCTCCCTACTTCTAAACTAAGATCTGGGATCTGCTGAGCTCTGCTGATTTCTTGTATGTCTTCCATGAGCCTTGAAACTGAACTATAAAAGTATGTTTTACACATAGCTTCAAGGCTTATGGTTTTCTATTTTAAATATAGCAAAAGTGCTTATTAATTTTATTTCCCTTACAGTACATTGGCTGCATGGAAGTTTTGACATCTATGAAGAAGCTGGATTTTGAAACAAGATCACAAGTTGCAAAGTAAGATACATTTACTTCCATACTTATCCAATCATACTTCCATAACAATGTTATTATTAATCATTGTGAAACATTACAATACTTTGAATAAAATAAAACACACTGCTGCTTCACATTTAATACTACTTCAATAATAAAGAAGTTTAAGTACGACTTTAATATTAAAATAGAATAGCTGGCATAAGTTAACTGATTCTTAAGATTAGATTGAAAGTGTTTTTGTTTTTTCAGAGAGTGCATAGCACGAGTCTGTGCTGCAGCAGGCCTCCGTACTGCTGACAAGAAGCGCCGAGTTTGCCAGGCAGCGGCCCGGGCACTAGCTGCGAAACCCAGAATGAATCACTCGGGCGCCAATGTAGCACTGACAATATCATCCAAAGCAATAACACTGGCTGAGCTAGATGGCGGGGAGACTGTTGCCAAGCATGATATGCCTAGGGTGTCATTTGCATCAGGTATTTGTTGCCACTGCCTCTAGTTTTATTATAGCAAACTACTATAAATTTAAACTACAGCGGCACAGTAGAAGTTATTAGTACTCACAGATTAAGGAGGTGTTACTAGTTTTTTCTTTGTAATAATAAAATTACCAAAGCTGAAAAATAATAGCGAGACCAGACACAATATTAGTTCCATTTAATGTTGTTTAATCATGTTTCTAAATTTTTTTTTATTTTTTACATTGTTGGTTTATTTATTTTAGACCAATGTTTACATGATCTTGCTGTATTTTTATATTCATCTAATATTTTTTAGTTTCTTACCCAATGCATATATAAATTGTAATAAAAAGATCATAGTTGATTATTTTCAGTTTTTAATGCATTGTTTCTTATCTTATAGTATACTCATTCTTAACATTGAGTGTATGGAAACAAAGGTTATTTCAATCCCATGGGAACTGATGTATGGGAATAAAGTCTATTGTAATCTTGATCTGTTCTGTACTTTCTGTAGTTTAAAAGCTACCAAACAAAAATACTTCTGCATTCATAATAATACTAGCAGTGCCTGCAATACTAGCAAAATATCCAACAAATTAAAGATTTTATTCTCATTACAAAAGGTCCATCCTTGTGTTATAAATGGTATAAAAAACCTTTTTTCTAGGAGGTGATTCAGATTCCCTGGACTTTGTGGCTTATGTGGCCAAAACAGTTCCCCCTGCAGAATGGAGAGCATGCTATGTACTAGAATGTGGTGGTAGGCTTGCACAAGATGTGATTGCAACCATAGGACAAGCATTTGAACTACGGTTCAAGGAGTTCTTGACGAAACCTTCTTCGTAAGTATCATGTTTTATTTGTATGCATATATTTAAGAAGTCTGTGAAGATGTTTGTCAACTAAGATTTCTAAAACTACTGAACATATCAAGATTTCATGTCATTCAGATCAAGTCAAGGCCATAGCTAGGTCAGTAAAGCATTAGTTCTTATTTGTAGCATTGAATTGACTAGTAAATATATTCAGGAAAGTCCTGAATATCATATGGGGATTTCTAGAGTTCTGTATACAGCAACTTTACCTCAATACTTTTTCCTTGTATCAATGAAGTCATCAATTAGAGGTATTATTTTTGTGAAATTGATGACTAGTTCTACCAAAATTATAGTTGCATGTGTCATACTGTGGTATTTTTACAATCAACTACTTACACTAACATATAACACATTATTATCTAGCCCCAACTAAGCAGAGATTGTGTTATGGTGAGATATACAGGACACCTAGATATTACTAGATGCGCCCCGCGGCTTCGCTCACGAACCAGTTTTTTTTTTCATTCAAATTTCAGAATTTAATTACACCACCCCTAGGGGTTATTTTATGAAATTAAAAAATACATGTTATATTATTTATTTCATACTTTATTCATACCGAGTTTTAAGTAAATCGAACCAAGGAAAATTAATTTTCCATACAAACTTTACCACCCTATTTAACCCCCTCAGAGATTATTTTCTGAAAAATTTATTAGCCTATGTCTTATTCTAGGTCCTAAACTATATACATACCAAATTTTATTTAAATAACTTAAGTAGTTACAAAGATTACTTATAACAAACATTCACACAGACTTTCCCATTTATTATAATAGTAAGATTACAATATAATTTTACAAGTATGTATATCAATAACATGTACGTACATATTATTCCAAACAATCTATTATGTAAACAAATGAACCTCAGGTCCAAGGAACTTGTAACCTTTATTGAATGAGTCAGCAACACGACAAGGTACATAAATGGAATGCAGTTTCTTAAGTGTCTATCTGGTGAATGACATCATGTAATCTCAGATTAATAAATCAGCATCTAATAGCTCAGTAGCTTACTAATGACTCGCCCTGGCTTTGCGCGGGTGCAATTTAGATAGATACATATGAAACTTCATCTTGAATCACTCTGTCTATTGATGGAAACATTAAAACCGCAACGGATTTTAATGTTTTCAACTAATGATCATAGTCTAAGATTTTTTAAACTATGATCATTAATTGAAAACGTAAGCGTACAGGCAGGAAACAACTTTATTTTATGCTATAGATGATGAATGTAATTAATTACAGGCTAAACATAAACGGATCTCGGCAATTGCTCGACACAGCGAGCGCGGCGCCTCTCGAAGACCGCGAGTATTATAACGACATGCCTGACAAGATGCCGCCGGAACCCGCGACCGCGCATAGACACCCGCCGCCGCCGCCGCTAGCCTCGCTCGCTCCAATATCGTCGTAAGTTGCAATTTTTATTTAGGTTAGTAAGGCGCTTCCCCGATATACACTAGCCATCTATTATTAAATAAATAATGCTTGACAATCCACACCGCACCATCTAGCCCTAAAGTAAGCTACTCAAAGCTTGTGTTATGGGTACTAGATGACTGATATACTGAATATGATACATGATCCAATCAAAACAATGAATCCAATGTATGGATTGTTCAGAATTATTTTATTAATGTCGACATTTTCCAGATGCGAGGAGAGCGTGCGGCACTACGTGAACCAAACCCCGCCGCCCCGCACCCCGCCCACCGCGTTGCTGCCCAACCACCACACCGATATATTCGACATGCGTATGTATTTATTATAACTTCATCATCATCATCATCATCAGCCTATATTAGTCCACTGCTGGACATAGGCCTCCCCTAATGAGCGCCATAGCGCCCTGTCTTCAGCTTGCCGCATCCAGCATCTGCCAGCAGTCCTTCGCAGATCGTCATCCCACCTGGCCGGAGGGCGTCCTACACTACGTTTGCCGAGTCGCGGTCTCCACTCAAGAACACGTTTACCCCAACGGTTGTCGGTTCCTCGCGCGATATGGCCGGCCCACTGCCACTTCAACTTGCTAATTCTTTGAGCTATGTCGATGACTTTGGTTCTCTGTCGGATGTATTCATTACGAATCCTATCCTTCAGAGAAACTCCGAGCATAGCTCTTTCCATAGCTCGCTGAGCGACTTTGAACTGGTGGACCAGCCCTACCGTGAGTGTCCACGTCTCAGCTCCGTAGGTCATTACGGGTAGGACGCACTGATTGAAAACTTTCGTTTTCAAACATTGCGGTATGGATGACGAGAAGACTCGACGTAGTTTTCCAAACGCTGCCCAGCCCAGCTGAATCCTCCTCTTGGCCTCCTTTTCAAAATTGTTTTTACCTAACTGCACAATCTGCCCAAGGTAAGTGTACTCGGAAACAATTTCGAGAAGGTGGCCTTCTACGACGACCGGTCCTGGATTAATGTGGTTATTGGTCATGACTTTGGTTTTATCCAAATTCATGCCAAGACCGATGCGTCGTGAGGCTGAGGCTAGGCCGTCCAGCATGTGGGTCAGCTCCTCTAGCGACTCCGCCATTAAGACTATGTCATCAGCGAATCGCAGGTGTGAGATGTAATCGCCGTTTATGTTTATGCCCTTACCTTTCCAGTCCAGCGTCTTAAACATATCTTCCAATGCGCTCGTGAACAGTTTCGGGGATATGACATCCCCCTGTCTCACTCCTCTGCGCAATTGGATGGGTTTAGACTGCTGGTCCTGTACTTGGACACTCATAGTAGCGGCATCGTAGAGACATCTCAGCACCTCGATATAACGATAGTCTACTTGGCATCGCTGTAAGGATTCCAGAACAGCCCAGGTTTCGACAGAGTCAAAGGCTTTCTCATAGTCCACAAAAGCGAGACACAGGGGCTGATTATACTCTTCGGACTTCTGTATAATCTGCCGCACTATATTATAATATTATAACTTACTTATGTGTTATATGCGCTTCTCTGGATAAAAAGCCTATAATTATAATGTAAATGAATGAACTTTACATCCTTCTCATTGACTCCGCTCCTTTGAAACCGTTTTTTTAAACATCTGTGCACTCTGCTTTTTTCTAAAATGTTTGTATGATCCATAAATTTCTGTTCTGGGTGTTTTCTATGTATAATAAAAAATATCTATCTATGTTATGTGTATAACAGTCATCTAGTACCCATAACATAAACTTTGCTTAGTCTGATTGAGGCTAGACGATGCTGTGTGCATTGTCCAGCATTATTAATCGTCATAGATTATTCGCTCGCGATAACTTTGTTTGATTTGCATGGCGTGGTCACGAGATCGTAGAGTTTCTATCAGCCATCGAGTACAGCTGTGTTGATCAACGAGTATCTTAAAAAAATTCTAATATTACAGAGATATATGACAAAGTTACAAATAAGTTAAAATTCTATAAAATCCAAATGTCTTACAGAACCGTTCACGGCTGCGCCAATGACGTCATCATCAGCCGCGTCCACGGCGTCAACGACCTCCGCGTCATCGCCCGGCGTCGAGGCTGAGCCTTTATCGGCTAAAGCACAGGCGGCTTTGCTAGCCAGAGAGCCCTGGTTCCACGGACCCATCTCTAGGACTGCAGCTGAGAAGGTACTCTATGTGACCGAGATAAGATTGGATTCTGTAAATATAACGGTCACGCGCTGAGGTGTCGAGGCTGAGCCTTTATCGGCTAAAGCGCAGGCGGTTCTGCTAGCCAGAGAGCCCTGGTTCCACGGACCTATCTTTAGAACTGCAGCTGAGAAGCTACTCTATGTGACTGAGATAAGGTTGGATTCAATAAAATAAAATCAGATATATATAAAAAAAGCAAAATATTATCAGCTAATTCACAGGCTGGCTAAAGAGTCCCGGTGCGCTTAAACCCTAAATTCTACCAAGTTTAAGCTAAAATATTCCCCTATTCTCATTCAATTTCATTGTTTGGTGTAAAAAGTTGTTTTACGACTACCAATGGCTCAGTGACACAAAGTAAATCTTGACCTCCTGCAATATGGTATAAATACACTTCTTAATTCCTTGAGGCGTTTTTATACCCCTCCTTTAGCAATGGTCATGTCGTGAGATAGGTTCCACCCCCTCCTTTTTCCCCTATTCTGACGCGACCCCTAACGCGTCACATTATCAATGTATATCCTCCAAGAACCTACAATGTCATCAGACAAGTAATTTATAATCTCTTCCATCACTTTATTCAAGGAACTGTATTAAATTCAAGTTTATTCAATTAAGATATTGTTTACGTTTATAGATCACGTAAATATTAGTTAATTTCACTTATAAGTACTATTTAAGATGACAATACTAAGAAACATTATTCCTTTTTTGTAATTAGATTTTTATCTTAAGAATTTTGTAATTTTTTTTTTCATTTATATTAGTAGGGGAGCCCAAGTGGGGATTTTTGAGTGACTCGAGCGTGTCAGAAAATTATATAGGGAGAATCCTTACACCTTTTAAAGTACCTTTACCAAGTATGAACCCTCCATATGGTGGGGTGTGTTGAGGGGAACCCGTCTAATTGGTAAAAAAAAATCGATCCTAAGAAAAACTCGAGCGCGTCAGATTAAGAGAAAGTTGATTAATTACATTGAGAAGATTGTATATCTCAATAATCTGACAATTTGAGCGTGACATTAAAAAACAAGCGCATCTCGAAGTTCTAAAAAAAAACGTCACCTTGAAATACTCGAGCGCGTTTTAATTTTTTTTTATTTTGAAGGAATATATTAGAATTACAAAAAACTAATAATCTGTTAACTATTAGAATTACAAAAAACTAATAATCTGACAGTTTTCATGGGGCGATGTTAGTAGAATCGTGGAGTAAAGGTGAAGCGTACAGCGGCGTCAGCGGCTGAGAGCTGTGTATTCCCCACTCCGCGTCCGAAAAATGAGTAGGATTTTTTTGTTTACCATTTTGCCCATAATCAACACTGCGAATTAAAGGGTTAAAATCATAACTTTCTACATCATCATTTTAAAATTTTATTACGGAAGTGCATACCTATGATTATTGTTGATTATTTGTTATTATATGACGAGGACGTCCAGGAAGTTGAAGTAGAAACAAACTCGAAGATGAGTCTAGTGGAGATGAAGACTTAAATATGTACCTATTTTAAATTTTAATGATCTGTAAATTATTTTTAATTATAATTATCTATATTTAATTTTATATTAATAAATTATCCAATTTCTGTACGTAAATGTGGATATATTATTTCTAAATTTCCTTCAAAATGGTCAGACTAGCGATATCCCTCCATATAATTGTCAGATTATTATTCAGGAGGACTATGACATCAACTTGACCCTCCTGCATAAAAATCTGACGCGCTGGAGTATCTCAAGATCACCTTTATTTTTTAATTATTCAAAAATATATTATGAGTTTGCGTCATGTCCAAATCGTCAGATATTTGAATAGGACACTTTTTAGGGTTTAGTTGACATACACTTTGAATGTCTGTCTGACACGCTCGAATAACTTTTTTATTTTTATTTTTTCAACCGCTCGTTACGGCCTGCCCCCTTGAATTAATCGTCAGATTATTATCTAATAGTTACCAGAAATATAATGCGCGTACATACTGTAAATAACTGACGCGTTCGAGTTTTTCTAAGAATCGATTTTTTTTTACTAATCAGATTTTTTACCAATCACTGATTCCTGAAATACAGTTTTTACTAGTTCGGGAGTCTATGGACACATTTAAAATACTGCTTCTTAAACTGTGTCAAATAAATGATTTGAAAATTAAAAAAAGTGTTTGTTCACAGATAGTGGTTGAAGACGGCGAGTTCTTAGTCCGCGAGTCGGCGGCGTGTCCGGGCCAGTTCGTACTGACGGGCGCGAGGCGGGGCACTCACAAACACTTACTGCTCGTCGACCCTAATGGAGTGGTCTGTATATTCATTGATATTCACTTTAATGCATCTGTAGTAGTTTTATTTTATCTAGTTTAGGAAGAGATACGAAGTTGCCTTTGGTGGCCACCAAACTCTGTTTTCGTATCTCTTCCAAAACTAGATAAAATAAAACTAGGGTGGGTGTACCAGTAACAAACCGATTAAGCAACATTTTAAAAGTAATTTTGATGTTGTGACATCATTGCAAAAAAAGAATAACCTGCTTCTAGTCCACCGTAGAATAAAGTAGCTTATTCGGATTTACTTAATAGTTAATAGGTTTTTTTTATTTAATAATTAATGTGAAAAGTCGCAATGTGCCTAACTAAGGTGGACCAGATTGTACCAGCAATAGACCAGACCTTGTGCCAGTAGTGAACCAGGAAATAAAACAATTGCTTTAAATGAACAAAATTATTATAACAAGTCCTGAACTGAACAATCATCACAAACTGTTCATCAGTCTACAAGCATCCAGGAGGTGTCTTTGATGATGGAGAGCATCCAGGAGGTGTCTAGGATGATGGAGAGCATCCAGGAGGTGTCTTTGATGATGGAGAGCATCCAGGAGGTGTCTAAGATGATGGAGAGCATCCAGGGGTGTCTAGGATGATGGAGAGCATCCAGGAGGTGTCTTTGATGATGGAGAGCATCCAGGAGGTGTCTAGGATGATGGAAAGCATCCAGGAGGTGTCTAGGATGATGGAGAGCATCCAGGGGGTGTCTTTGATGATGGAGAGCATCCAGGAGGTGTCTAGGATAATGGAGAGCATCCAGGAGGTGTCTAGGATGATGGAGAGCATCCAGGAAGTGTCTAGGATGATGGAGAGCAGCCAGGCGGTGTCTTTGATGATGGAGAGCATCCAGGGGGTGTCTTTGATGATGGAGAGCATCCAGGAGGTGTCTTTGATGATGAAGAGCATCCAGGGGGTGTCTAGGATGATGGAGAGCATCCAGGAGGTGTCTAGGATGATGGAGAGCATCCAGGAGGTGTCTAGGATGATGGAGAGCATCCAGGAAGTGTCTAGGATGATGGAGAGCATCCAGGCGGTGTCTTTGATGATGAAGAGCATCCAGGGGGTGTCTTTGATGATGAAGAGCATCCAGGGGGTGTCTAGGATGATGGAGAGCATCCAGGAGGTGTCTAGGATGATGGAGAGCATCCAGGAGGTGTCTTTGATGATGAAGAGCATCCAGGAGGTGTCTAGGATGATGGAGAGCATCCAGGAGGTGTCTTTGATGATGGAGAGCATCCAGGAGGTGTCTTTGATGATGGAGAGCATCCAGGACGTGTCTAGGATGATGGAAAGCATCCAGGAGGTGTCTAGGATGATGGAGAGCATCCAGGAGGTGTCTTTGATGATGAAGAGCATCCAGGGGGTGTCTAGGATGATGGAGAGCATCCAGGAGGTGTCTAGGATGATGGAGAGCATCCAGGAGGTGTCTTTGATGATGAAGAGCATCCAGGAGGTGTCTAGGATGATGGAGAGCATCCAGGAGGTGTCTTTGATGATGGAGAGCATCCAGGAGGTGTCTTTGATGATGGAGAGCATCCAGGACGTGTCTAGGATGATGGAGAGCATCCAGGAGGTGTCTAGGATGATGGAGAGCATCCAGGAGGTGTCTTTGATGATGAAGAGCATCCAGGAGGTGTCTAGGATGATGGAGAGCATCCAGGAGGTGTCTTTGATGATGAAGAGCATCCAGGGGGTGTCTAGGATGATGGAGAGCATCCAGGAGGTGTCTAGAATGATGGAGAGCATCCAGGAGGTGTCTAGGATGATGGAGAGCATCCAGGAGGTGTCTTTGATGATGAAGAGCATCCAAGGGGTGTCTAGGATGATGGAGAGCATCCAGGTGTCGAGGATGATGGAGAGCATCCAGGAGGTGTCTAGGATGATGGAGAGCATCCAGGAAGTGTCTAGGATGATGGAGAGCATCCAGGCGGTGTCTTTGATGATGAAGAGCATCCAGGGGGTGTCTTTGATGATGAAGAGCATCCAGGGGGTGTCTAGGATGATGGAGAGCATCCAGGAGGTGTCTAGGATGATGGAGAGCATCCAGGAGGTGTCTTTGATGATGAAGAGCATCCAGGAGGTGTCTAGGATGATGGAGAGCATCCAGGAGGTGTCTAGGATGATGGAGAGCATCCAGGAGGTGTCTTTGATGATGAAGAGCATCCAGGAGGTGTCTAGGATGATGGAGAGCATCCAGGAGGTGTCTTTGATGATGAAGAGCATCCAGGGGGTGTCTAGGATGATGGAGAGCATCCAGGAGGTGTCTAGGATGATGGAGAGCATCCAGGAGGTGTCTAGGATGATGGAGAGCATCCAGGAGGTGTCTTTGATGATGAAGAGCATCCAAGGGGTGTCTAGGATGATGGAGAGCATCCAGGTGTCGAGGATGATGGAGAGCATCCAGGAGGTGTAGAGGATGATGGAGAGCATCCAGGAGGTGTCTTTGATGATGGAGAGCATCCAGGAGGTGTCTTGGATGATGGAGAGCATCCAGGAGGTGTCTAGGATGATGGAGAGCATCCAGGAGGTGTCTTTGATGATGAAGAGCATCCAAGGGGTGTCTAGGATGATGGAGAGCATCCAGGTGTCGAGGATGATGGAGAGCATCCAGGAGGTGTCTAGGATGATGGAGAGCATCCCGGAGGTGTCTAGGATGATCGAGACCATCCAGGAGGTGTCTTTGATGATGAAGAGCATCCAAGGGGTGTCTAGGATGATGGAGAGCATCCAGGTGTCGAGGATGATGGAGAGCATCCAGGAGGTGTCTAGGATGATGGAGAGCATCCAGGAGGTGTCTAGGATGATGGAGAGCATCCAGGAGGTGTCTTTAATGATGAAGAGCATCCAAGGGGTGTCTAGGATGATGGAGAGCATCCAGGTGTCGAGGATGATGGAGAGCATCCAGGAGGTGTCTTTGATGATGGAGAGCATCCAGGAGGTGTCTAGGATGATGGAGAGCATCCAGGGGGTGTCTTGGATGATGGAGAGCATCCAGGAGGTGTCTTTGATGATGGAGAGCATCCAGGAGGTGTCTTTGATGATGAAGAGCATCCAGGAGGTGTCTTTGATGATGGAGAGCATCCAGGAGGTGTCTTTGATGATGGAAAGCATCCAGGAGGTGTCTAGGATGATGGAGAGCATCCAGGAGGTGTCGAGGATGATGGAGAGCATCCAGCAGGTGTCTAGGATGATGGAGAGCATCCAGGAGGTGTCTAGGATGATGGAGAGCATCCAGGAGGTGTAGAGGATGATGGAGAGCATCCAGGAGGTGTCTAGGATGATGGAGAGCATCCAGGAGGTGTCTTGGATGATGGAGAGCATCCAGGAGGTGTCTAGGATGATGGAGAGCATCCAGGAGGTGTCTTTGATGATGAAGAGCATCCAAGGGGTGTCTAGGATGATGGAGAGCATCCAGGTGTCGAGGATGATGGAGAGCATCCAGGAGGTGTCTAGGATGATGGAGAGCATCCAGGAGGTGTCTAGGATGATGGAGAGCATCCAGGAGGTGTCTTTGATGATGAAGAGCATCCAAGGGGTGTCTAGGATGATGGAGAGCATCCAGGTGTCGAGGATGATGGAGAGCATCCAGGAGGTGTCTTTGATGATGGAAAGCATCCAGGAGGTGTCTAGGATGATGGAGAGCATCCAGGGGGTGTCTAGGATGATGGAGAGCATCCAGGAGGTGTCTTTGATGATGGAGAGCATCCAGGAGGTGTCTTTGATGATGAAGAGCATCCAGGAGGTGTCTTTGATGATGGAGAGCATCCAGGAGGTGTCTTTGATGATGAAGAGCATCCAAGGGGTGTCTAGGATGATGGAGAGCATCCAGGTGTCGAGGATGATGGAGAGCATCCAGGAGGTGTCTTTGATGATGGAGAGCATCCAGGAGGTGTCTAGGATGATGGAGAGCATCCAGGGGGTGTCTAGGATGATGGAGAGCATCCAGGAGGTGTCTTTGATGATGGAGAGCATCCAGGAGGTGTCTTTGATGATGAAGAGCATCCAGGAGGTGTCTTTGATGATGGAGAGCATCCAGGAGGTGTCTTTGATGATGGAGAGCATCCAGGAGGTGTCTAGGATGATGGAGAGCATCCAGGAGGTGTCGAGGATGATGGAGAGCATCCAGCAGGTGTCTAGGATGATGGAGAGCATCCAGGAGGTGTCTAGGATGATGGAGAGCATCCAGGAGGTGTAGAGGATGATGGAGAGCATCCAGGAGGTGTCTAGGATGATGGAGAGCATGCAGGAGGTGTCTTTGATGATGAAGAGCATCCAAGGGGTGTCTAGGATGATGGAGAGCATCCAGGTGTCGAGGATGATGGAGAGCATCCAGGAGGTGTCTTTGATGATGGAGAGCATCCAGGAGGTGTCTAGGATGATGGAGAGCATCCAGGGGGTGTCTAGGATGATGGAGAGCATCCAGGAGGTGTCTTTGATGATGGAGAGCATCCAGGAGGTGTCTTTGATGATGAAGAGCATCCAGGAGGTGTCTTTGATGATGGAGAGCATCCAGGAGGTGTCTTTGATGATGGAAAGCATCCAGGAGGTGTCTAGGATGATGGAGAGCATCCAGGAGGTGTCGAGGATGATGGAGAGCATCCAGCAGGTGTCTAGGATGATGGAGAGCATCCAGGAGGTGTCTAGGATGATGGAGAGCATCCAGGAGGTGTAGAGGATGATGGAGAGCATCCAGGAGGTGTCTAGGATGATGGAGAGCATCCAGGAGGTGTCTTGGATGATGGAGAGCATCCAGGAGGTGTCTAGGATGATGGAGAGCATCCAGGAGGTGTAGAGGATGATGGAGAGCATCCAGGAGGTGTCTAGGATGATGGAGAGCATCCAGGAGGTGTCTTGGATGATGGAGAGCATCCAGGAGGTGTCTAGGATGATGGAGAGCATCCAGGAGGTGTCTTTGATGATGAAGAGCATCCAAGGGGTGTCTAGGATGATGGAGAGCATCCAGGTGTCGAGGATGATGGAGAGCATCCAGGAGGTGTCTAGGATGACGGAGAGCATCCAGGAGGTGTCTAGGATGATGGAGAGCATCCAGGAGGTGTCTTTGATGATGAAGAGCATCCAAGGGGTGTCTAGGATGATGGAGAGCATCCAGGTGTCGAGGATGATGGAGAGCATCCAGGAGGTGTCTTTGATGATGGAGAGCATCCAGGAGGTGTCTAGGATGATGGAGAGCATCCAGGGGGTGTCTCGGATGATGGAGAGCATCCAGGAGGTGTCTTTGATGATGTAGAGCATCCAGGAGGTGTCTTTGATGATGAAGAGCATCCAGGAGGTGTCTTTGATGATGGAGAGCATCCAGGAGGTGTCTTTGATGATGGAAAGCATCCAGGAGGTGTCTAGGATGATGGAGAGCATCCAGGAGGTGTCGAGGATGATGGAGAGCATCCAGCAGGTGTCTAGGATGATGGAGAGCATCCAGGAGGTGTCTAGGATGATGGAGAGCATCCAGGAGGTGTAGAGGATGATGGAGAGCATCCAGGAGGTGTCTTTGATGATGGAGAGCATCCAGGAGGTGTCTAGGATGAAAGAGAGCATCCAGGGGGTGTCTAGGATGATGAAGAGCATCCAGGAGGTGTCTTGGATGATGGAGAGCATCCAGGAGGTGTCTCTGATGCTGAAGAGCATCGAGGAGGTGTCTATGATGATGAAGAGCATCCAGGAGGTGTCTTTGATGATGGAGAGCATCCAGGAGGTGTCTTTGATGATGGAGAGCATCCAGGAGGTGTCTTGGATGATGGAGAGCATCCAGGAGGTGTCTTGGATGATGGAGAGCATCCAGGAGGTGTCTAGGATGATGGAGAGCATCCAGGAGGTGTCTTTGATGATGAAGAGCATCCAGGAGGTGTCTTTGATGATGCAGAAGATCCAGGAGGTGTTTTTGATGATGGAGAGCATCCAGGAAGTGTCTTTGATGATGGAGAATGACAACTTTTGATTAAAATTAACATTTTCTGATAAAAGATAATGAAATTTGATTGCTTTACACATCATATTAAGGGGCTTCTAAACGGGCTGTATTTTGCGACAATTTGTGGCTGCAATTATTGGCAAACATTGCCCAGCCATCAAAAAAACATTTTAGTTCACTTTATGTCTGAGCAATTAATTGCAGGCAACATGTTGCAATATGGCTGCAATAGTATGGCCTTTGATTCAGAACCCTTTAATGAGCCAAACACACGCCGCCGGCTACACATAAAAACATTTTGATATACCGGGCCATCCATAAAATATAGCATAGTGTGGCTGGTATTGCTAGCAATGTTGCCGGCCACAGTATTGCAGCCATAAATTGTCATAAAATATAGCCCGTTTAGACGCCTCTTTACGCAATTAATTGGAAAATAAGTTTAAACGATTGATACAAACAAAGATTTCAAAAGGTTGAAAAAACTTATCGTCGAAGTGCAGCTTACTAATATGGCCGCCCAGAACGAAAATAATGGTTTTTGTTTTGCATTATGCGTTTTTTACTGATATAGATGGCATATTTACCGCTTTTATTATTTATTAAACGATTGATAGAAATACAACAGTGCTACCAAACGTAAAAAAATGGCGTGAAATTTGACAGAAGGTTAATATTTTGATATGAAGGTAGAAATGGTGTACTACTGGTTCCTGGTGTGGCACTGGTTTACCCACCCTACTACTTTATTATGCATTACAAAAACTTATGATAGGTTTAATAAACTGTATGAGTGAATTTTGGCAATTCCTTTGTAATTATATGATAAAATAAGTGGGGGCGCCACTTTGGGTGCTGTTTGCGCCTTAAGGCCAAGCATAGCTTAGTCAGATAGTCAACTTATTGGAAAAATATCTTTACAAATGTAGATAAAAACGAGTAATAACATATTAAATCGCAGTACATTCCCTTCGTACATTTTTGGATCAAAAATATGGGGAGGTAGTTCTGAAGGTAGACGTCAAAAATGCCTTCAATTCCGTAGATAGGGGCGCCCTGCTAAACGAAATTAAAAATAAAATTCCTGAAATTTACCCTTTTCTCTGGCAGTGCTATGGTTCACCCTCAAAATTAATTTACCGGAATAACATTATTTCGTCTGCCGTTGGCTGTCAGCAGGGCGACCCTCTTGGTCCGGCCATATTTAGCCTTGCCATTCATCCAATAATTCAACGTCTTCAATCCAAGCTCAATGTTTGGTATTTGGATGACGGAACTTTAGGTGGAGAAGTGGACACCGTTTTTAGTGATTTAAAAATCATCACAGATGAATTTGGACAAATAGGTTTGGAATTGAATTTTTCAAAGTGCGAGCTTTTTATTTCGGACTCTTGTGTAGACAAAAACAATATCATTGCAAAATTTAACAGTTTGGCCCCTAACATTACAGTTATAGATAAATGTTCACTTCGACTCCTAGGTTCACCAATTCTTGATGAGTCTTTTCGGCCATTTGTAGATGAGAAAATTCAAAATTTCAACAAAACTTCAGACAGACTTCTCAAAATTAACAGCCATATGGCTTTTACTATTATTCGGTTTTGCCTGTTTGTACCTAAATTTACGTATTCTTTAAGATGTAGTCACCTGTGGAAACACAGCGAGCTATTGGATAGCTTAGACAACATAATAAAGAATACTTTATCATCGGTTTTGAATATTGATTTGGATGACAAGGCGTGGTCGCAGGCCTCCCTACCTGTCAAATTGGGAGGCTTAGGTATTCGCAAAATTTCCAGTGTAGCCCTACCAGCGTTCCTATCTTCCGTCTACAGCACTAGTTCTTTAGTTGAAAAAATTTTAAACACGTCTGATTTGGTCCGATCACAAATTTCTTTCAAAATTTCATATTTAGACGAAGCTAGAACGGCTTGGCATAGTGCTTGCCCCGATGCTGCTCCTCCAAAATCTCTTTCGTCCCAACGGCAATGGGACGGGCCTTTGTGTGAGTTGACACGGAATTGTTTGTTACAAACGTGCTCCAGCTCGGCAGATCGTGCCCGTCTCCTAACCGTTTCTAAATGGGAGTCAGGACATTGGCTGCAAGCACTTCCTTCTTATAACACTGGCACTTTATTGGATCCCGCTACTTTCCGTATCGCAACATATATTCGGTTGGGTGCAAGGTGTTGTGCACCTCATCAATGCCAGTGCGGTACTGCAGTCAAACAGCTTGGTCATCACGGATTATCGTGTACTAGGGCCGCTGGTCGGATATCTCGTCATGCCAGCCTTAATGACATCATCCGGCGGGCCTTTGTCAGCGCTAACGTACCAGCTATTCTCGAACCGAATGGTCTGTTCCGTGACGATGGCAAGAGGCCCGACGGTATGACACTAGTCCCATGGGAGTTGGGGAGGCCCATTGTGTGGGACGCTACATGCGTCGACACACTTGCACCTTCCCATCTTTCAAGGACATCCACTAGGGCTGGTGCGGCGGCAGATCTGGCCGAGGATCTCAAGAGGCGCAAATATGCAGGTCTCGACAGAACCTACGCATTTGCTCCCCTTGGATTCGAGACCCTAGGTCCGTGGGGTACCGAGGCTCTCCGGGTTTTTAAAAAAATATCTGAGCGTCTGGTCGATGCGACGCGTGACCCGAGAGCTGGTGAATATCTGGCTCAGCGCATCAGCATTGCCATACAGCGTGGTAATGCAGCCAGTGTCTTGGGGACGCTTCCGACTGGTATTGACATGGATCAATTGAGCTACCTTTAGACTGTTTGCAACCGTCTGCAGTTAGCTCAATGGTTTCAATTGTAAATACTAGTTGTAATTTTTCTATTCCTTTGCTTGTAATTTTCGTTGTTAATAAAGATGTAACCACATATTAAAATAATAATATTAAGTAGGTATTTATTATCTTACTATTATAATAAATGTGAAATAAATAATACCTACGAAAAATTATTTAAAAAAATTGAATAAATTAAATATACTTACCGCTATGTTTGTCCATTGCCGCGACAGCGATTTTTGCCTGGTAGAATGTCAATAATTTTATGTTCTCTAAAACCGACTTTAAATTTCACGCAATATAAACTCAAAATCTACTGGTCCAATCTTGATCAAGTTTAAATGAGATTACATCAGAAGCACCAGGTTTCAAATAAAAAAGAATCATCAAATTCTGTTACCCAGATATAAATTATGATGTAACATACAAAGTTGAACTAAGAACATCCTTTTTAATCATTTCAATCAGATTAACTAAAGACTCCTTTCCTCCTCAGGTCCGAACAAAAGACCGTGTATTCGAGAGCGTACCGCACCTGATAAAATATCACTGTACAAACGAGCTGCCAATTGTGTCCGCTGACTCGGCGCTCTTGCTGCGAAAGCCAGTGCTCAGAGCTGGTGCCTCCTGAGACAGAAGCAGGAAGCAAAGGCTTCCTAAGTAACACTAAGAAATTACTCGGTATTTACCGATGCAATATTCAGTATGACGCCGTACTATGATCTCGAAGCAATACTGTAGCAATATTACTTTTATTAGAAAAAGAGAAATAAAGAGAACTAACTCGCTGAACTCTAGACTTATTCGAAAGAGATGTCTCTCTTTGTCAAGAGACCTAACTCTCTAGACTCCAGAGACTTATTCGAAAGAGCGAGACAAAGAGTCTTAATTCTCTAGAATCCAGATAATTTATTCGAAAGAACGAGACAAAGAGAGTTAGTCTCTTTGTACTCTGAGCTCTTTAGATCCCATAGGTAGGAACTCGGTTGAATGGCTGCATAGACTAAGCTAAATTTGTATCAGTTTTGTATACCTACCTATTAATTAAGTCTAATTACTTTGTGTGAAAAGCCAAGTCGTGTAGTGTTACATATAGTTACTCTTGGTAATATTGCTTTAATATTGCTGTGTGATTTTTGTACCCCTTGCTCGGAATTTGAAATGATCGTTAATTATTAGCATAGATATCAACAGTAATCTATCTGCCATTGACTTACGTCGTTTTTTCTACAGAAATTGGTATGTATATCTAGCCTGACTCTGTAGGTCCCCACGCGATAAACATAAATCGAACTTTCTGATTCGTGTTCATGCAAAAGCTCGTATGGCACCTACATACAAATCATATAGTTCCAATTTCGTTGTAACGGATACTAGACCAGACTTTTTAAACAAAGATTTGAACAGTAGCGTTTGCTTATTTCCATGAGGAAGACAAAATCTAGGTTGTTCTCATAATTAAGCTAGATCTCTGAATTACGTACATATATGTGAATCTAAAAGGTCCTATACACTGATAGATTTTATTATTTTGGCTTCAATAAATATTAGTTATTAAGAAATATATTAATAATTGTTGTTGTATCTGCGCATACTAAGCTCTTAGAAAGATTTTAGAAGCAATTGCTCTGTAGTGCAACATATGTAATGTACTTCCGCACGTATACAGGGTGTCCCATGGCTATGCCAAATGGAGGGAAAGTACCTTAAATATTGAAGATGGAATATTTTACTTTATTTATTTATAGTCATAGAATTTTAAATAGTTACATGGTTGAACCGGAAATCGAACTTGCTACACGAGAAAAATAGTTACCCTGTAGCTTTATCGTACTGACTGAAAGACTTCATCATAAGGATTATTTTTACTAAATAAATAGCATCAGGAAAAAATTTAAGACCGCGAATTTTAACATTTGATGTGAAATTTTGTTCAAAAAATTAAAAACAATTGTAACTATTTAAAAATCTATGATGCATTCATAGATTTTTAAATAGTTACAATTAGTATTATTACAATTACTTTAAATTGTTTTTAAATTAAAATATTGTCTTTCAGTAAAATGTTCCATCTCCAATATTGAAGGTACTTTCCCTCCATGTGGCAATGGGACGCCCTGTATACATATGATAGCTAGGCATGTGTTTAGGATGGATGATATTGTGATCCCTGTCCCAATTTTATGTGATTTCTGTGACTTATTGTACTTCCACTAGATAAGTAAATATAATAAATAAATAAATATCTATGTACTTATAATATAAAGTATATTCATGTGCACACATATTAGATATATAAATATATTTTAATTGCATTTAACCAATTCCATTTTATAATTGTCACTTTCCATTGACTTTTACCAAAGGCATAACTTTTTTACTCAGAAGTCGGAATATTGAACACAAATGTGACTTTAATATTATTTTAGCTCATAAGGTATATTATACGAACTCAATACAAGACAAACATCACCAGGGGTATTTTAAATCATCGGAAAAGCCTTCGGATTCGATATCGGAAACTTTTGACGATGAACGCTATGTTAAACAAGCGGATTCGAAAACTTTTGCCATTTTAATTTGGATTATTCGTTCCGTAATTTTGATATGAAATCAAAGCGTTCTTTTAGATCTGACAGAAATGAAGTAGAATTCGACGTTTCCGTTACGGAAACGAATCGAATGAATTAAAATACCCCTACAGCTTAGCCCTACAGTATGTTAAGCACACAGTTTGTTGTCTAGGTTAGAATTGAGAAAAATTACGTCACATCCGCATCGGATGCATAAATTATTGTTATCAGTCGCAGCGCATCAGCATTGACATAAAGCGGGGCAATGCAGCCAGCCGTCTTGGAGACGCTATCGACTGGTGTTGATTGTTCAGGGTGTTCTGGTTATTTCTATGTATCTATGTAGTAAATGTACTAGCATCTGCCCGCGGCTTCACACGCGTTATTTCTTTGGAAAGGTTTCAAGGCTATTTATATCCCGTCGGAACTGTTTATTTGATGAATAAAATAGAATAGAATATATTTTTATTTGTTTACAAAATTAGACAGAAGGTACACTTTATAATAAAAGTACTTACTACTTTAGAAAGTATTCATGTGTTATTCCAGGCTCTAGAACCACGTCTATTCAAAATTTAGCCGATCCGTTCAGTAGTTTTTGCGTGAAAGAGGAACAAACATCCATACAAACTTTCCATTTTATAATAATAATCATCATCATCATCATCAGCCTATATTAGTCCACTGCTGGACATAGGCCTCCCGAAATGAGCGCCATAGCGCCCTATCTTCAGCTTGCCGCATCCAGCGAATTGTCCAGCAGATTTATTGTATCGGTTTTGTAAATACTAGTTTTCATGTTTCTAATAATTGATCTTATAATCTGATGTCATTGTTGCTTATTCCCAAACAACAATAGCTGTACTTAGCTTGCAGAAAGTGAAGTATTACAATAATTTTATTATTTTTGGATATCACTATTTTGCTGCCCTCAATACTCAATATATTTATTGTTGTTTTCTCACTGGTAGTAGTTAATTATTATTAAGAGTTAAGTAACATAATGTGTAACCAATAAATGGAATACAATAAATAATACAATAATGAACCAATAAATGGAAGACAGATCGAGCCCTTCATACATATTGCATAGTAAGCTCTCTATTACATGTACTTTTAGTAGTGTTTATAGTATTTTGCGTTACTAATATTATAAACGCGAAAGTTTGAATAGATGCATGTTTGTTCCACTTTGAAGCAAAAACTGCTGAATTAATCGGGTTGAATTTTGAATAGACGTGTTTCTGGCCCTGGAATAACACATGTTAGTTTTCATCCCATAAATCAAAATCCAAAGGATAGAAATAGCGTCGAAACGTTTCCATAGAAATAATGCGTGCGAAGCCATGGACAGATGCTAGTTATGTATGTTGTTATAATAAGGTATGTATTTTGTTACCCTTGTAGTAACAGTTTAGGTGCTATACCGCGGCTTGAATTATAATATGCAAATAACTAGAAACTATGTAATATACCATGTGTAATTATATATACCATGTATTATTATACCATCACATTTATCAATAAGACTGTAAGAGTTATATATCAAAGATAGGATAATCATTAATGAAATAAGTATTAATTTGTATCGCACTGATAACATTATTATATCTATTGGCAAAATGAGATGTTTAAAATGAGTTTTATTTCAATAATTTTATATTTTACTAGCGACCGCACCTGTTTCGCACGATTTTATTATACGTATAAACCATTCCTCTTGAATCTCTATCTGTTAAAAAAACCGCATCAAAATCCGTTTTAGTATCGCGTAGTTATAAAGATTTAAACATACAAAGGGACAAAGAAAGCGACTTTGTTTTATTCTATGTAGTGAAGAATAAATATGGATAAACTATACGGGATTTTGTCTATAATGTAAAAAGAAAACAAAAGTTCTTACATTTTTCTTTATTATAGTTATAGATAGTACAAACTTGTAAGGTCTTACATGGCAGTGATGTTACAGTTACTTACAAAATAGTACTTATATCAGTATTCACTGATCCGACTAAAACTTCCTCAACAATCAATTACAACCGCGTCCCAGACACTTTAAATAATTAAACAATCGCAATCTCACAACACTTATTAAACTTCTAGATAAACAACAAACAGGTAGTGTCAAAAGCTAGTCACTCGTTTCTGCCAACCTATCAATTTCTAACTATAATACCAATCCAAATAAATTGATTAATTAATTCATTACAGTTCAAATATAAACCAAAATATTACAGTCAGTTCATTAATTAAATTTAAATAATGTCAGATCATAGTAAAATAATAATTGCAAGCAAATAACGCGCATGCGTCGGAATCGTAGACAGTTGATACAATCCTCAGGCCGCGCCTGCGATCTAACATTCTTTGGGACATCGCGGCACCGTTTTCCAGACCCTACTAAAACGTAAAGTCTCATTCCGTGCGCCTTACTTACGCTACTATTTGCTACAGGAAAATCGTCTAAAATCAAACTAAAATATAATACTAAAATAAATAATTGCCTCTATATAAAAATAGTGCTTGCTATTTTCATATAAATGGTGAACACGTGAGCACTTGAGACCTTACAGCGGCGACCGAGCAGCCCTCCGCACCGCGCCCGCCTCTCGCTTCTACTACATCAACTATTCACGAATACATTCCAAAGCCGCCGCCATTTTACTAACATAAGCCTAAATTTATTCGAATTGACTTACATCGTAATCATATCTCTCACAATTACAAAAGTGATCGAGGAGGGGTGTAAAACCGTAAAAGTTTTCCACATACAAAATTTCATACACCAAAAATATTCTCACCACACTTTTATATCCACGCGCCGTGTAGTAAAAATAGATTGTTACTCTCGCCTTGGTCAAAATCGACGATAACTCTTAACGATGCACCGGACCTAAGACCGCATCGGGCCCTCCGCAGCCCGGCCGGATTCGGTATGTCTATAGAAAATATCTACATCGCCAACCAAACGATACACTCGGAGGAAATAAACAAACAGTGTCGCGTTCAAGTGGAGGAGCGAGGCTATGCTCAGTCGGGCGTGGGCGTCGGCGCGGGCGTGAGCGGCGGCGCGAGGTGGTGCGGCGGCGCGGGCGCGTGGTGCGCGGGCGGCGCGCGGTGCAGGCAGAAGGCGTCCAGCACCTGCGCCAGCTCGTCCATGTGGTGCTCCTCCAGGCACAGGAAGTGCGCGAGGTCGGGCTCCGAGCGCCGCGCGCACGCCAGGCAGTGCACCACGTGCCGCTTCTCGTGCTCGCGCACCAGCAGCGCGTGCCACACCTCGCGCTCGCACACGCCGCAGTAGTGGCTCGCCTCGCCGCGCGCGCGCCCGTGGAACCGCACGGGCACGTTGCGCGCGCGCACCGCCGCCAGCGTGCCGCACGCCGCGCGCAGCGTCTGCACGAGGCACGTGCGCATGGCGCGGTGCATGCGCGGGTCCGACACGCGGATGTTGCGCGCCAGGTTCCACGTGAGGTGCACCATCGGCACGATGCTCTTGAACTCCTGCACCTTGTTCCACTCGTAGCGCTCGAGCGCTAGCGCGTACTGCCGCGCGGTGAGCGGGCCCACGTTCCAGGCGATGTTGTTGCACCAGCCGGTGGCCTGCACCCAGTGCACGCAGCCCGCGTTCACCCACACGAGGTCGCCGGGACGCTGCGTGAAGCGGTACACGGGCACGCCGTGCGCGCGCAGCTCCTCCGGGTCGGGCCACCACGAGCCGTGCAGGTACGAGAGCGAGTGCCGCTCGCACAGCTCGTTGACGCCGCCCCAGTACGCGTCCGGCACGCCGAACCACTCGCAGTCGCCGGGGCCGATGTTGATGTTGATGGAGCAGAAGTTGTTGTTCTCCTGGTGGCCGGGCGTGCGCGAGCCGGGCACCTTCATGTAGAGCTGCACGGTGTTCATGCCGAGGATCACGTGGCCGACGTGCGACAGCATGTTGGCGGCGGAGGCGACGCGCGCGAAGGCCGGCAGCTTCTGCAGCTCGGCCAGCTGCGCGCGCCACTTGCGCTCGTCCGACAGGTCCACGTTGGTGCCGAAGCGCAGCGTGCGCGCGCTGCGCCGCCGTTTGGCCGGCCCGGACCCGTCCGAGTCGGAGACGGCCCCCGCCCCCGCACCCCCCGCGCCGCCCCCCGCCCCGCCCCGCTCGCGCTCCTCCCGCAGCGAGTCCTGGAACGAGCCCGCCTGGTACTGCGCGTACTTGCGCACGGTGGTGTGCGAGCGGTGCGAGGCGCAGGCCCACACGCGGTTGCGTCCGGTCTGATCCCAGTTCTCGTCGGCGCTCTGCATCACCTGCGTGCGCACCTCGACCGTGTGCTCGGGCCAGGCCTCCACCAGTGTCTTGGTAGAGAAGAGGCCGAGGTCGAGCTTGAGCGCGGCGGTGAGGCCGCGGACCACCGCGATGGGGTGCTTCAGGCAGAAGTCTTGGAGCTGCGGGGAGAAGGCATCGCGCTTGGCCTCCACGTAGACGAAGGGCGCGGGGGGCGCCAGCTGCTCGGGGGTGAGGCGCGGGGAGGGGATGGGCGGCGGGTCAGGCGGACCAACGCCGTCACCGAGCGTTGACCACGCGTTCGGAGGTCCCGCGTTATTTCTGAAAACACCAACTTGCGTTAACCCAAAATTGCAGTTTAGATGCATACTGTTGTCCAGCAGTTGAGGACGGTGAATTCGTGGAATTGAACATAGACATGACATGAGTATGATATCCTATGCGATTTCATCTACGACTGGTTAATGGGTAGTCCTTTACAGTACAGAACCTTCTAGACCTTAGTGAGCCAAGTTGTAAATCAATACTATCATCAACAATAAACTACTCACTTGCAAGCATCCAAAATCTGCTTGGCGGTCATGTTGATGTTGAATGAGACAGGGGTCAGACATTCAGTCTTTAAGGGTTCTAGTTTGACCACCGCCTGCCTGCCTCCAAGCATGGCCTCGTTGTTGAGACTCATCGAATTGCCATCTGCAAAAAATACAATAGCCTATTAGTTTCACTTGAAATTCTTGGATTCGTGGACGGTTGGACGGGCACGGTTGGCTATAGGCAAAGATTTACTTCGGGTCACTCGGCGCCAGTAACAACTTCACACAGGTATACAAAAAAAGAGTACAAAAGTTCCTTATGAAACGAAATTTCTTTATTAAAATTTGTATCTGATACGTCTTTATGTTATGCTGCTACAAATGATCTGACTCTCATTTTGTACATTTAAAAAACTCACGTTTTTTAGATTTTCTTCTCATTTTTGCTAATCGCTCAAATTCGCTCACTATAAATGACAGTGACTTTTTCATACACCTCAAAAATAAAAGAATCAATCAATAAATTTGCCAAATTCACGATATCAAAAAGGTCAATACTCGATTTAGGTTAAGTATGAATAGCATCCGCAATTGATATCTCAAAATAACTTGAGCCTAGCAAATTGCTATTTTCTTAGCTTCTTCCTTCGTAATTAAAGAAATATATTTAGATAAAATCAAAGGAAAAGGAAATCGAATCACTGGGTTGGTTACTTCTTTGCAAGGATTTCCTGTGTACATGTATAATAAAATATTTATTTTCAGCCGTCTGCAGTTACCTACCTCTATGGTTTCAATTGTACAACTAGTTTTCATTCTTTCCTTATTTTTTATTTTAATTTTCAAAATACCTACCTACTCAATATAAAACATGAACAAGTACAAGAGGGCCTTATCCGTGTAAGAGAAATTTCCTTCAAGCAACCAACTTAGGAAATAAGCGATCGCGACGCAAGAGGTTGCGGGTTCGATTCCCACCTTGGGAGACATGTTTGTTTGTACGATCTAAAGATATTCGGTGTCCGTCAAGTTAGCAAGCCCCCATCGAATTTGGTGGTATTTGGTAGTTTAAATAGTGCCAGTTTAATAGTGTAAGCGGGTTAACTACGAACCTGGTTGGAAGAACACGAATGTCACGTTGCGAACTTTGATTTGGTAAAAAGTGCTCCAGTACTGAAGGCGTATATTTTGGTACTCCACTATGCATGATTTCTAGACTCAGGACGTCAAGCTGATTCCGAAGAATGCGTAGCGAGATTGATAAAAATGCCAATTATCAGTCGCACCCGCCCATACCGAAATTACACCGAAAACATTTTCATGGTAAATATTGCCAGACCATATGGCTGGCACTGTCAAAAGTTATCAGATCTCGTGTTGAGCCCAGCTTAAAAAAATAATAACAATAAATCATTTATTTCAGGCAACATTAGTCAAGTACTGTGGGTGATTCACTATGACAAATTCAAGCATGTTACACCTAAAGGAGGCCATACACGCAACGGTCTACCGGAGAGGTAATCTGTGCAGGTATGCCTGCGCAGGTCAACCGAACAATGGTAGCGTGTATGAGGACGTTCCGGTGTATCGGAGCGGTCTTCAGGACACCGTACGGTGTCACTCGAAAGAATCGATTTTCGATCTTGCGCCGGTCGCCTGCGCAGGTGCAAAAACCTGCACAGGTCTATTCCCACACACATTCCGGTCTACCTGCGCAGGCATACCTGCACAGATTACCTCTCCGGTAGACCGTAGCGTGTATGGCCTCCATAAGAGAAGATAGAGGCGTGGAATCGGACATCGTGAAGTGATACGGTCGGGGCAAGGAATCTCCTATCCTATGTCATAGTGAATGGATGGATGTAAAAAAAAACTGAACACGTTCAAACTCAAAGCCACGCTAACTTCACAACTTCTGCCTAAACCTAAGTTGAAAGATGTGGCTTGGCCAAAGGGCCCAGTGGGGCGTTACTACATGAAATATTTTTACAAAATATAGGGACCTACATTTTCAGACCTCTACCATCAAAATTAATTATACAAATAGAAGTCATACAAACCTTCCATCCTCTAGATCCAATTTCTAGGACTTCAGGATTCAGACTATGAAATTTAATGATGAAATTTGATGATCATCAGAGAACAGTGGGTGATGAAATCGGGGTTTAGATATCAATAAAATCTAAAATATAGTAAATCTTTAAAAGTTGAAACTTTAAATGTCTAATATATAAGTCAAAAAAATTTAGCTCTTTTAGTTTTAAGAGATATCTTGATAATTCACGCAGTTTTCTCTTTTATAAATATAGATTAGTAATGCTGATTAATAAACATGGTAACGCAGCGATTCTCGGAAGAGTTGCGGATACTTTTTCAAGCAGTGAGACAACATAGGTTAGGAAAAACGTTGTTATTTGACTCACCATCACACCCCACAGGCTCTTTCTTGATTTCAGTCTTCGAATCCGAGAATTGCTTCAACAGATCATCGGCGATCGACTCAGCATTGTCGCCGCCGGTCGAGTTACCCTCGCTTTTGACCTGTAAAACGTACACAAATCAGTACAAAGTTACCATAGTGCCGTCTTGAGGGTAGTACTAAGATTAAATGGTAATTATAAGGGGGAACTAAAACCTGCCGCCATAAGGTAAAGTTGGAAAGGATATACAAACCGCACGCGCCCTCGCCGCTTGTGAGAGGCGATACTGCGTCAACAGCTGTTGCATCAGTGCCTGGAGACAAAAAAAGGTGAAATGAGGGATTTAAAGTTATGGCTTTCAGCTTTGGTTAAAGTAATGCTTTGTTTTGTGAATTATTTAGTCTTTGAATGAATGAATCACCACTTTATTTTAATTAAAACATAACAAATATAAAAATACTTATCGTTTGAGTTACTTCTAAATTGTTTTCAGTCTGCAGTTAGCTTAATTTCTAAGTTTTTTCTATTCTTCGATTTTAACTGTCAAAATACTGATGATCTTAATTTAAAACATAATCATCGAATCAAATTAAAATCTTTTCACAATCGTAAAAGTCCTATCGTAAGAGTCCTAGTTTTCAGAAGTTGGATAACTAAATCTCGAAGATTTACAGAAATTTATAAGAAGTAAGACCTTAGCAGTCATTTACGTAGCTTTCACTACATTTAGAATCGAAATACACTTTATTTTCAAGTGTAAAGATTACGACATTTTTAGATAATTTATAGGGACATTTTGGCATTCCCAAAAAAAGATTAAGAGGGCGCCTAGCAGCCATTTGAGGAAATAGGATAGGAATTTTGGAAAGGCGTAAGAGCAAAAATTAAAATGTTTGTTTATTACAACTCAATTAAACAACTAATTAAGAAACTGGCTTAAGAAAAACTAAATAATAATTACATACGAATCAAAACATATGTCACATCATAGACCGCAGGGTTTCTGCCGTCTCCAACAAATTCGTTGCGAAATGGTGGTTGGTAACACTTTCATATTTTTTTATTGTATTTTCTTTTCTCCCTTTTTTTCACTTTAGGGGAACCAATACAATTCATGTTAAAATTTAAGTAATTAAGTTTCAAGCCTGTGCGTGCAATGTACTCTAGGTCAAGTTTGTTATGGCGCCCAAATGGCTATGGCGCCCTCTTAAAAAACTTTTATAAATTTACTTGCTGCTGCGGCGATAGATTATGCGAGTTCTTCTGCAGATACTGTAGCGTTTGCAGCTGTTGATGAGTGAGCGGCGGCGGCTCATCAGGCCGCTTGCCCGGATACGGGGGCGGAGCGGACTTGGGGGCTCGAGAGGACATCTCAGCGGATATCGGCAGGTTCCACGCTTCCTCGATAGATGGCAGTTGGCGACGTCTGTGGAGAGAGGTTTCTTTTAGTGTTAAGTTATACATATTAGAGCAACATTTTGCAAGAAAATAATAGAAATAGAGTAGTAATTACTTATTTAGAATTAGAACTCATAACACAAGCTCTGCTTAGCTCGGGGCTAGATAATGCGTGTGGATTGTCCAGCATTATTTAGTTTTTTTTTTAATTTTTGTTAATTTTTAATTTTGTTAGTTATCTAATATAAAAGTTATTCAACTACAGTCCTATTTCATTTTCATCAAAAAACCTATCAAACGTTTAAAACACGCGTTGATCGAGTTTAGGACAGAATTTGCATTCGTTGTGGATTCGAGGTCACTGCTCCACTACATATCAATACGATATCAATTCTATTAAAGCACTAACCAATTCTTGTTTTGTTTTCACTTTTCTTCACTAAATGAGGTTTTCTTTTCAATATCTTATCGTATAACATTTTTTACGCAGTTTTAAAGCGAATTCAATAATAACAGACGTAAGAGCTTTTCATAACTTCAGCCATTATTTTAAATATCCGCTTAAATATTTATGGAAATACATGATTAAAGAGTAACTCCACAGCTATTTCCAAGGAACCAGTTAAGTTAATTTTAGCCTATTACCCTGTCAAAGAGACTTAATTTTAGTTCCTATTACTTCACTGGTTGGTTCTTAATTATTTCCCCAGGGAAATCTATCTATCGTTATTAATAATGAAGGAATGTCTATATGAAATACCTACGTAAAATACATTTGCATATCTTAAGGCAAGTTTGGCTCGTTCGGATATCGACACCCAAATGTGTAAGTTACATTAACATGACCATAAGACTCGAATGACAACTTTAATAGTAAGTGTGGCTATTAAATTTTAATGTCTTTGGCCTCTGCTTGCCCTCATAACCTTCAGCGACCAATTGATTCATTCCTCAATAATAATTGTGCGCTTCCTTTGTTAAACGTTGCTAAAACAGTGTCGATAATTACTGTGTTTTCTGTCTGGTATAAAATATACAATCTTATCAATAAAACGGGTCGAGAATTTAAATGAGCAAAACTATAAAACGACTAACTAAGCCGTGATGGCTTTTGCTAATTGAGAAATACTAGTAAAACGTCTTAAATATGGTTACCATTTACCGATAGCTCTATAACATTTTATGGCATGCAGACGGAATTATTTACCTACAAATAATGTATTTAGTATAATCGATGACCTCTCTGACGCAGCGGGCAAGGTCCACCTGCGACGCAGAGGTTGTTCGATTCCCATCTCGGGACAAATTTTTGTACGATTTGTTCAAGGTGTCCTGGGTACTATGTTGAATAAAAAATATATGTATATCAGTTATCTAGTACCCAAAACACAAGCTCTGTTGAGCTTGGGGCTAGATGGTGCTGTGTGAATTGTCCAATATAATTTATTAATAGCGACTCGCCTGGACTTCGCACGGGCGCGTCTTTTATACATATAAACCTAAAGAACCACATAGAAATCCGTAGCGTAGTTTTAAAGATCTAAGCATAAATAGGAACAGACAGATAGCGGTAAGCGAGTACGTTTTATAATATGCAGTGATTTATTATACATAACATACTCACTTTCCAGTAACAGAAGGCATAGGAGCGTGAGCCAAGTGTGACTTCAAGAACGCCAGTCGTTGTCTGAGAGCAGCATTGGACGCGGTCGCAGCGGTGCCCCCATTAGTGTAGCAGGCGAACGCATCGCGAGGCATTTGACAGCTTTCGTATAAACTGCCGAGGTTCGTCCATGCTGCTGAGTGGCCTTTGTCTAACTGTACGGCGCAGATGTATGCTTGGAGAGCATCCATTGGCTGGTTTTGTTGCTGATATAAAACTCTGTTGAACAAAAACAAAAATAGGTACAATTAAGTAAAGGATACAGACATAGGAAGAAAGATAGCAAATATTGTTCATATTTTGATTTTTTTACAAAAACTAACAACCGACTTTGAATTTCACTCGTTAAGGATAACTCAAAATAACAATACAATACAATGGTCAGATCTTGATCTTGAATTTAAATAAATAGAAAAATAATCATCAACATCGGTCCAACCAGAAAAAAAGTAACATTATATCAAACATAAAAAAATAAACAGTCGAATTAAGAGTCCCTCTATTGAAGTCGGTTTAAAAGGAATGTTAACTTACCCGATCGAACACCAAGTATCAGCATTGCCTTCAGATTTTTCTACAGAGTTCCTGTAAGCAATGAAGGCGTCGTGCACCTTCCCTTGTGCCGCAAAGCACCGTCCTAGAAGGTAAAGGCCAGCCCCAGACTCTGGCTCAGCTGTCACGGCGCGCTGGAGGCACCAGATAGCGGCACGAGCGCGACCCGCGGGCTCGCCCAAAGATGAGCAACGGTGGTATAACCAACCTGACGAGGAAACCCCACAAGTTGTCGTTCATCAAGAAACTCTTTGAATTAAAACTTTTAAATTGAGGTATAGAAAATAAAAGTTTAAGGTGAAGAAGAAGAAAAGTATGTAGGTGTAGCCACAGCACCCAAATTTTCCTGAAATCGTGATTATATAACACAAAATGACAGTAACATTTTATGGAAAAAAATTATGTGAAATTGTAAAGAAAATTTTAAAACTTCGCTTAGAAATTCGTTTGAATCAGCTGTTACAAATTACTGGTAGTGGCAACAGTGGCTAAGAAAATTATCCTACCTGTTGGTAAAAGACTAATTTCTAAGAATATTTATTGGGTTCAAGTCTAAAACACAAATTGAAAAGGGTAAAATTATTGTATGGATGTAAAGGAAATAGTTTAAAATCACCTAATTGTCTGCAAACGTCGGCTTTCAATGACGCCGAAAGCTGTGGTTCCTTCAGAAGCCTTTCGTAGGCATCTCTCGCAGACTTCCTCAGGCTTCTGGCTTCAAGGAGGTGCGCGGCGTGGAAGCTCAGTTCCAATCTCGTAAAGGTCGCATCTTGATGAGGAGCGAGGCGAGCTCGTTTGAAGTGCGCTGCGGCTGCGGTCCAGTGTCTCCGGGCCTTGAACATCAGCGCCAACCGCAGATGGGCATCCGCCGCACGATTGAACCCCGGCGACACATACAGAGCCATTTGCAACGCCTTTGTAGCCCTGCCGATAACATACACAACACGCCTCGTAATTTAAAGGGTCCAGTTTAATAGCCCTCTTGTATAATTGTTTGCAAGGATTTCATTGTTGGGCGTAACTCGGAACCCCGTCAAACTACGAAACAATAGATCCTAAGAAATTAATCGGCTTTTTACAGCTCTGAGGCGCGTATTTGCCGCCAACAAGAAAACAATACTGGCACAAAGTTGCAAGTTTACAACCGAAGCTTAGAAGTCGTACAAGGTTAGAAACGTATTGTAGGTAATATACGAGCACAAAACAAAGTTTTTTTATAGCTTTTAATGCACCCATTCAAACGAAATGAAAGCAAACAATTCGTTCGGGGTCCTAGCATACACCTACTCCTTTTTTTTGTGCAACGAATCCTCAGAATGCTTTAGAAAATTTAATATGGACAGACGACGAAATAACAATGCAGTCTTAAAGCAATGTGTTTTTATAAATCCCCGAAATAAAAACTGGTTTCTTTTGAAGAGCTTTAGAAGGGATTGCATTACATGTCTAAAATTCAATGAGCAGGCAGGCAGAGTTTGAGAAGGATAGAAAGAAATACCCGAATTTAATGTTTGGTACAGTGAGCTATCAATCAAAATCATACATGCATAAGATTCAATTTCACACTATGAATAGAGTATTACTCGCGAATCTAAGGTTAGTTTTTGTGTGAATATAAAACCCTATATTGCATTTAGAATCCAGCTTAAATAAATAGTCTGATTCATAGCATATCGTGGCTTTTATCTGCGTATAACCTTTTACAAAAAAACCGAGTGGATCGAAACAGTTAATCGTGTATTCGTCCCAAATTCGACCGTCTCGTGTCGGGTTCAACACTGCGTGTCCTTTAGACGTTCTACAATAGTCCTACAGACTGTGCAAAGGACACGCACTTCTAGATTCGTATAGGTACAACGTAAATTGTATCTGTACTAACGCGTAAAGATATGCTAATGACGAAATAAACACTGTAAGTGAAGCTATTTACAGCAAAGAACTCGAATAAAAGCAAGAAACAGCAATAACAGCCACGCATTAAAGTTGTTCCATTTTACACAAGAAATATAAATCAACTGTGGAATGGGTATAAAGAATGCGCGCGGCGATGGCGATGGCACGGTGAAGTTGTGCGAGTCACCTACAAAAGACGGAATCAAGCCCTAATATCGGTGAGGTTATTGAAGAGCGCATCACCGAAGCGTAACGTCACCGATACGCCCGAGGGGTCGACGACCGTCTGAGGCTCGTTCGTGCAATCGATCGAACAGCGATGCAACACAACGTCTAGACAACGATACCAGTCCAAATCAACTGCCTATACTCCTTTATTTAAATGACCTCTGCTGACATTTGCAAATCGAAACAAAGGAGTGAGACAGGTGCGCCGATGATCGCCCCAATACCGGGACGACTAAAATAAATGAAGATTACGCACACACGCACATCGATCTGAACGAGCGTGGAGTGAGAGCTTTCACCGGTCGACATGCCGCCTCGAGCAATGCCCAACATTAAATTAGTGGCAACTAGCATTATTATACTTGTTCACATCCATTGTTCAGCAATTCTCTTTGATTGCCATCTGACATGAAATCTTCGAAATTCCAAGCAATGGCCCTATTGCGTATGCCGTGATGGTACGTGTTTAGTGTAAGTATACATTTTGCTTGGAAACCACACTAACTGCACCAAATAAGCCAATTAGTGGACTGTATATAGGATATCCTCTACTTTATATAACTATTGAAACTGAAAGTGAATTACACAAAGCCGACATGCGATGCAAAACAATGGCATTGTGTACAAATTTGCAACAATTCATGATTAAAGCCGGGCTTGACAATCCAGTATTTATACTTCGTGAGAAATACTGGCATGATATAAGGCCGATGTAGGTAAACATATAGAGTTGATTTTAGCACTTAAATTTTTATAATAAGGATGGGGCGGCGGCGACGGCGGCGCAGTGCGCAGGCCATTTGTTGATAACCTGATATCTAATGATAACAATGCCATTACTGTGGCAATCTGTTACTTGGTTAATATGGCTGGTTCGTGCACTTTAAACATAACATAAGCGTATTCAACTCGTACCCGCCCACGCCGATTGATAAGAAAGTTTGTGTACCATACGTATTGATAAAACTAGTGGTAACTAAACTACTGATATACCATTATGAACGATACAGAAATAGTACGCGTAGATTTATCAGAGTATCCGAAACACAATTATGGAATAGCGAAATCATATCCCTACATTCAAAATGTTTAACAAGGTAAATGTACGAACGGATGTTTGAATAAATAATAATATAGCTATATCCTGTATAATGTATTGAGGGATTGATTATAATCCGGTTTGCTACCTGCCCGAGCCCAACCTTGGGCATTATCAGTATAAGACCAGGTAAGGAAATTATATGAACGCACCGCGATGCGACAATAATAAAAAACGCTACTTTAAGATTATTAAGTAGCTCTAGCTAGAACTTATTATACCGAGTAAGAACGTACAATTATAATTGACAAACTCACTTATGAAAAGAAACTCATACTTTCACACACGATGACAATAGAGTGCTTGCATTATTAGAAGTGATTTAAAGAGTAATTTGTTTAGTGACACAAGCACTCAATCGTCGCGCGATTGAGAGCGCTCGGTTGGTGGGTGAAGGGGGGAGATGGAATGAGGCAGTTCAGAGTGACCTAGTTCTTCAGACTCGCGCCGGCTCAAGGACGGATCGACCGCTATTTATAGAGTTCATTCGTCGGTCACTTTACATAACTGAAGTAAGAAGTCACAAGGTGTTCTTGCACGTGATCCTCGCGACTTTCCCACGAAGGTTAAGAGCAAGGGGAGCGCTAATTCAACCGAAATAATAACTCATTTCTTTAATAACAAAGAGGATCCTTGAGAGGGAAATATGAACAGAAACCAGAGCATGTGTTGTTTTAAACGAGGTCAAGTTCGGATGATTTCATGAATAGTAACATGGCAAGTGGTCTTTTGAATTGCATGACAAGTTATACTGGTTCATTTCATACCTATTGATAAGAAGCAAGTCTTGAAATTACCGGCTTGCTTGTCAATATGTGTATTTACTAGTACAAGTGCAGTGACGCAATCGTGCAATGCATTCAACCTCCAGCACAGCTAGGTTTATTGCTTCACGACCTTGGTTGCACAGCAACTGAATGCAAACTGCAATTCTACCTCTATATACTATACTACATGATACTACAAAACATGGCGACTGTGGTTATGATGTTATTGTATCAAGAGAAATACAATAACATTTGATGTTAGAATGGAATAGAACTATAGATACCGTAAGCTGTGGCAAGTGTGGCAACTTGGCCATATCTTTTCACAAAAATCTAAGTATATCCGTAACTATCAGATGCATTAAAATATTTCTTTTTTCTTACACATAAAGTTCATGGAAATAAAATAGAGATAGTTAGAGCCAACACTAAAAAAATACTAAGACTGGTGTTCACCAAAAATATAATCAGAAAATTAGGCAGCATCATCGTTTGACGTATAATGAATAAAAACTTGCGTCTAAAGTTCCAAACCACTGTTTAAAATTTCAATATCTTTTGGTTAACTCACGTCTAAAAATATTCTCACACGAAAACTAACTTTGTTTATGGAGCGATTTCTATATTTTCATAATTTATTTTCATTGCCTCCAATATGGTTGGTTTTGTTGCCAAGAGTTTGGCAAAGTCGCATTAGTTTACGGTATAGATAAAGACGAGATGCACCCCGCGGCTTCGGCCGCGAACCAGAGTTTTTTCGTATTAATTTCAGAAATGTATTGCACACCGTTTTTGAGTAAAAATAAAAAATACGTAATTAATTATTCACTCCATAATTTATTTATACCGAGTTTTGAATGAATCGAACAAAGGAAAAAATATTTTCCATACAAACTTTACCACCCTATTTAGCCGCCTCAGAGGGTAAAATTTCCAAATTATATAGCCTATGCCTAAACTATCTACATACCAAATTTCATTTAAATAACTTAAGTAGTTACAAAGATTACTAATAACAAACATTCACACAGACTTTCCCATTTATTATAATAAGATAAAGATTTGTAAAACTTGCATTGCACGGCGTGGTTTGCCAGTATTGAAAGATAGCATTTGGTTTATTCTCCAGCATTGTATACAAATTGATAATGAACCAGGGCTCTTTTATCGCTCGCTGGCGTCATGCTAGTTTGACCCACTTCTGTCCCATTCGATACCACTTATAGAGTAACCTACACGATATGATCTCATGAACTTGCTATTTTAGCTATGTTCAAATTATTTTCAGTCGCAATTCCCTCTGTTAAATTAGGATAATTCAATTATATTTAGCTCAAAGGCCAGCCGATACAAGTGAGAAGTAGGTCAAACATGTTTAAATTTACGGTGAAAAGCTGTTTCCATTTTGAATGTACTTTCACACCTGATGGGTAGGTAGGTATCAAAAATTATTTAGGTGTTAAAATTTATAACTGACGATGGGAAGGTACCACCAATAACGCAAAAAAACCCAATAAATAATCGTTATTATGATGGTGTGTCCTTAAAGATTATTATAAGGTCTCTGTTTAAGGACCAAAATTTCATATCGAGTATATTTAAAGTTTTATCATCCTACTTTACGAGAATAGGACAAACACATATCAGAATAAGAAATCAAGGCCATGCTGATTTTGAATATCCGCAGGTAACATGTGTTGTATCTCTTTCCAATATATTCAAAGATTCTAGAGTAAACAAATCACGGAGTATTCAATAGGATCCAGAACAAGGTCAACACTGGTACTGACTGAACAATTGTCCATATATTCAGTGAGGCTCATGATTGTTGCATATGAAGTATAAAACACCGGATACATGCGAGACCAGACAGAATCAAAACTACAAAGTTCCAGAAATCCTATTTACGCAGTGGGCAGCGGGGAAGAACTGGTGGTCGTAGCAAATGTTTTGATTTTCAATTTATACATTATAATAATGTTTAACAGTGTATTTGTACGAATAAATAACAAACTCAATTATATACAGGCAAAGACACTTTGTTCTACATACCCGAATTGGTGTAGTAGATAATATATTTGCAAAAAGTTTGCAATAAAAGGATTATTTCCCTACTTGTTGTTGGCTTGTTGAAATTATATCTTACTATTATAATAATTGTAAAAGTATAATATAAATATAGAAATGCATTTATTTCGATACATACACAGATAAATAAAAATAAATAATTTAATAAATGTCTAAAATATAATTCTATATTTAACTTATTTTTATGACCAGTTTGTACACTAGGCTTGTAATGGTTGTGTTCTAAGAAAACTGTAAAGCTCTCTTTTACACACCAACAAAGTTAAGGAACGACAGTTAAATATTTAGATTAGATAATCCGACAATTTAAAAGAATACCTATTTTCACAAGAACACCACTAAAATGTATTTAAATTGCAGTGGTAAAGTGTTATTATACAAGGAAAATAGATAATCATTTATACTATTTATGGTTATTTCCGACAACGCTGAATATAATGAATCAAGATATATTTATCTTGGTTTAAGCTCGGAATTTAAACAGAACTCAGATTCAAAACATTGAGAACCATCAACTCGACACCATCCACAAATAGAATGCTAAGGACAGAAACCGAGTCACATAGGAAACATCTAATGAAGCTTTAGTTCGAACGTATATGGTATGTAATGTATTCCTGTTAGCGAGATGTCTCTGAACCCGGAAACGCGACGTCGGCTGGCAGAAGAACTGGGCAATTCCAGTGGCATACCGCACTGCATTACATGCGCAGCATGACGCTATAACCTGACGTGCTCCCAAGATTATGCGAATCCATTACAGAACAGGTTCTCCTTGTTTCAGCACGCTTTATTTATTTACGAACATCAATTTATGTAATTTATATGATTGCTTTATGATACGTTTATTACTTGAATGACGACGAATCAGTTTTAAATGATGCAACTTGAATCACGCTTTCTTTTTATCTCTCTTCGTATTGAAAATCGAAAGAGCCAACATGCTGCGCTGTTATTACATTACAGACGGTAGAGTGCCCTTCATAATTCCCTATACGATTGCATACAAGTGTATGAACAACTCCAATTCTTATTAACATGCAAAATTAAAACTCTGCCCCATCCCCAATGTTACGTTTGATTTAGAAGGGTTGAACCCTTTGAGAACAAAAATTTAGTAGTGTTAGAGGTTGTGACAATGCGAGGGTAGTAACGCATACGTGTGAGTAAAACTCAATGCCATACGAGCGTTTTTAGATTCAGGGCTTCGGAAGGGCCGGGAGGTAGGGGGAGCAGTTTATCGTTCAATAATGTAATGACGCAACAACGTCTCGCAAGCATGGAGCCCTTTCGAATGTTCCCTATTCGCGGTCGCTGGCTTTCTAAAACCATTGTGTAGTGACTAGTGACGGACGGACGGACGGCTAGATGTTTGTACGGATCGACATCCGTGAGAACCGCTGGGCACGGTAATTACTTAAGCGTGCATGTGTGCGCTTCAAACCACATACGCTCCAGTCCGCATTGTTAATCGTACAAAAATCTTTTGAAACAGTTATTTTTATCAGGTTCTCGCGCGTTATATGTAGAGGCATTAGAATATTTTTATAGTTGTCTTCATAACAGTCGAGATGGATATCTTTAAGATTAGACTGAGTCTTTCTAGACTCCAATTACTTTGATGCCTAGGGTTTTCATTCGTTTGACCTAAATGGCGCAACCGGCGAAGATCCGCCTGCGATGTAGGAGGTTGCGGGATCGTTCCCGCTTTAGGCAAGATGTTTGTAGTGAATATGTTTGTAGGTAGTATGTGAAGATATTTGATCCGTGTTGTCCGGGTGTATTGTGTAGAGAAATATATAACTATAATACCCATACTTAACACAAGCTATGCTGAGCATGGGGCTAGATAATGCTGAGTAGATTGTCCAGTATTACCTATATTATTATATTCAGTCCTTTGTTTAATGTTAAATAGACATAGATAAGTGACTAGAAGTACATTATAGTTCCCAGATAGGCTCGCTTTGCTTACTCGAACGTAATAGTAACAATAAACATTGCGTAACTATTCGTGAATTATCATTACTGCATGGTTGACGTCAATGATATGAATTCGAGTTATCTCAGTGTACATAGTCCAAACGTAACGATGTGAAGTGAATTACTCGGTACACTAAAATGCGTGAATGATTTGTGCCACGCACAATGATCTGTGAATATTGAAAAGCGACAATACGTGGGATGGTAACTATTGGTGTTGTCAAGGAAAAACCAATAGAAAATTGCTGGGTTTTCCTATATGGGAAAATATGATAAGATAAGAAAAAGTTTATTTGGTTTCCACAAAATATACAGTGTAAGCTATAACTAAAATAACCTGGAGCAGATAAATAAATAACAAAACTCAATTGTCATTTTCTACCGACTTAAGAGGGAGGATAATGTGAACTCGACAATTTTTTTAAGAAAAAAAAGTTATAATTTCGGCCTTTTTCTAGATGATTCTTTTTTTATTTGTACGCTGGTGCTTCTCTTGTGGTATACAATTTATCAATATCAGAACCAGTAGTTTTGAGTTAAAACTGAAGTTTATTGTAGTTTTTTTGTAAAAACATCAAACTATAAGGTTTGTCAAGGAGCGTTCTCCTGAAAATATGATGAAATCATACGTTTGTAACGTGAAGCCCTTTGAAAGCGTAGGTACTCTATATGAATACCAAAAGATGTATTGTAAACAAAAGCTTTGGCTAGTTGCTTACTCACCACCTCAGCCCAGTGGCCTTGTGCGTGTGACGAAGCGATACTGTGGCCAGCAACGCACCCGCCCGCCCGGCTTCTGCTGCCGCTCTGTGACGTATGACTTAGTGACGTATGGCTTTTTTCGCGGAAATTCCAGCGCGGCCAACGATCGCACATTACGAATCGCGGCCGCGTAACTATCACTTGGCTTTTATTATGCAACCTCTTAAGCTAACAAAAGGCTAAACGAAGTTTGTTTTCCGAATTCTTTTTGTTTGACAAACTTTTGTTTCTTTTACTTTTGTTGTATTGTATTGCAATGCTTCTATTTTATTTGCGAGTGGTACCCATAATAATTTATACTTTGTTAGTAATGTAGGTAACCATCTGGCATGTTGTATCGCACGCATCATTAACGAAAGTGCCGTATTTCCCCCCGACAGGAAAAGTGAAGTTTTCTTTTTGCACGTGTACAAAGCGCGGGCTCGAGTCATTTGAAAAACTGGGGCACGCCGCTTGACATAGTTCATGCCCTGCGTGGGTGCTGGTTGCTGCCCTTTAGCGTGGGTTGGGTGCACCAAATTACGTAACTTAAACAAAGCCGAAGGGCGACTGGCTTACCACACAGCCTTTCGTAATATTAGCCCTGCGACTATTGTAGGCGAACTGGTAAGTACTGGTATTAGAAAACGGATCGAGTCATGCTCGAAACATTTTGTGGTTTTATATTTGTTTCTAAAACATTGGTTGGTACAAGGAAAGGAACGGTCGGCCGAGGCACCGAGGTCATTGACAGGGCAGGCAGAGGCGGGTGGCGCGGATGCAGCGAGTGCACCGAGCGAGTTCCGGTGCACTACGAGGCAGGTATAAATAGCGATCCGTTAGTGTCGACGACCGTTCAACGTCACCATTCATCCCACAAACATACAATATCAAAGCCGTGATGACCTATATTTATGGTGAGGGAGTATCGATCACAGCAAGCGGCTTCACGAAAATAGGCAGGGGTGTGAGAACGGTCGCAAAACTCCGGGACGCCGAAATGGGCCCGAGACGGGATCGGTAGAAGGGGCTAATAAATGCATGCGCCCTTCGACCCGCATAGATGACTCGATTTCGGGTGCGCGCGCGGCCTCTCTCTTCCCTCTCGTGCGTAAAGGGCTCCTCAGTGTGTACGTGATGAGTATCACGGAGCGGAGGGGGCCCCACCCGCAACTAGAAACTAGATGCAATCTTCGGGTCGGGGACCGCTACTTCTATTGCGTATATTGCTCCCAGCTTTTCGACGATAGCTAATTTACATATAAAGCATCCAATACAGGCACTGCAGGTATAATACTCTGCACGAAACACGAAACAGTCAAGCGTTCAAATTCCGGTTCCACCGCTGTACGGTTACTATGCCGGGCTATCGTTCGACTAGTCTCGCAAGATATAACACACCAAGACTATTGTGACGTAAGTTGAATCCAAAATATGCACATACTCGTCTGTCATGGTTTGTCAAATATTATATGGAATCTCTGAGCTATCATGGATAACCTGTCCAGAACAATATTTTTTTCAGTAAAACCAGAGTGATTACTCACACATTTTCTAAAAATGTTACCGGTCAACTGATTTGCAAGGTCGAAGAAGTCAGAACCGCTTTGAAAACGCATTCAGAATGCATAACGTAGGTTTTAATATTAGAAGCACCGACCGGCGAAGTTTTAATGTTTATAAATGAAACACGTATGGCATGTTTGTCTGAACAAACATACAGATTTGGAGAAAGGAAGATAATATTATTCCAGGATTCAGTTTGTTGACTGACTTTCTCGGGACGGACCAATATTTGACCATGGAAATACTAGATGAATAAACTCATCAGATAAAGAAGGATCGAAATGCCGATCTACATATAAAATAAAACTCACCAACATGATAATAATAAGTCTTATAATTCTAGGCTTCAGAATCAGTAGCTTCAAAATTCAAAAAAGTTAATCGTGAGATTTGAAAACATTTGAACTTTATTTTATTCGAACATTAGTAAGTTAGGTAACTTATTTTACATTAATTTTCTCTGATGCTATGTGGTGAGTGTCGCGCGGTGATAAACTCAATTATTCTGATTACACGGAAAACCCGCAGGATTTTCCTACCATATCATCCACTAAATGTTAGCCATTTTTGTAATAACTTTATCATAGGTACCTACCTATATATTGTACAGCAATAACCTTTTTTACTTTTACAAAAAATTCGTCGCCCGCTATCCTTAGTCAAGTTAAGAGTGATTTAATAGAAGAAAATCCCTATGAGAAACAGAAAAGAGAAATCAACGCGACCATGATACGGTGGCATAGACCACCGGAAAACATCTCCGGTAATAGTGAAATTAAGGCCTCGCTATAACTACCAATTGCAATTACTGTTTGAGTAGCAAGTAGTAAGCAAACATGTCGGGAAATTTTATCGCTTTCTACATTGACATTCTACTTATTTACTAAGGGTCTAGACAGACGGACTGCAATTCAACTGCAATCCGACTGCCAAATGGCAGTTCAGATGCAGTTGGAATGCAGTTGGCTCGACTGCAATCAAACTGCACGTCGACGGGCAGTTGGCGTGCAGTTGGATTGCAGTCTGAGTGCAGTTACAACGACTAACTGCACTCAGACTGCAATCCAACTGCACGCCAACTGCCCGTCGACGTGCAGTTTGATTGCAGTCGAGCCAACTGCATTCCAACTGCATCTGAACTGCCATTTGGCAGTCGGATTGCAGTTGAATTGCAGTCCGTCTGTCTAGACCCTAACACGTGACATTGCAAATCGCGTAATTACAACGGCAGTTAAAATATCTTCTGATTATACCAACAATGACATGTTACGTTTACTGGTTTTTGATTTTTGATAAACATACTTAACATTTAGGATCTCTATTTCCAGAGCGAATATCCTAAACAAAACTCTATCAGAAGATTATAATATCAGAGTAAAAACAAAATATATGAGATGTTAATGGCTTACTCACTATATGAAACGCAGTTAACCACAATGCATTTACAAACTGCAGTAAATAAGGACCTTTGGATTCGTGACAAGTGAACAAAGCAGCTAATGCAAGAAATAATTTATACGCATGTTGCGTGTGGCCACCTTTACTGCGTATTTAGACGATATAATATTAAGTGGTTTTACGAAAGCTAGGTTCCAAAGAGCAGCTGAGGGCATCTTGACAGGTGTGGTAGCAGCCGGCATACACCTGCCATGGCACGAGCCACCGCAAGCTGCTCTAGCAATTACAAAGCATTCATTACCTATGACTATAACAAATGCCAGTTAACATTCAACAACTCCATAATACTCGTGAAGCAGCTGACCGGCAGTTGTCGAGCACATTGCATAACAAAAACCTTACAGTAGTAGACTGGAATAAGTAAAAACTTATACAAGAATACCAGGAATCAGAACAACACGAACGATTCGAATTGAATAATGATGTACGTTTTTCATAGAAAAACATGCATGTTGATGATATACTGGGAAATCTTTGCTTTAAAAATTCATAACAAATTCAGTGATGAGTTTAAGAATTAGTTACCTACGCTTGAAATAAAATCATGATTTTCTTAGCGTCATTTGCATAAACAAGATATTGCGAATAAGCGAATTCAGTGTCGCAGGTCAATGTCAGTAAAAATAGCATGACTATAATATTCTAAACGTTCTGAAAACTTCGGACCTAAGTCTAAGCTTTTGAAGACGTGAATATAGTTAGGGACAGTGAGACATTCAGTTGCATTTCTAAATTTATTGGAGAAAACGACAAAAATCTCAGGCATTTCGATGAAGCTTTAGCAGAAAGCTCCGCAAAATGTTCTCAGTCAAATACCGTATGTTTATTTATACAATTTAAAGTAACTGGCGATGGAAATGCTACTTCCTGCTTGTTTCTATATGAGAGGGCCAGTCGAGCATACTGATGAACAAGTTTGCGAAACGGGCCAAGCGGGTCTAGCTGGTAACTCGAGGGCTCTATAGTGGAATACCGTTACTTGAGCGGTTGGCTACGTTACGTAGATAATAGGCAGACCGGTCCTATAGGCAACACCGATTTACAACAAATGATAACGATTGCGAATGATAGGCGATACTTAAAAGACTTGACGACTAGATAGGGTTTTACGTACAAGCGAAAATGCCAAAATTCATAATGAATTGATTTAGGAAAACTGGAGATTGCATTCAGTTTTTTCCAATGGATTTCCAAAAGTTGAGTTAAATGGCTTGCTTTGCCTCATTACGTTTCCTACAAGCATCGTGTGACTACCGGTCTGATGACCAATGACGTAAGCTAAAAGTGCGCGAATTCTACCTGATATGGCTATAGAGTTCATGACTCATTGAATTTCCTGTGCTCGTTTCATCATTAAAATAAGATGACACAGAAGCGGATCTCGACACATGACTATAGTAAAGTATTTATTTTTATAGGAAATGGTAGAGCATTTGGCCACTTTCTTACTTAAAAAAGGGAAGATATGGGATTGTGCTTTCCCAGAAAGAATTTATTTACGCTGGATTTGAAGACTCCAAGATTGTATTCTAGTGGAAAAAAGACGTAGGAAGCTTTAGACTCTCTGGCCGGATATTTTAGGTTCGACACTATCTATTTTTGTGATCAATCTCAGGAGACTAACTGATAGAGTAATTTGCCAAAATATAGAAACAATAACATTAGTAAGGAAGTCTAAAAGCAAACGATCTGCTTGCTGTGATTGTGAAGTGGAAAGTCTGTTGTTTATTTACCGCTAGGCCCATAGCTGTAACTACGTGCTTAGAAAGAACAATAAAGAATGCATCAACAGTGCGGAAAATGCATTAGAGACTTGGGGTGCCTACTATAGTGGTAAGGTAACATAGCATCGCGTGCTTCCGAGCGGAGGCCGTGGTTAGAACCACACTCTACCGACCTACATTTTATACGACACGGCCAACTCATTATTTACTAGCCTAGCAGTGCACGCACTGCCAACCCCTCATACTTCCGTTACCCTCGTCGATCCCAGCTATTAAGTTTAGTTCAAAAGTTGATACTTTCACATGAGCCGATCCCATGTTCGCCTCGACCGGCTACCTGCGAAAACACATTGCAAAAAACACGCACAAAATCATGCACAGGAACAAAAAATCAACCTCTTGACGGGACCAGCTTCGCAGCCAACGTAGGTGTCTGCATTTTGGAAACAAAACACAATAGAATGTCTCGCGTAAGAACGCGATGCAGGGATACAGGCGGCAGGTTGTGAGAGAGAGTCGACAGTAGTCAGACGTAAACAAACCACGAGCGGGATCTTCGACCGCACTCACCATTTTGGGGACCATCAAATCCGGGGTATAAGAAGAGCGGCCGCAGAGGCCCACGTAGTGAAGTGCGGGTACGTCGTCAGCATCAGCAGCACAGGCACTCGTTCACATAAAATCGTTCTGTCCATACACTCGTTCACAAATAAACACGAAGACGTCCCGTTCTACACTACGTTAGCGGCCCGCGCCGTTGCAGCATACGTCACCGCATCCCGCTCCCGACTGAGTGTGGCGCGCGAGCGACGACCTCGCGCTGCAGCGTGCACCGTCCCGCGCCCCCCGCGCGCGCCGCTCCACGCCCTTCGCGCCCCTCGCCCCGCGCCCCGCGCGCCGGCCCTGCGCGGAAGGTACCGTCCTACGTCTGCGTCCGGTGAATCACGATGTCGACACGATCCTCTCTCGCGGTAGATGCCGCTCGTGCTTTTCATTCCGACATCGTGTTATTTTATTTTCGTCTAAGATCAAGAGTTTTTTGTAGTCGCATGATAACTAGGTCCCAATTTCATAACTCGCCCACTTCGATAAAACTTTTTCCATAGTAAACATGTTAGATAGGGTGAGGGATGAACGAACATGTAAATATTGAAACTTCGAATCTTTTGAAGGATTATGATTTTCTAAAGGTTTTGCGTGGTTACAAAGACTTTTGAAAGCTTACAAAGACTTTTGAAAGCTTACAAAGAAAACAAAAACATTAAAAAATAAAAATCATCTGTACAATACCCACGAGAACAAGAAGTTCGTTGTGGGTATTGTAGGTACTAACGACTACAATTTTTTGGAGGTGATAGGTAATACTTTTAATATTTTCCTTCATAGGGTATTTTATTTATTGTATTGATGTATAGGTATCATCATCTGCTCTATATTAAGCGTCTGGTTGGGAGTCAGCCTACCCCTTTCGAAGAGAACTAACTTGTATTTATTTAATACTAGTTGCGGCTCGCGGCTTCGCCAGCATTGAAATTTATAAATTTGACAAATTTCAAAAATTTATTGCACGCCTCCTAGGGTTAGTTTTGTAAAAATTAAAAATAATACGTGAATAATTATTGACTTTGCAATTTATTTATAGGTACCGAGTTTTGAGTGAATCAAACCAAGGAATATTAATTTTCCTTACAAACTTAACCACCCTTTAACCCCCTCAGAGGTTAAAATTTTCAAATATTCTATCTACGTCACAAATTTCATTAACATAAGTAGTTACGGGATTCCATATAACAAACATTCACACAGACTTTCCCATCCCATTTATTATAATAGTAAGATCGAATGAATATTGTGTGCAATACGTTCCTTGTGTATACACAACTTATGGGGTTAAGTGTGACAGAGTGTTATTGAGCTCAAAGCAATACGTCACGATACCGGTCCGGGTATTCCGTAATAATGCTTATCGGCGGAAGTCCAAATGTTTTCGAAGCGGAAATTGAATGGGTAAAACCCATTCACGAAACTAGATAACAATTTTTGGTCCAACTTCACCATTGCAATTAAACGCGATCGATATAAATTAAACTCAGTTTAAGACTTAAGTTGAGCGCCTCGGTGAACTTACCTAAAGAGGCTCAACGGTAAGGCACTAGGTCCAATGGCATTTGGGGAGGCCCATTATGAGGGATGCTACATGAACCTTCCTTTGATCCCCTTGGTCTGTAGGGAACTCCAGGTTCTTAAAAATATCCGACCATATAGTCGATGCGAATCGAGTCGTAACCCGAGCGCTGATGAGTATCTGGCGGAGCGCATCAGCATTGCCGTACAGCGGCGGGGCAATACCAGCGTCTTGACGACACTTCCGACTGGTATTCATAATGATTGGTTAAGCTACATCTAGACGTTCTGCAGTTAGCTCAAATGTTTCAGTTTTAAATACAATTTAAATTTGTTTCTATTATTTGTTTGATTGTATTTTTCTTCGGTAATTAATGTTTAGACAAGGATGTTCACTTTCAACCTGTATATACAATATCTTCATTATTGCGGATAACTCAAAAACTATTGGTTAGATCTTGATGAAATTTAATAGGGCTACACATGAGAAGCAGTTTATTCCTCAACGAATAATAATATGGAACCGACGTGGTACGTCTTTCCAAAAGTTACAATGGTTTCAGTTCGTGTGTAAGGAAAATGGATAATAATAGATTGCGGGAACTTCTTATTGGTTTTTTTTATTAAAATTTGATAATGGATAATAGTAGATGGCGTGAATTTCTTATTAGTTTTTTTTTAATTAAAATTTGACTATAAATGGATAAGAGTAGATTGCCGGAACTTCTTATTAGTTTTTTTTAATTAAAATTGTATAATGAATGGATAATAGTAGATTACGGGACTACTAATAATAGTAGATTCTTATTCGTTTCTTTCTTTTTTATCAACATATTTGGTACTTAATTAGGTAATTTTAATTTGAGATACGTACATTAGGTAATTTTAATTTGATTCATACACATTGAATCTAAGATGAGTTCTAGCAATGAAAGTGAAATGTTAATTTTTCACCAGAAGGAATTAATTTATGTATACATTTTTCTCAAAGAGGGAGATGAAAATTCGAGTGTGCACACGGTACAAAAATTAACTTCGAGCGACTTACTTTCAATCCCTCGCTACACTCAGGATTCTACTCTAGATTCCTTCGCTGCGCCGCCTCTCTTTTTCAAGGGCTCCCGCGCCTTTCCAAATTTAAGCTTTCCTATTTGTTAGTTTTTTGGGCACATAAAGGAATTAGGAATTTAAAATAATAATCCCCATCTATATAATATAAAAAGCGCTTGGTCACGACATATATTAAGAACGATTTCATTCTTCAGTTTTAGTTTCCTAATACTTTGTAATCTTAGGGCAAAAAAAAATTAAGCAAATTGCGCAGAAAAATTGGTTTCAGAAAACTTATTGACTATTTTAATGTTTGAAGCAAAAGAATAATCAATGATATTCATATAATATCTAAGACGTCTGTCACATCAAATTGTTTATAATAAGAATTAATCCTGATTCACAATAATTGTGAATCATGCTAAATTTTATTACATCTTTAGAATTCAGTTTGACGGGGTTTGCAAGTAAGTACCTACTTTAGGGTTTTTTCTTATAAAATTCTTAAACTAGCAAGTCAATTAGACCATTATTAATAGTCTGATGGATACTTTAGATTCGAAGCGAAGAATAAACCGATTCCTACCTGAAAGGGCTGTAGAGAAAATATGTTTAAATTTTCTTCCTGTGAGCCAAAGCGTCAACATGAAAATCACTGCACGAAATGTATACAAAATTGTGAATAATATATATATATATTATATAAAAAATATATAAATAAGTATATAAAATATATTAGAAAAACTAACATAAAACATTAAAACTTACCAATCAAAGGCGTTGTAGTGGTAGTAGCATAGTCCTAGACCATACAGGAACAGGGGATCTTTCCAGTTCTCAGGTTCCAGGGCGAAGAACTTTTGGTATGCTGACATTGCTAAAAAAATATAATTTATGTAAAGGCAGCCTGGATAGCATGGTGCATCAATGGATTTATCTAAGTACAAAAAAAATATAAAAAGAATTTCACTAAGGTGTACTCAGCTGAAAGAGTAAAAATTCAGGACTTTTTTCTCAATATTCCTATTCTTACATTTATTGGTAGGTATTTTAAAAGTTCAGAAAATTTACAAAAAATTGTAATAATTTAAAAATTAAAACACTAGTAAAGTAAAATAACATGAATAGGTAAAATCTTTTTTTAGAAGTTGATCTCGATGAAATTGCTTCTTACACTAGTCTAATGGATAAAGTGGAGAGAAAATCAATTACCTTATTTCTTATTATTATTTTGCAAATTTAGCAAAATTTTACTAGTCTATGTGCTTATTTTGTAAGCTTACAGAAATAAAGTTGTTGAAGGGGGTGACTTTGGATCTGAAAATTGATGATTTCTGATTTCAGATCCAAAATCCTTTTTGAGGTTAGCTTATAATATGAAAAGTAAAACACCATTATATTACCTAGTAATTATTTAAAAGTTTTTAAGAAGCTTTGGCTTAAAAACGTTGCGCATATTCAGGTTGTAATATAATTTCTAGGACATTATTCACAGTAGAAATGTACTGTAAGCACTTTTTTTTATTAATAAAGACCTTATAAATTGAACAAAGGCATGGTAAGTATATTTAAAGCATGAGCATTTGCTCAATAATACTTACAATACCCAAAAATTATACAAAGCATTAAGCACGAATATTGCTGTGGCGTAAGATAAAGATTATATTCCAAAAATATCAGGACAGCCTTTTCTGCCTCCTCCTTATCACAGCTACATAATTATCATCATCATCAGCCTATATTAGTCCACAGCTGGACATAGGCCTCCCCTAATGGGCGCCATAGCGCCCTGTCTTCAGCTTGCCGCATCCAGCATCTGTCAGCAGTCCCCTTCGCAGATCGTCATTCCACCTGACCATAGGGCGTCCTACACTACGTTTGCCGAGTCGCGGTCTCCACTCAAGAACACGTTTACCCAACAGTTGTTGGTTCTTCGCGTGATATGGCCGGCCCACTGCCATTTCAACTTGCCAATTCTTTCATGATTATACTATCATATAAATGTATCTCAAACTATGCTCATTATAATCTTAATAACTTATCATATAAATATATCTCAAAGTATGAGTCATACTTTCCATGTTAGTAAAAAACAAAATAATGTACCATTAAAAAAATAATAAATAAATAATTCTGGACAACCCACACAGCATCATTTAGTTCCATTTCCCAAAGTCACAAGCTAAGCACTACCACCATGATTACCATTTGTTACAATAACCACTAGAAAGAAAGAAGACAACTTCTGTTTGAAGTATTTTTCATAACTCTAACCTTTAGCATAATCCTCAAGCAGTAAATGAAAGTGTCCCAGCTTGCAATAAGTCTTTGGATCAATGCAGATTTCTCGTCTTGCACCAGGAGAACTGGCTTTATCCTCTTCCTGAAAGAAGTCAAATGAGAAATTTTAGAAAAAAAAATGTAGTTTATTTTGTATTGGTAAATCACTCTGGTCTAATTTTAAACAAAAAGTCAAATTATCCCTACACTACCTATGGATTCATATTCTTTTATGTCCCCATTTGGATTCCCAAATTAGTTAATTATCATTGTTACCCTATTATAACCAGCTCTACCTATGAATTGCTATCCATTGTATTTTATCCTTTTATGTCCCCATTTGGATTCCCAAATTAGTTCATAGTCATTGTTATCCTATTATAACCAGCCTAACTCTGACCAGAAAAGCAAAAACTTTCTGGGACCTTATAGGCTTTGTTATATCTTTTTCTTCTTGTTTGTAGAACAAATGTAATAGCTATACTAGACATTAAGGATATGAAAATTAAAAAAGTCCTTAATACACTTTGGCTACCCACATTGCATGTAAACCCCAAGTAATGAGGCTATGCAGTTAATGCCTTATTTTTGTTGTGATAATACCAATCTTTAGCTATAATTTCAGCTCACATATCCAAACCTTAGGCCTGAGTATTGAGCCCAGATAACTATATTTTCGACATATGATTGTTTCATCTCCTTTTTGATAAAGGATAAGGTACAGAACTTCTATAGTGTGGTCACTATCATGTCCCCATACTATCATAAACTGAACGCACAGCTCAGCTCTTCTATTTAGAATTTGAGAGCTTTTACCTTGACTTGCACCAGCATTCCTTCGAGGTACTTGACTGCCTTGAGAACAAGAGCTCGAGTCCTTCCATGTTCAGGGCCTTTTAACTTCAGGAAACCAAATTTTCGGCTGGAAAATAAATGATATTTATGTTTTTTTTGTACTAACTAATATGTGTTGATGGGGAACCGTTAACTATAATTCAAACTGTTATGAATATTACCTAATAATGTAACATTTTAAACAAAGTTTTTCAAAATCTGGGTACACAGCCAACTCCCCAATAAAGGTGTATCTATGCATAGTGTAAGAAAAGTTGCTACCCACTGTCTGTAAGCTTAGATCTTTTAAAATATACAATGGATTTTGATGCAGTTTGCATCAATAGACACAGTGATTCAAGGGGAAGGTTTATAAGTACAATACATGCTTTTCACATAATGATTAGGTACATACGATTGATTAACATCACACTAAGTATGAAATAAGCAAAGCCTGGGCGGACCGCTAGTATTTTAACATAATTAAGTATATCTTCCCTGTGAGGCCAATCATTTACCATTTTTTTTTCATTTAAGACAACAGGATTTGCTCTTTTATGTAGTACTTACCTGTCGAGCTCCGATAAAACTTGTAATTCCTGAGAGGTTAGATGCAGTTCTTCTTTTTCGTCCATATTTGTATCAGTAATGGATGTACCGATACGTAGGCTTTCTTTACTATGTTTTTAATGCATTTTCGTTATCTTTAATCAAGTTTCATCAATTTTACAACGAAATAGAGCGAAAATTTACAGAAAAACAATGAATGACGCAGTCAGTCAAACTTACTTCGCTTCGAAGCCAGAGATACCAACTTTTAAAATTAAATTACGTCACTTTACTTTGTGAATTTACATTTTTGGTGGTCAGGGTGACGCACTTTTATAGATTATTTAGATTTAAATAAATGAAAAAGGAATTAAATAGGTAGGAAAAAACATCGGTACAAACAACATCATCATAGCCTAGTCATGATACAAACATGGACAAACCAAGGCCTCTACCCTTTCTCCACAACACAAGGGAAACGTCTAGATCCAACGAAATTACTATCTAGTTCGCAACATGAAATCGGGTGTCATGAATGTCAATGTTATTGTACCTACATAATGCTATGTTGCCAGATTATGAAGATAGATCTGAGAAAATCGAATGAATCGATTTATTTGTCGTGATTTTTTTTGTATCGTTGTTTGCAGATTGGATAGAATCAGCACTGCAACTTGATTGTCAGTCACGTTGTTAGTTTAACTACTGAGTTCTAGAATTTATCATAACTGGTTCGCCTACCATCATTTGGTTGTGTTGTGATAACCGTTCAAACACGGCGGCGGCGGCGTCAAACTAGAATCAGAGCCATAATAAAGAAGTTGAAGTTGTTCTCTCACTCAAATTCGCTCAATGAAACCTTGATCACCTTGATCCTCTCATTGAATGAAACTGACACGGGTCGTTACTCTTGCTTCTCGCTTCGGACCGATTTTGATCTCCTCTCCGTGATTTTGTAAATTGTTAGACTAATGATAAACAGTGTTTAATTAGAGATAGAGGCTCTCTTCTGATTTAACGTTAGCGTTCTGATAATCTTCCATTCCGAATTGCCTTCAGAGTGAATCAAAATGAGCTACAGGGATTCTGTGAGTACCGATTTATTTTCATAGATTTTATTTAAAAAATTCTAAAATTACTCCAATAAAACTTTTGATTAAGTATTCAATAAGGGATAGATGAGGCCGCCTTTTATTTAATCAATACAAGTCATATTGTTTACTACCTATTTGAAAATTTCGATAGCGCAGTCATTTTCCTAAAACTCAGATCATAACATTACACTCATAGAACCCATCCAAAAATAGAGCAAAAATTCCTGTTCTATTTGCGTGGTAGAGTAGTCATGATTCAAGGCTACTAAGCAATGGGTCGACTGAATATCAATTTTCTTATTGTGTTGCTATAAATAGATGGCCATCCTCTAATATAACACCTCATAGTATGAATACTCTTTACTGATAACAGAAAACTAAATATAGGTAGGTATGTTTAAAATAGTCATCATAAAGTTGTTCACACACACACCATTATGATGATGATGAAAATCCAAAATCTTATTTTTCGCAGTATTTGTTCCCCCGAAGTTCCCGACGACAACTATCTAGCTATGATGTATGTACTAGTGTTCACTAATAAGTTAATAACATGAAGATGTTTTTTTTTATTTTCTCATATTATTAAATAGAAATGATTTAAACAAATTGACTTGGGTACCTTACCATGATAAAACAAAAAAGATTCAATCAATGAATTTTATTATTGTTTTAAAAAATTATTTTATTTATTTACAAATAAATCTGATGCTGTTAGATATGAGCAAAATTATAATTATGATCCCAAACTAAACTTTTATTATAAGAAGTACCTAGTGCTATATTTTAAAAGACAAATAAATAATAGATAAATAATTGATTTATAAATTCTGTAATTAAAAATGACCACTGGACCAATTATTCACTTTGCAGTGTTCCTATCTAAAAATACTTCATAACTCTCTGGCTCTGAAGCATACTCATGCTTACTTAATTGTAAACAAACTGCATGGCGTATAACCTCATTAGTAACTAGTCTATTATCAACAGTTCTCGCAATATTATCCGAGATCTCATTCCTACTGCGCAGCTAATGAACAGCGAGTGGGATCCTACTTGAGGACTCTCATGGTATTTATAACCCTTGAAAGCCTTTAACCCTTTTTTAACTAAACTTTTTGGTAATCTGTTTTTGATTCACTTTTGGTACTCTAACATTTGATCATTAGTGTCTACTTTTGAAAATATGATACCACTGTAAACTTCTGTTATGTACTTTAAAAACTCACTGGCCAAGAGTTACTTTTACTTGCACTTGAATAACCTAGAATAGATGACAAAGTAGAGTTCAAGGAAGGATTTTCTTGTACCTAGAAACCTTTTAATTTAATAAGCCTAACTTGATAGTTAAAAGAATGTGTAGGTATAATACTGGCACTAGATAAATACCTTGAAGTAGTAGTTTTCATTCTTATCAAGCCTTTATCAATTTCCAACATAACTTATAATAACATGCTACTAATTATAACAACATGAATGATAGTAAGTAGTTCAGTTTCACTGCGTTTGTCGAACTAACATTTACACAGTTTTATTTTCAAACATGAGTTTATAACATTTAATCATGGGTCAAGTATTGTGCAGTTGTTTTACTAATAAATTTCATATGCAGAGTTTCGGATCTACTCCATCTTCTGTGTTAAGCTCACTGTCAGCTTACCGATCACATCCGTTGACCGAGGTTGCGTACAGCCCAACGCCTGACCTGAACGAAGTCTACCCTGGCCTTTACGTCGGTGATGCGTAAGTTCTGTTTGATGATCCCTTAATTAACTTAACTCTAGTTTAATTTAGAACTGCGATCTGGACTGGCATCTCGCATGGAATGTGAAATGTTGTGCATTAGGTATTTGTGTCAACCGAAGAATCAAACCTCCAATTAAATACCCTGCAGAGAGTCAAAAGATATTAATATCACCTGAGCATCTAACTAAAAGTTGCCTGGAAGAAACCACTTAAACTGATAAGGTACAACTATGTACTACCATTGTACAAATTAATATTAGAGTTATTGTAAGTATTTTGTATCACTCTAAAAAAACGCTCATAGAGTTGCTACTTCCTAGGGAATTAAATACCAAGTAGTACTACCAGAACGCTTGTGCTCGATTTTGCTTCGAAGTTCCGTTTAGAAGTCATGTTACTCCATTTTTAAACAAACGTGGCATTATGAAAATGAGACACCGCAGAAAATATCATTTAGCTTGTTTGCTTTTTGGTGTAATCAAATACAGAATGCCCATATATTTGTATGAAAAACTGTCATGGATGAGTAGCTCTAGATCGTGCGGATCTCGACAGAGCGCGAAGCAACTCTCGATGCAGCGTCATAGCTCGGCCTCTTTCCGGGGCAGTTTCCGTTACGCTGCATCGCGGTGCTGGAATAATATCCCCCCGCCAATAAGGAACCTGCAAAGTTTTTATAGTTTCAAAATAAAACTACGTAACTTTATTATTGAAGGACAGAAAAAGCAGGAGTGTCATAAAAACGATACAAGTATAATATAATTTAATTTAATAAAATTTAATAATTTAATAAAATTCGAAAATCCAGAAATAAGTGTTCCTATTACATAAGTATTTTATCTTGGTCTACAAATAAGTAATGAGTATCATAGATAGGTAGTAAGTTGAATTTATTTTTTATAAATATAGTATTTAATTTTACAGGTAGGTACCACCTGAACATTTAACATAGGTACCTTTTTGATCACTTCCTTTTATCATCGGTTTGACTTGCATCTGCACCCTAATCAGAGCAAATAGAATAAAAATATAATATATAGTTATTTAGTTTATTATAGCTATTAGGTTATTATAGTTATTTAGTTTATTGTGTTTTTCCCCATTATTGTTATTTTGTGTATAGGTATCATCCATCACCGTTGTCAATGTATATTAAGATTTTGTGTACCTATTTGTTCGTATATAGCACTTAGTACATTGTTATATCTTCCGTGACGTCACCTAAACCGGCTCTGTCGGAAGACCAGCGTTGGTTGTACGTAAATGTACAACCAGCTCATGCTGAGACAGGGACCGTTTTGTGGCTCAAGCAAACTGTTATATCTTACATTGTATTCTTTTGTTTTTTATTTCATGTGTTTGAGTAACAAATAAAGTTTTTCTATTTCTATTTTCTATTTACTACGAGTATGTCGAGAATTACCGATTCACTGGCCTGTACCTCTAGCCCAAAGGTTTCTTTTTAAATTTACTATTGTCTCTTTACCTTTCCTATGTCCTATGAAGATTTATCATTAACTAGCGACCCGCCCGGCTTCGCACAGATCATTTATAGGTATCATATAAACCTTCCTCTTTAATCACTCTATCTTTAAAAAAAATCCGTTGCGTAGTTTTAAAGATGTAAGCATAATAGGGAAAGGCAGGCAGCGGGAACACGAGCGGAAAGTTACTTTGTTTTATACTGTGTGTGTAGTGATAACTTTAATCATTTATTTTGTTATACAGCGTAGCAGCAAAGGACAAAAACTTCCTTCGTCGCATGAGGATCAACTATGTCCTAAACACAGCTGAAGGGAAGCGCTACACACAAGTGGATACAGACCATCTGTACTACCGCGACTGTCCAGGTCTTCGATACAAGGGCTTCCCAATGATGGATCTGCCATCCACTGACATATCGAAATACTTTCACTCCGCTGCCAATTTTATTGATGAGGCAGTATCTAGCGGAGGTATGTAGATGCCAGAATAGTATGCTTGGTACATTAACCTGGTATTAAAATAGATCGCACCTCATCAATGTGCCTCGTTATTTTTAATCTAACAGCATTCATTAGTTTCTGCTATGTATCTTGTCTATCTTATGCATTGAATTGGACAGATTCTGAATCTGTCTAATTCAATGCAAAATGCTAAATCTAAAATTCTGGAACCAATGAAGGTTACATCTGTAGGTGTCACGTAAAACTAAGTGGGTAGTTAAATCACATGATGACATGAGTTACTTACCATTGCTTGTCCGTAAATAGTAACGTTTCATGTTATTGAATGAATCACGAGAGTATTTTCATAAACCAAGCTATAGGTAGGTTGTAGGTATGTTTTAGAACTGGAAGCATTATTTCCACCTACACAGCAATTGCTTTCGAGTGTGGGTGTTAAAAGAACAACGCAATAGTGCTTGTTAACTTAATGTACGGATAATAATGAATGAGTATACCTAGGTAGGTAGTTATTTTATTTGTGTTATTATTAATGCGAAGGCTTGGATGGATGGAACGGATTGACCTGAAAGTTTGATTAGACGAAGTTCTAGGACTGGAAGAGGTAAAACAGGCTAGTTTTCATCAATTTTCACGCGGAAGCCGCGGAGAGGAACTAGTAATAAATGTATCATCCAGCCAGCTTATAGTTATTAAATCTAATTGTTTTAATATCCGTATGATAGATATTAAATTACCTACCTAATTTCTTTGGAGTTTCTCTGGTAAAGGCGACCGTTTCACAGTTATAGACTCTAAACTAAACGTTGATTTAGATATTGAGAATCCAGAAAAAATTAAAGCCATAAGTGATAACTGTTAGCTTTAGTTAAACCACTGTTTCCACTCATTTAAGTATTACTTGATAGATGCGCCCCGCGGCTTCGCCCGCGAACCAGAGTTTTTTTTCGTACAAATTTTAGAAATTTATTGCACACTCCCTAGGAGTTATTGTATAAAAATAAAAAAATACATGTTTAATTATTCACTCCATAGTTTATTGATACCGAGTGTTGAGTGAATCGAACCAAGGAAAAATTATTTTCCATACAAACTTTACCACCCTATTTAACCCCCTCAGAGGTTAAAATTTCAAAATTTTAATAGCCTATGTCCTATTCTAGGTCCTAAAATATCTACATACCATATTTCATTTAAATAACTTAAGTAGTTACAAAGATTACTTATAGCAAACATTCACATAGATTTTCCCATTTATTATAATAGTAAGATTATAAGCTGTTGTTTTCCATGTAGAGCTATGTACCTAAGTAGGTACATAGCTCTACATCATCATACGTACATTCAAGCAAACTTTTATATTATTATAATAGAAACGATTATTACAATTTCTCCCTAGTGACGAATCGAAACCGCAACATCCTGCGTTCGTTACGAATTCCTTCAGACAAACTCCGAAATCTATGTTACTTCCCTCTGGGTATTTTTAAACAGATTCAATATATACCCCTCAGATATACCCATGTAACATATTTAATAACTATATACCTACCTATATATTGAATCTGTTAAAATTAAAATATTGGGCGCAAAAGATGTTCCAGATCTGGTATTAAAATCTAAATTTCCTATTATCGGCAGGTCGCGTCCTCGTACACTGCATGATGGGTGTATCCCGCTCAGCCACATGCGCGCTCGCATTCCTCATGATCAAGCGAGGCATGTCCCTCTCCGAAGCCATGGCGACGGTCCGCGCCCGCCGCGACATCCACCCCAACGAGGGTTTCATCCGTCAACTGCAACTCCTCGACAGGGAGCTACGCGTCTCGCGCATTCGCTGACCCTACACCCCATTCTCACATGTAGGTTTGTCATCGAGAGTCGATCTAGAGCCGCGTCGGGTACGTAGCCTGGATAGGACTCTTAGCCACAGGTATTTTTAATTACAGAAAGGTTGACCGTTATTTTAAAATGTCTAGTGATGCGAAATAGTAAGGGTGCCTGTCCATTGGAGCGGAGCGAGCTGGCGGAGCGGAGAAACCGAGGAAATATTAACCAATAGGATTGCATGAAAAAGCGGAGCGGAGATTTCATGGCAATCCTATTGGTTAATATTTCCTCGTTTCTCCGCTCCGCTGCCTCTCTCTGCGTCAATGGACAGGCAGCCTAAGGGCCGGTTTCACAATAATCGAGTAAGTTCCTGCAAAATTATTGACAGATCTATGGTGCTGTCTCTTTTGTAATAAAGACAGTATGCGAAGACATGCGACAATACTGTAATCTTTCAAGTAAATAAACTGGAACTTAGTTTCGATCGTAAAACAAGTCCCAAAATTAGCAATGTTCCTCAAGTTGACATTTTAAAATAATGGTTTGCTAAAGGGCAGTTTACATTGGTTGAGCAAGTTAACTGCTAGAGGTATCTGTCTAGGTACTTGTCTTGTAGGCTTTGACCTGAGATATCAGTTTACTTTACTGACCTTAGTTACTGATCTTGCTGTATATAATTACTTAACCAATGTTAACTGGCTTTTGGTAGTACTTTCTGTACTTATAAATAATATCTATGACAAACTACAAGGCGAAACATGCCTTTATGTGAGGACTTTAATTGTGCATTTCGAGTTTCGATAATGACAGTATGAGATTTTTAACATAATAGTGAACAACTCTTTTAATCTATAGAAGTAAATGTTATATGTAATATAAGCATCTTTAAAATATAAATAAGTATCAAGTACATACCTACCTAATATTTATTTTTGAGATTAATATTAGATTTAACACAGATGGACAGATTTAATCATGTTTTTCTGAACATACTTGATGGATGAGTACGTAAAATAAACAAAGATACAGTCAATATATTTTTTGTAAACTAGTTCTTTATTTTTGTAAATTAAAAAATGGGTATTAATGACAAATTAATTGCAGAATATTTTTTTGTTAAATTTTTCAACTTATAGATAAAGGCTACGCCTTAATTTTGTTTAGGTAAATAGAGCATCCACCGATTTTAATATAGATAATGGAATGGACCTGCATATCGAAATACTATTATGTTATCCTGTTTATTATATTTTATACAATTTTTATGGATGATGTAAAAAATATGGTACAATATCAAAATAAGGTGGTTAATTACGAAGTACACTAACATTTCGTCCCTAAACAAGGGCGCGAATCAGGCTGAGTGTAGTTCAAGGCACGAGCCGCTTGTTAAATTCATAATGAATTCGAAATCCAAAAGTTTCTATAGTTAATAGGTAGTTGTTGAGATATTTGCTTGTATTAAATGTGCCATTATGTTTTATAAGTATGCATTATATAATGTAAAATTATTAATGATACATAGATTATGAATTATGATATAATAATTTTTAAAAATATTAAAATGTTTAAAAGTAATGTTAGTATCTCTATGATTGACAGCAAAGGTAGCAATGGATATTAGTAAGATTTAATGTATTGAAAATTTTGACTATAGTACAACTTTCTAGCCTTAAAAGTCATGTAATGACTGGATTAACTTTCTGTAGATGGCAATTTAGTTTTAAAGTTTTTAGACATTAAGTTCATTATTCAAGATGTGTCTTCAAGACTGGTGAAGGTAAATGTGGTAGTTTGTTCAATAGCTTTCACAGTCCCACCACAATTAATAATGGAATAAATAAAACAGCAGTGTTCATCAATGCATTTCAAGCATAGACGATTAGCATAGGCAATTCTTCAATAGTTCAATTGCTTGTTACAATTATTAAGATGTGGTTGCACTCTGCTGTTGTATTTAGCTGCATGTGGGTCAATGCTGAATTCCCGCCAGTGTCACAGAGGCTGGGCACTCATTGTTAAGGATTTGCACTGGTTGCCAAGATGTCACTTTTGGCTGCATATGTGTGTCAGCATTCAAATTAATTTAGAGTATTAGAATTTGGGTCAGATTTGTCTTAAATTTGGGGTTGTGCTTGCAACACTGATATTTGTTACATAAAATTATAAAAAAAATGTTATATGTAGTGCAGCTTTAGACTGAATAACTAGTCTTGATTATTGATAGTTTGGAATTCTTAACAGAACCAAAGGCATTGTGATATGAATGTAAAAGAAGCTCTATTTTTCATTTATAGCTGTAAGCATAAAGAGTAGATAAATAAGCCAATAAATACATGATACATGTACCAAAACACAATATTATTTTGTGATAAATTAAGCATACAGGTAATATAAGTTACAAATTGTTCCATAATAATCTTATATTCAGATGAAATATTTTACTTATCACTTTATTTTAACAGTAAGTTAACTTATATTGTTAGTAAGCTTTATCATGTTAAATAAATTAAAGCTCGGTATATAGCACACATAGCTAAATAACCAAAAATATTTAAGAGTTTGATAGTTTCAACTTCTTGATTATGCTCTGCGTCTGGTTTGATTGTTTAGTCCTACTGAATGGAGTTCTAAGCTTTCATAGCCACTTTACACCTTCATTGCCAGTGTTTTCCTTCCTGGACCTACAGAGCTCCCTTGATCTGGTTACACCAGAGGTATTGTGTTTAGGTCTTCAAATTGTGTGCGAGACCTTTATTTTAACAAAACTGACTTTTTTACTTCTTATGTCTTCATGCTTGTCACAGTTGAATGATAGGATCTTGCTAAACTAAGATGTTATTATTGTAAATAATGTTTGGATTTGAAGATGGCTAATAAATAAAACAATACTCATTAAAGTTTGTATTTTATTACAAAGCTAATATCCTAAATAACTTTTCTGAAGTATGGTAAATAATTAAATCTATAATTAAAATTACAAGTAAGGTCTATTCATTTCCGTTTTCTTAGCTTTCTTGTCACGAGCCCGAGGGTACCACCGATGTTCTGTGGTAAGAGTTACTGCAGCCAACTGTTTTCTAGCAATCTCTGGTTTAGTATCCACAAAAACTCTTTTAACTTCTTCCACATTATCCATACGCAAGATACCTTTTTTCTCTTGTTCTACGGGAAGCGGTTTCGAATGCTCATACGGAAAAACCTGGTCTTGATGCAGAGCAACTATAGTAGAGCCATCGTCAGTGATGACTATTTTATTGTAATATCTACAAAAAAATTCTTTCGGTCTAAGCCTTGTGGAGCGAAATAAAAACGACATTTTTCGTCAAAACAAATACGAATTAGGTCCAGAAATGAATTAATTATTGTATTATCTGGGATCCTATTTCATAACCTAACTTTTTGTTTACTTTTTCGGGTGACGTTGACAGTGACACTATTGATTGTTTTCAAAAAGAATAGAAACACCGTTTTCTTCATTATTTTCCATTGAAATTACAAGAAATAAAGTGATGTGATGAACTTCTTATTTGATAACACACTGAAGCCGGAGGCTGAGCGAACGCATTAAAGTTGTATTCTATTGAATCATATGAAAACCTACACACACACCGCAGGCAGTGGTGGCGCGGTGCCATAGGGAAAACCGGCACGCCTGCCTTCGCCTCCGCCTCCGGCTTCGGTGTGTGGAGACTTTTATGGCTTCCTCACACTGAAGCCGGAGGCGAAGGCGTGCAAGCTTATCCTATTGAATCAAATGAAAGCCTACACACACACCGCAGGCGTTTGTGGCGCGGTGCCATAGGAAAAACCTGCACGCCTCCGCTCCGCCTCCGGCTTCTGTGTGTGGAGACATTGAATCAAACAATTTGTGCTCACTTTGTGCTTTCATGAGGGGCCATGTTTGATAATAAAATCTTTTTTTTTTTATTATAACTCACCACTTTACTCACTGACTTTACTGTCATTGTCATCGAAATCGAATTCGATTCGAATTTCATTCGAACGAAAACATTTATTCATTCTTTGTTTGTTTGTAATTTGTATTGTTTTGCTGCGGTCTGAAATGAAAAAGATTTAGGTACAATAGCTGTAGCTGATTAATACCCTTGAAAATTGAACAGTTTACCAATAAAAGTATCATGGAATTTCCTGCAACACCATCCAATGCTCCAGACGGCGCCGATTACTCTGGTGCTTCACCTTCTCCGTTCCTCGGTTCGAATGACGACAATAAACGCAGAAGGTTGTGAGTGTATTTGAATGGAATTTCATAGAATCATGGAATCATGGAATTTCAACATTGAACTCTTTTCTAACTTTTGTACTATCTATTCCAGTTCTTCTAGGTCAATCAAGCGACGGCGTTTCGACGATGAGCTTGTTGAGTACAGCCTTCAAACAGGGGCTTCGATTGGTAAAGGGGAGAAGAGGATGCGCACTCAATCTTACACGAGCTCTGTGCCTGACTTTCCACCAGCGAACAGCTCACCAATTGCTCAAGCTCCTCTGCCACCAGTTCCACCAGAACGTAGGCGGGCTGCTACCAAGATGCCTACACTTGGGACTTTAGGGCGCAAAACTCGCCGTAAGGGTCAGCTCAGCCAGTTGTCTACGAAGGATCTAGGGCGTTGGAAGCCTACTGATGATCTTGCACTGATATTGGGAGTTCAGCAGGTGTGTATTTTGTTTTTTAAAGGTTACATGTGTAAACTCAGTGTAAGTAAACTCTAATTATTCAACCCGAATGAAAAATTAATATTCAATTTCTTAATAATAATTAAATACTTTACTATAACTTATTGTACTTAAAATAATAAAAAAATAATATAATGTAGCAAGAGTTTAAATAAATGAAAAGCATAATAATCAGTTCCTCTTCATAGAGGTTTTTGCTTAACTTAATCATATCTTGAGTTACCCTGTATGTTAAACCTGTTTTTAAAAAAACCTGTAACTGCAAGTCTCCAGTGTAGTTTTAATACTAAATATATTTTAATGGATGTTTTACATAATTCCTCATGTTTTTCCATGTCTTGGTTCAGTCTGGTAACATTAACTGATTACTCACATATATTTTCAGACCAATGATCTGCGGACAGTCCACAGAGGGGTCAAATTTTCCTGCCGCTTTACTATCAGCGAGCTTCAGTCTCGTTGGTATGCATTGCTGTACAATGCAGAGGTGTCCAGAGTCGCTGTCGCAGCAATGAGTAACTTGCATCCAGATTTGGTTGCCGCTGTCCAACAGCAAGCATTGTATTCTACTGCCGAGGAAGACCTGCTGGGCACTGTGAAAAGTGTAAGGATAAGAATAGTTTGAATCCATAAATATTTGTTGATACAAGTTGTATCTTAACCAACAAAACCACAATAAAAATTCAAGAGGGTAATAAACATACTAGCGTTGGTGACAAAAGAGTGATAGCCGTTAAAAAAGCTATCAAGGACTTATTTCTTATTAGTTTTCTATTATAACTTTTATAACTAAAACTACCTACATAAACAACAGTCAACCATATTTTAGTTACAATCTTATAGAGCCAGAACTTATTCAAGTGATTTCAACAAACCTATTAAGTGCCCTCCCAAACTTTCCTTCAACTGCAAACTCAATGTTTTTAAATTTAGAATTAATAAATTGAATTAATAACTGATCAGAGTTGTCCAAATTCCAGAGCCCCCCACCAAAACTGGAAGAGTTCCAAGAGCTATTAGATGCAAACCCGCACATATTCTACTCGTCTCGCACCGCTAAGACCCTGTTTGCTCACTGGCAGCTGCTCAAGCAGTACCAGCTGCTTCCAGACCAGATTGTGCAGCCTCTACCTAAGAGTAAGTGTTTATTTTTCATTTTATAGTTAAGCTCAGTTCGCTAATTGGACCCACGCAATTACCTGGTCTACCCTTTCTGTTTATTTACTTCATCGTCATCAGCCTATATTAGTCCATTGGACATAGGCCTCCCCTAATGAGCGACATAGCGCCCTGTCTTCAGCTTAACGCATCCAGCATCTGCTAGCAGTCTTTCGCAGATCGTCATCCCTCCCTTACTTAGTCAGGCCTGATTTAACTCTATAGTAGTATTAGTAGTATCTTATTGAAAATAGTAGTAGTATATTTACATATTTTATCTTTTCCATTAATAAATATTGATATTGCATCCACTGCTGAGACGAAACTGCCACCACTGCCACCTGAACCATGTAAGAGATATGAGAAATGGGCACTTGATGTTGTTATTCTTTGGTTTGGCCCAAGTTTTTTTACCTAAAAAGAGGTGATCAATGTGATTACACTATATCACATTGGCACTAGCTACTATCCAGCTAGTCTAAAAATTTAATTTTATTCTATTAGAGTCAACCTACAATTATAATTATGTGAGGTTGCAGTAAATACTCTTGACATGCAAACAATTCTACTTCATATCCTGACAGGTGGTTAAATGGCGGCTATTAAGTTGTATTAAGGTTGATTGCCAACTGTTGCTTTTAAAATCATGAAACACTTAATACAGCAGTAATAGTTGGTCTTTCAAATATTTCCCAGAAAGGCTAGAAGAACTGTCCTATTGCATGTGTTTTATTTATTAGAAAGGTACCTATTGTTTGTTTGTTTTTTTTAATGCTGCTGGTGAGGCTGTCTTTGGAACAGGTAAGGCTTGGTGGCTTTTACACGCTGGTCCATCTTAAAAAACCAAACTAAGTAGTTGAGTAGAGGCTTTAAATCAGCAACAAATGGTCCCCCGAACCCTCATACAATGGAATTTCCATTGACAGAAATGTTAAATTCTTGAGCTATTAGCATCATGTTTCTATTTCAGAAATCAGAAATCAATATCTTTATTTCTTTAGGCTTACAAAATAAGCACTTAGGCAAGTTATTTAATAGTATGTAGGATGTTTCAAGTAAAAGTCAGATGATGTCTAATAGAATAACAATAGATATCGAAAATAAAACCACCTTTCTATTAATGTCCATGACTAGAACTGAGAAATTTTGGAGTCATTTCATGTTTTACAACTCTTCTGTGTGATGTGATCTAAAACAAACTTATCTTTCAGATAACTACGACAAGGTCACATCATTCTCCGATGTGGAAGATACTATCAACGATGCAGAGTTGCCGGATTACAAGGAAGACAACATCGATGTTGAGATGCAACTGATTGACAGGTATGACTAGTTTGAGACTAGATGGCGCTGTGTTCTAATCTTGAGCTCGTATACATTAGGCGTTTTAAAGCGCTTGCTTTGCTTTTTCAAGAACTATCAATGGCATAATTGTGTGTTGTTTAGCCCAACTTGAACTAATACCTCTAGTCGCTCTCATATTGTATTAAGTACTAGCGAAAACAAAGTCGCTTTCTCTGTCCCTATATCCCCATGTCCCTTTGAATGCTTAAATCTTTAAAACTACGCAACGGATTTTGATGCGGTTTTTTTAATAGATAGAGTGATTCAAGATGAAGGTTTATATGTATAATAAAACCGCGCGAAGCCGGGGCGGGTCGCTAGTTATATATAGTTATTATCTGTCCCCAAACCATAATACATAATGTTTTGTCCACAGGATCGAGAAGCAAGACATCCGTTTGCTAGAGAGCTCTCTGTCCCGCTGGCAAGTGTTGGTACAATCAGTGGCAGGCGGGAATGTAGAGCTGGATAAGAACACTCTGGCGGTGCTTCGGGGAAGACTCGTGCGCTATCTGATGAGGTCCAGGGAGGTCAGTTATTAGATTTTAGCTTTTTATTTACTAGCAGAGCCTCGCGGTTTCACCCGCGTTATTCCCGTTCCCGTGAGAATTCCGTTTTAAAATATAGCCTATGTGCTATTCCAGACTATAATCTATATCTGTGTCGAATTTCATCCATATCTTTTCAGTAGTTTTTGTGTGAAAGAGTAACAAACATCCATCCGTCTATCCAGCCATACCTACAAACTTTGGCGTTTATAATATTAGTAGGATATTGTATTAAGTATATCAGGCTTCTAATACCCACAAGCTCTACTTAGCTTGGGGCTAGATGATGCTGTGTGAATTGTACAGAATTATTTATTTATTTACATTGCCAGTGCAGGAGCAAAGCGACGATGCATATAAAAAAAACTAATGTTACTTCTTTCACAAATACAAAGTATGATGATAATCTTTCTGTGAATATCTATAAGGTTCAATTTGCATTGCGGAATGGAATGGAAGTGAATTTTTGCAAGGTGATTGTGCATAACATTTTTAAATTTATGTCAATAATTATACTTATCCAACTAATATTATAAACGCGAAAGTTTTCATGTATGGATTACTATGGATGTATGTTACTCTTTCACGCAAAAATGTACGGATCGGCCTGAAATTTTGAATACTTCTAATCCTGGAACAAAACATAGATTAATTTTCATCCCATAAATCATTCCCATGGTATAAAATAAACTTGAAACGTTTCCATAGAAACTATTTGTGTGAAGCCTCGGGCTACTAGTATGACGTAAAAACTAAATACTAGCCAAGAAAAAGTCTGCGCATCATCGGGGAATATTTGCACATTCTCGAGAATGCCTTATGCTACGGTTTTTATTTAGTTTGTCTGTTATACAGTGAATATAGAGTTTATTATTCTATATACAATTTCGTAGCTGAAATTAGCTCTCATTCCATTCCGCGGCAATGTAAATTAAGGCTGTAATAATCCATTTCGAGTGCAATAGGCTTAGTTCAGAGATAGTTGTCTATGGCAGAATGTACATAATTTAATGTTCAAAAAAATTACAACAAGACTCAAATATCACACATTAAGCATACTTATTGCCGCAAAAATCTCACGCTTACGCTTTTACTGGACAGAAAATATTTCTCGGGATATAATACTCTCCCTCTATTGATCTCCCTATATTGTTATTCAAAACAAAACAAATTAATTACTAGTAACTCGTTGAGGAATATTAAACATCAAGTCATAAGTATTTTTGTCCTTCCTTACCCTATGCACTTTCCTCCTTAGATAGTGCAACATGTGGAAAACTTGAGGAAAATATTTTTTAAACTAGCTTTGCCCGTGGCTTTGCCCGTGGCTTTGCACGCGTTTTAACAGTTCGCCAGAGTAACTTTTATTCTGAATCAAGTGAAACATTATCATAAATTATCAACAAATATGTTATATAAACTGACCCAAAACTCTTCTTCACTGAATGGTAGCTATTTTATATTTTGCTGTTGACTATTGGTTCTTGAGTTAAGACTGCTACTTGGCAAACGTAGTGTAGGACGCCTTCCTGCCAGGAGGTTGGCCATGCGGCAAGCTGAACTGTCAGTACTATTTGTCAGTACTGTCTTAGTCTTATTAAATCATGATAATGTATTAAAATATCAGGTCTCTAAGCTCTGCCTACTTTGGGCCTAGTTAGATAATGATTTGTGAATTATCAAGCTTTGTTATTATAACACAAATAAAACGCTACATAACAAAACCAAAACATGGCAATTACCTACTCAGGATTATGTTCGAGCTTTGAGACATCTGCAATTTTTTTTAACAAATCAAAAAAAATATTTACTAACAGGCTATTTGGAATTTCGGATAAAAAAAATAATTAAAAAATTAGGGTGTAATCATCGGTGCAAAGCTTAGGAAGGATGATAATGTGGACAATTTAGAATATTTTGAACCAAATTTTTCCAATTCGAAGTCTAAAATTCATTTCTCCTTGGGCATTTTCTATTTTGGTCAATATTCTAAAACATGATAATTAATTGCTGATATACCTACAGTAAAAGTTAATGAGGCTATTGTTTTCCTATTAGCTTATTGGGGTGATGTGCATTCAAGGTCTATTTTTATAAATATACACGTGTATATATCGCGTTTATTCACCTATTTTTCCCGACGTTTCTAAAGGTTTATACTCTTTCGATGTCACGGTGTATATTTATAATGTGTTCTGATCGCGTATGTATGTTTATAAAACTCCAGCATTGCTCGACAAGCTTTGCACCCATCTCCTAAACACCCTGTATAACATCACATGCTCGGAGTCGAGCGAGACCCAGAAATATTTTTTTATCACATTTATCGAAAAAATTGTATCAAACAATCTTTGGTTATAAGAGGTACTTACTGCGGTATCGTTTATCTTTTTGTAGAAAATAAAAACCGGGAATCGAGTATCGTCAAGCTATGTAGCTTGACTCCACTGCGATTACGCAAAAATCAATCGATCCATAATTGACATTTTTTAAGCCATTTCATGGCCTTCTTTATGAGAAATTGCATGGACAGGACGAAAAAACCATGAACGTTTATTCTGCTTTCAAATGTCAATTATAGAATAAGTGTTTTAACGTTAATCGCTCCAATCAATCGCGAAACATAGATTGACATTTTAAACTTGTCCTTTCTCGTCTTAAATTAATAGGAAAATAAAATAAACCATTAATATGCGTTGTCTCCTGTTATTTCAATTATCTAAATGCCGTCGTGGTGTTGTCCGCTCCGTCGCCATGGCGATGCTAAATTAGAATCCATCAATATTCCTTGTAACGATGTAACAATAAGGAAATATTGACTATAGATATAACGTCTCCTTTGTTACATCAATAACATGTCATTATAATACACACTTGTAAATATTGCTATATGGGTTTTGTGGGGTTAAAAGAACCCATTTAGCAGATTTTTCAGTAGAATTGATTGTTTGTTTACGTATGTTTTGACTATTGTCATTTCATTTATTGAATTGGCCGATTCCGGTTGTGATAATCAAAAAATACATACAGAATAGTATTTTTATAATAAGAACATGATATAGAATAGAATATGTCAACCGTCTAAATATCACGGTTCATAAGATTCAGCCGCAGTGGCGAAAGACATCGGAATCGTAGTTAAGGGGTCCCGTTTTACCCTTTGCGTACGGAACTCCAAAAATTTAGGGGTCTAATTAGCAGTTTGTAGCATTTATTCAGTTTTATGATAGGTTAATGTGGTGAGGCCAATCTCTTAATAATGTTTCACCTCAGTCAGTTCTTAAGTTGACAGTTTTAGCTACGTTATTGTACAGACGAATTTGTTTAAAGTTTCCAGTTCGTTGTGCGAATGTAGAGTTTGTGGAGGAAGCGACCAGTCTGTAGGTACACTCTACGGCGAGACTTTAAAATCAGGGGAGGACAGCAATGATTTATGAACCGACTGTACTAGAGTATCTACCCGCGGCTACGCATTGTTTCTATGGAAACGTTTCAAGGTTATTTAAATCCCATGGGAACTGAATTATTGGATGATAAGTAACTCATGTTTTGCTCCAGGGGCCGAATTCCACTAATTTCAAAACTAAGGTCTCAATAGCGCCATACCATAAGAATAGACAATAACAGAGTAGAATGGAAACTTCGCTCCGAACGCGCTCAAGGTCACGATATTAGCCTACGCGATTCTGCACGTTAAACGTGCAGTGGGCGGGCCCATTCAGTAGGGCTGTCACAGCCGGCGAAGCCGCACGCGGATTTTAATATTTATGTAAGTTAGGTACCTACCTCTATAATATGGCGTCACGATCAAGTTATTGTGGTGTGACAATAACTCAAAAACGAAGACAAATTTAAGTTTTTTTAGATTGCTAAAAGATATATACCCTATGTAAGTAATATAATATTTTCTTAATATTATTGTAGGTTCCTATCTAACTAATTAGGTAGGTACCTAATCAAAGGAACGTGAACATCGGTCGTTGAACTTTTCTCACTCGCTTCGCCTTGCGACGCGACGGCGGCGGGGTGCGGCGGTACAGTGCAGTAGCAACCCTGGCAAAACGCCTGGACGACAGAGGGGCGTAACAAGGTGAAGGGGGAAGTAGGTATATAAATGTCGGCGTTTGGGACTAGATCAAAGAAGAGTCGCTTCTAGTTATTATTTATTCTTATGGCCATACTATCAATATGGCTTAAATGACGTTTGTGCATTTAATATTCTACTATTTTTTGCGATTGAAGAGACTTTCATTAATAGAACACGAAAACTGTCAAATTGGTAGTTATACACGTAATCGTCATAGCTATGAATGAACCTCAAAAAGTTTGTGCTAGTAGAATACCAAAAGGAGTTTAACACTGTCATTTAAACACGATAATATTGAAATGGTGAAGCGATTTATTTAGTGGAATTAAGCCACAGGACTAGAACTACTCAATATCGGCTCGGTCTGTTCAGTAGTTTTTTGAAAGACATTCATACATAGATACTTACGCGTTTATAATATTAAAGTATAGACTCGTTTTGAGTATGTAGAGTTGGCGCATCCTTTAACATCTCTGTGGTTGGAGTAGAAAGAAATAAGTTCTGAGTTACGTAGAAGTAAAAAATGAATAAAAAAAAATTATATACCTATCAGTTACTCACGATGACTCTGCCCGAGTGATACCTACCTACATATTTAATTTTACAACCGATGATGCCACAATTCTTTATTGTGAAAAAACAATATTATCTATGGACGGACTTTTGTACAGTTGAATTCATAAACATACATTTAAGCATTGCAAACAATAATATAACTAATGAATGATTTAAAAAGTGAACTTAAAATATTGTTGTCACTAAAACGGCAACTTTTATTTTACTCTCTACGGCTTAATATTGATTGTCTTTGTCCGCATATTACAATAAGCGATAGATTAGTTTTTAAAAATAACTACTTCAAATTACTGAATTTCTTTGAAAAAAAAAATAAGAACATCATCAATGTATTCGAAGTCAATAAAATATTCACTAATAAGGATAACTAAAAACAACCGATGAGATCTTGATCAAAATTAGATGGGACACGTGAGAAACACCAGCTTTCAAATAAAAAGAATCATTAAACAATATTCGCGATTCCAAACAACTAAAGCTAAAGTTTGTCGCCGGGGTCCAGAATTACCCCTCATTCGGATTTGTACACATTTTATGTATCATCCTGTATATGATAATTCTAAAATATAAATTACCATGCATATTGTATTCATTCATACCTTGGGTCTTATTTTTTACTGTAGCCATCTAAAGTTAACGATCTCAAAAAAGATAAGTTTTTTTGTAACCTTCGCTTGTAAACTTACGACCTACATAATAAATTCAAACTTCATTAAATATGCATTTTAATGTTAAAGTTATACAGGTCAACAGGGCTGAATTTATCTGACTTATAATATCTATTGCTTTTACTACCCAGAATGATCACTCTGAGAAATAGTGACTCGATCGAAAATCATTTGTAGGTGTAGCTAGTCTAGATGGACATTTTGCAGCCTGCGGAATGTGCATTCTGTCTTACTGCAAATGCATCATTATTTATGACAATACCATCAGTAGGGCATTCGTTGGTACGTTTTGTAGGCCAGATCTCAAATTAAAGTAACTGCGGGCAAGGTATTATAGGGCCTTACCTAAACAACGTTAATAAACATTTCAACTTTTATAAAACTACTATCATTTTGTAAGATCGACCCAATTCGAATCGACGATATTGTTGACTGTAAGCAAGATCTCTAATTAGTGAAACTGCGGCCAAGGTATACCTTACCTATACAACGTAAAATGCTAAACATTGCAACTTTTAAAAAACTACTCTATTATTTCATTTTGGAAGATCGACCCAATTCAAATCGGCGATATTGTTGACTGTTGCTTCTAACACAAATTAAATAGTGCTTCACAAACAAACACCAGCTCAGCATATAATACGTGCAGTTAGCAAATAAACAATGTTGACCGATGAAATGAAAAGCACGGAAAGTAGGTATTTGTGTCAGCCCCTGACATGGCAGAGCTTCAAGGGCGTCATTATCTATACCTGGGAAATAGAACTACCCTACTAACCATCTATAATTTATATAGAAAGCAGGCCCATTTAAGTTCCGGGGAGTCGATGAATGGAGGCGGCATATGACCGTGGCTTCCGAACAATACCTTTAAAAAATAAAGCGAAGAGGAAATCTATTAACACCTTATTTCTTTTATTATTTTGATAATTATCTATACTTTAAAATTGAACTTGTATAAGTGCTTCTGAGCAATGTTGCTTTATTCAGGAACCTTAAAAAAAAGAACCTTGAGAACAGATCCTTTTTGTAAATTACCAATCGGTTGATAGTGTGCCGAGCCAGCCAGCTTTCTGTGTAAATGTCTCGTTTTTCCATATACGAGCAAGTATGTACTTAGCCGTACCATACCTTAATGACATGACCGTCGAATCGACCCGATTCCATAAAGCAATTATTTTATCCTTCACATTGATTGATCGATCGCACTTTCTCTGTACTATCCTTGCGCTTATACTTTGAACTACAATCGTAATATAACATTGCTATTAAATTAAGTATTGACGAGTAACATACCAAGTACGTTGAATGAAGTAGAGCAAGTGGCTAGCTAGACGAAAAATTAGGCTATTCCGGTATACTCAGATAGCAGTCTATTTTATACTGGTCTTTCTCCGGGATACTTCTCCTTGCCCATACTAGATTATTTCAAGGATCTTTAGATATATGTATATTGATATAATATATATATGTCGTATGTAGAAATTTCAAAGATTATAGAGCTGTTTTCTACTGATCGACGAGCTAATTCTCGATGGAGCATAGAGTTCTGCAGATTCACATTCCGTCCAGTTTTGAGCTAAAATGAAAAGCGATTCGACCAGGCTTCAAACGACTTGAAATTTTAATCGAAGTTTGTTTGTACACCTGATATCATTCAAGTATCGAGTGGGAGTTACCCTGGTTTAAACATAAACGACGGGTCTCTACGTAAGTAAAGAGACCCACTACTTTAACTTAATTCTTCTTTTGAAAGTAGGCCAATAATGATTTCTCCAAATATATAAAAAGCAACTTTGTAAATGACACTAGTTAAGCGTAGTTAGATAGATACTATTTTCATGTACTTTCCGGATGAAAAAAAAAAATTACAGGACGCCACATAACGTGTGTACTAACCGAAAGGTGGTGATGCAGTCTTCCGTACGGGATTCTACGGGAGATTCTCTTCGAAAATAAACCGTCGTCGTCAATGCCGTCATATCAATCACTCACCCGCTTGCGCGGCATATCACCTAGGTTAATATGTTTTGAAGCACCCTGTTTATGTAAGTAGGAAAAGGACTAGGAATAAGGAAGCCTTTTTCTTGCAGAGGAATATGATAATGAATATTAACTAGCGACCCGCTCCGGCCTCGCTCGGGTGTATTATACATATAAACGTTCCTCTTTTATCACTCTACCTATTAAAAAACACCGCATCAAAATCAATTGATTAGTTCAAAAGATCAAAGTAGAAATATGGATAGACAGACAGACAGCGGGAAGCTACTTTGTTTTATACAATGTTGTGATAAGGAAACAAGATAATAACTTTCAAAAATAACATAATAGTATTTAAACATCAAACGTGTTACTTTGCAATAGGTATTCTCCAAAATTGTTGCGCATAAAAGTCTTGTTTCCTCATAATATGACTGTAAGCGGACTAAACGTTCAACCTTTACTTCTACTCTAGATAATTACGTGTCTTCTTTTTTTTCTACTGTACCTATCTACTTTTTCATTTAACTATGTTTCTGTTCCCCTTTGTAAATTTTTTGTGCTGTCTGTGTGATAATAATAAAAATTCTATCTATTCTATCTAGTTTTGGCGTGAACAGGTAACATCCATCCATCCAGACTTCCTCAATAATGTAGTGTGAGTAGTGTGATGCACAAAATATTTTCAACAACAAAAAAAGCGAAAAAAATCTTTCAACCATCGTTTTCTCCCTTACGTAGGTAATCTCAAAGTTAACTTGTGTCTCGGTTCCAGCTGTGAACAACAAACTACCAGACTCTGGCACATGTGATGGCAGTCTACCTTGTTTTAAAATAAGACTAAAACGTTGGCTTGTCGAGCAGAATTTATATTCTAAAACAAAGACTTATTAGAACTATAACTTTATTTTGTAATTTCAATACGGTTCTGTTTTAAGCTAACCTGTTAATCCTAAATTTACAAGGAAAATAAAAACGAAGAAAATTGAAACGAATAGAAACAAAGAAAACTAGTATTTAAAATTGTAACAATAGAGCACTGCAGACGGTTGCGAATAATCTATGAAAACTCAACTGATCTATATCACTACCAGTAGGAAGCATTCCCAAGATACTGGTTGCATTACCAGGCTGTATGGCAATGCTGATGCGCTGCGCCTGATACTCACCAGCTTTTGAGTCACGCTTCGCGTCGCATCGACAACACGCTCAGATATTTATTTAAAAATGTATTTAAAGTGCCATGATACCTCACTGACCTAGGGTCTCGACTCCAAGGGGAGCAAAAGCGTAGGTTCTGTCGAGACAAATGTAAGTAATATTCTTTCTTGTACACAAGATATTACAAAAAGTATACAAAATAATGGACATGTACAAAGGCGAGCTTAAGACTAAAAGAGTTTTCTTACAGCAAATCATGAGAAGGTAAAGATAAAACTAGATAAAAAAATTAGTGTGGATAGATAGTGTGACGTGACAAAAAATATACTTACCGTACTATAAAATTATCAATAACAAAACAATAAAAACCTACATTCAGAAGTAATATACAAAAATATAAAAAATAACGTAAAATGAATGCAACTAAAATAAAAAATAGAAAAACAAATTCTAACTTGTAAAGAGTATCAGTTCAAAGTCAGTTTTCAGTAGGACCAGAAACACAGCTGTAAAGGTCCAGTAGTTTTTTTATTAACTAACATTTACTACATAGTAAACTCTATTCAGTAATGTTATCTAATCGTCGATAGTACCTACACTTTATCGTCCCCACAGTACCACTATCGCTATACTAAATACAAACAGGAACAAGATACCCGCAGTTAATTCTTTAATGGATTACTTGACCCTGCCTCTAATTTGCCCCACCTGTGAATCGCATCTGCATATTATTAATGAACAATGAAACGAACATTTACGAAGTGAATTATTAAAACTATAAAAAAGGCATTTTTAAATTTTATCTTCTCAAAGGACCACGGTCAGGTAAGAGACCTTCTTAGCATACAATGAGAAGTCCTTATACTAATTTATATTCGCACAGTTTTTGAGATGTGGTAGTTTTAATCAGGACGGTCCGTCTTTAAATACAAATACAAAAACGTTTATTTTAAAAACATGTGGAACAAACTAGTGTTGGATCTAAACAGTAGGCAACGAAAGTTGTTTAATATTACTGACTATTACTTTCTAATATTTAAGAAAAGGACGTAAATCTCAATTTGACCGTAGATATTTCTTTTATGAGTGTTATAAAAAAAAATCTAGGTGAACCGATTTTGGATTTTATTTTCTTTGGGCTGGTACTTGTGTTGCCCCATATAAATTTAACGTAGATTTGACCAGTAATTGTTGAGCTATCCATAATAATGCGTGAAATTTGAAGTCAGTTGTTAGTTTTTGTATAAAATATTTTCACACGGTTAAACATACTGTAATGTAAGGTTTGTTAATGGCAAAGATCAACTTAAAAAATATTTTATTTCACTAAAAAATCAAATAAAATTCTTATAAATTAATCAAAGTTATGCACAGTTCATTTGGCGGCCTTATCGCCTTTAATCGTAGCTCAAAATGTCGTCGCCAATGATATCTACATGATACCATCTGGTATAACACTGATTACCTACTACTGACCGTGCGCGTTCACGCAATCAGAATTTCAAAGCATTTCCTGCCGAATAATTTGTTTAGTAACTATTTTAACACCTATTTAATATTCACGACAATACGTTCCTTTAAAAAAAGCAATAATATACTGTTCGAAATATTAGGTAAGCTTGTACAAAAAATAAATCAAAATCAAACCAATGACAAAGATCTCACTTGAAAATGCGCTTAGTTATACTTCATCAATCTCGAATGAAATTCACCAAGTCACATCGCGATACTGAAAACTTTGTTATTGTTTCTCTTGTAACGTACTTGTGTTTACACAACACAGCCGGGTAACAGCCATTGTTTGCCTTCGGCGAAATGGATATCAAACAAACATCAGTGGAATTATTAACCGGAATTTGTAATGTCCGGTGATCTGTGCCTCGTTCTGGCTCAACGAAGACAGGTTTTTATACTGCATTATTTTTTCTTACACTATTTTTAATTCCTTCTACTTCTTTTTATTCTTAAAAATCTTTGGATTGTGCTATTTATGTTTAAGTTATTGCTTCTACGTTCAACTTTTGAAAAAAATATTCTGTTTTAATTGTTGCATCACAGTTACGTTTATTTTCCGGGGAATCCGCCAACCTTATGTTGGATTTGTCGTCTCTATCTAAACAAGTTTAATGAAAGAGATGGTGTGAGTTCAGTCGTTATTCTTATTATTATAGTTGCATAGTTTTTTTTACTTGTTGCTTTCAACGACCTCAATGGCGCAGCGGGTGACAGTCCGCGATTCGATTCGCTGATGATAAGACTTTGATTCCCGCCTCAGGACAAATATTTGTACGATCTGCAGATTTCTCTGTTCAGATCTTCTGACAGTTCCGGGTTTTTTCTATCCTTACTAATACAATAAATGCGAAGTTTTTTTTTTGGATGTATGTATGGATGTTTGTTCCTCTTTCTTGCAAAAACTACAGAATATTATAGTTATTTAGATAGACCGGCCTGAAATTTTGAATACTTATGTACTCGTGGTTCTAGCCCTAGAATAACACATAGGTACGCTATTTTTTATCCCATAGATCAGTCCCCACTGGAAAGAACTGGCCTTCAAACGTTTCCATAGAACGCGTGTGAATTCGTGGGCAGATGCTAGTGTCTTAAAAATGGTCTATGTATTGTATTAAGTATCATCATCATCATCAACCTATATTAGTCCACTGCTGGACATAGGCCTCCCCCAATGAGCGCCATAGCGCCCTGTCTTCAGCTTGACGCATCCAGCATCTGCCAGCAGTCTTTCGCAGATCGTCATCCCACCTGGCCGGAGGGCGTCCTACGCTACGTTTACCGAGTCGCGGTCTCCACTCAAGAACACGTTTACCCCAACGGTTGTCGGTTCTTCGCGAGATATGGCCGGCCCATTGCCACTTCAGCTTGCTAATTCTTTGAGCTATGTCGATAACTTTGGTTCTCTGTCGGATGTATTCGTTACGAATTCTATCCTTCAGAGAGACTCCGAGCATAGCTCTTTCCATAGCTCGCTGGGCGACTTTGAACTGGTGGACCAGCCCTACCGTGAGTGTCCACGTCTCTGCTCCGTAGGTCATGACGGGTAGGACGCACTGATTAAGTATATCAGTTATATACTACCTATAACAAAATCCCTTGTTAGCTTGGGGCTAATGTTATTAGTGCGTTGAAAATGTTTATACTACATAAATATGTTGTGTGAATTGTCCAGAATGATTTATTTGTTTAAGTAATTTACTTTAGTTAATAGCTAAAGTTCATGCGCATATCCTGTTGCATTACGTTGCATGATATCGTGTTTCGGTTACTAAAGCGCTTATACATACATTAGTTATCGATTTTTTATAGTAGGTATATCGGGAATTTCCAATCTCCACGAATATGTCCAGTTCTGGACATGCCTTCCCAAAATAAGGGTGGTTTGCCCGAATCACGCTTGGCAGGAGGAAGCTGATGCTCTTCTGGGAGGTTCCCTTATTTGGCTCTTAAATAAATGAATAATGCTGGAAAATTTACATTTGCGGTATCATCTGGCCCCAAGCTAAGCACAGATTGTGTTATGGGTACTTGTTAACTGATATTATTTCTTACGACATAGATAAGTATGTTGATTATAATACATTCAAAATACCCTAACTGGACAAAAATCTGCAGATTGAACAAACATTTGTTCAGAGGCGGGAATAGAACCCGCAATCTCCTGCGTCGCTAGTTCTTCGCTCGCTGCGCCACAGAAGTTGTCAAATTCGTGCGGCATGCACTACTATGTATGACGTGGTGACTCCACGTGGTGATTGGAGGGGGCAACCGCCACGGCATAAAGTACCTAGAGCTAGGGTATAGGGAGAAAATAGTATATTATTAACCAAGGGGATAAAACCATGTTTTGCGTCACGCACGAGCACTAAATTAATCTCGAGAGCAACTGTGGATTCTTTAGTACACGAGCTGAGCGAGGGAGTGATGTAAAACAAACGCTCTTCACACTTTTATCTTGTAGCTAGAGTCTTCCCGATGCTTAGAAAGCGCTGCTTCTATGGAAACGTTTCAAGGATATTTCTATCCCATGGGAACTGATTTACCGAATGAGAAGTAGCCTAAGTTTTATTTCCAGGAGCTACTTCTAGGATGTTTTTTATGAAAATAAATGGTTGTTTAAAATTTATGCTTTGGATTAAAGGGATCGCGATACGTGAAATACCTAAAAATTATCCCGTTCTTCGCAGCATATGTGTTTTTTTCTGGCATTCTGCATAGAAGGATAGTTCAAAGTCCTCATTGTGCGGATCTTCTTGGGTAAAAATCTCTATGGGATAATGTATATTATATTCGAAGGGAATAATGCAATTGACATTACAACCTTAACATGAACGAAAATTATAACCGTTGAGAACTTAGGTATTCGATAGAGTTCTAGAGTATCTTCTCGTTTAAGTTAGGGTTACATGACGTATCATGTAACATTGTCGAGCAAGTGGTGTGTAAAAAAATTCTTTAAATTTTTGGAATAAGTAGTCTAGTAGTAGTAGTATAAATAGTCTTAACTATACCAAAGTCATTGAACACTTTTTAATGAAATTAAGTTTAAAAATACATTCAGTCCGACAATAAATCGACATATAGGTATGGATGCCATTGAAATGCGGATGCCATATTGGGTAGATTATAAGGTTATTGTCATTCAAAATGGTTCAGACAATTTGTTTTTACAATCGTACATAATCATAGTTAATGCGACCGATACCATCGAGTGATTTGCTATCTGTACACTAAAATTTCGTCCAAATTACTGTCCTTCACTCGATTCTGTTTTGCAAAATATGAATAGGTACAAACTTTTCACGGCCGTCACATAAACGCACTCACGGATTCTTACGTAAATTTTAAAATAACAAAACCACGCACTTTAGGTATTCAGTCAACCATCATTTTTGTTATAATTTTAACTTAGTACCGTTTTAGCTCATAATACGCGATGCCACGTCAATACGTACATGTTATGTATATCCGTGTATAATACAGTATACGTGTACTAAGCTCAAGGGGGTGAAACGTTTTTTTAAATGAAAATGGTCTTTTATCTTAGTATTTTACGTGTATTCTTACATATTATAAGAACATTTCATTTTCATTTATGTTTTAAAATTTCAAAGGACTTAAAGATGTTCTTTTTTTCGGATAAGACACATAACGTGGAACCCTAAATTATGCACAGATAATAAACACAAACATATAATATCTAGAGGATAAATAACCCAACCGCAAGATAGGCTATAAATGGAAGTATTTCACAGGAAAAAAATATCAAAACCACATGGGCTGTTTGTACTATTGCTTATTTCTCAACTAAAACGAATTAAATCACCATCATATCAACCTCGCCCACTGCTGGACTTGGACCAGGTGGGTAAGGCTGTGTCCCCAGTAGGCAAACGGTGAGCAGCTGACTGAGTTTGCGGCGTATCAGCTCAGTACGCCCTTCCATATATGTATTTTATAATGAGTGTGCACAGTTTGCTAGTTTGCGCTCACTGTACGCAGTTTGCCAGTTTACAGCGATACGTGCGCCGACTGTCTCAGCTAGCGGCCGACTCGCAGGTTCCAATGCTTGCGATACGCACGCAAACTGATCTTGAGTTTGTAGCTGTTCGCCACAAATTAGCGGCTCGCTCAGTCACAGTTTGCCTACTGGGGACACAGCCTTAGGATTGCTAATCGTCAATGCTGCTATCCATCAATCAGCTCCCTCCAACGGCTTCAATGTCGTCGGTCCATGAAATAAGCAAATATAATTTATTTATGAGTAGTTATAATTAACTGATTTTACTCAAGGCCTGTTGTTGTTGTGATACGCTGATAGGTAATTATCATTATCATAATGCTATTTATTTTGTAACTTACCAGTAATGTTTGTTACTTTAGATAGCCAAGTACTTTTTCCTTTTTGAAACGAGACTAAACATCCAAAGACTTTTTAAAATTTGCTATAGTGAAAATTATCATGATGTTAATGTTGCGGTAAAAAAATATGAAAAACATTTGTTTCATCACTAAAAATCCTACTAGATTTTCTTCAATTTCATCAGTACCTAGTGAATATCCAAAATATGTATGTAAATTATCCTCTAGAAAACGTATCTATGACCAGATGTCTAAGAAACCCTAATTTGTGAGTCAAGTGGCAATTTAAACGAATTAGTTACTCCTAATTTAAAGAATAAACAGGTTTTATCATCCAAACCCAGTTACTTCAATGCTAGTGTTTTATGAACGTACACAGTACAGTGCCCTGCCAGTCTTGAGGTATGGCTTTGAATTTGAAATTACTGTTATGTAAAAAAACATTGCCTAATCTGCTCCAATTTGTTCATTTTACTATTTCTTCGAGCTATTAGTGATGTTGTGAAGAAAGGAAAAACAGAAAATACCTAACCTAAGTATTTCATTACTTGACGTTTATCAATAGTTATAAAATTGTTGACTCTATAAGAATCATCATCATTCCCATAAAGAAATTAACTATGAAAAAACGACTGCTTTAAGAAATACGTGAGTAGATTGATATAATAATATGTACTTTAGTTCAGTGCCCTAAAGAACGTTTTTTTGCTGACTAAACGCTTTCGTCGAAAAATGTATTAAAAAAGTTGAAGCTCTCCAGCCATTTGTGGGAATAGGTCAGGAATCCATAGCATTCGCGTCCATAGGAGCGGAACAGACCATACCGTTTGGGTCCTTCCCAAAGAATGAAGCGCAAAAATTCAAATTATTATACACTAGCGACCCGCCCCAGCTTCGCACGGTTTTATTATACGTATAAACCTTCCTCTTGAATCAAAAACCGCATCAAAATCCGTTGCGTTGTTTTAAAGATTTAAGCATACAAAGGGCCATAGGGACAGAGAAAGCGACTTTGTTTTATGTGATTACGAGACAACTACAAAACTAATTAATTAAGCTAAAGGAACCAATATCGTTGACAATAATTAGCAATTCTTATTACCTAATATTATAAATGCGAAAGTTTGTATGGATAATGGATGTATACTATAGATTGAAGGATGTTTGTTCCTCTTTCACGCAATGAATACTGAACGGATCGGGCTGAAATTTGAATAGACGTAGTTCTGTTCCTGGAGTAACACAGGCTACTTGTCATCCCGTAAATCAGTTCCCATTGGATAGAATAGCCTTGAGACGTTGCCAAAGAGAAAAATCATGCTAAGCCGCAGGCGGATGGAAAGAGTTCCTGAGATCTCAACCAAATTATGGGCGAAGCACTGCTTCAGTGTTTTTTTTAAGTAATATTTTTGTTTATCGTGTTTTCGTAACGGAAACGTGAAATTCGAATTCGCTTCCATTTCCGTCAGATCTTTAGAACGCTGCGCTGTTTTGATTTCATATCTAAACTGAGGAATTAAGGATCTAAATTCAAATGGCAAAAGTTTTCGGATACGCTCTTTTTAAATAGCGCTCATAGTCAAAAGTTTCCGATGTGGAATCCGAAGGGCTTCCCGATGAATTAAAAACCCCTCCGATCGGTTTAGTTTCACTATCAAATAGTCTATAGCACCCGTCTATGGTATTTTAGTATAAATTATATTAAACACAAGAAATCTGAGAGTTCATAGCCCTTGGTCTGCAAGACTAAACAAACAACGAATGTCACGGTGTAACGGGTCGTTTTCATTTGAAAGTTCAGACGGGTGCTAATCGAGTTAACATTAACCTTCCAGTAACCACAACACCGTTATGGTACCGGTGTCAGTCTCTGGTATATGTACTTGCTTATAAGTTTTCTAGGGTTTATGCTCGGTTTTTATTCTTCGAATGAGCAAAGGAGTAATTTCATGTTTTTTTTTTCTGTTATATATTCTATATTATATAGATAACAAAAATTAACAGCCTTTTTTAGATTTCACGCATTATTTATTTATTACTCGAAATTTACTGATCACCTGGAACATTTCGGGACTATTCTCTATAGTGACAAAAAATTTACATTAATATGTCATCTTGATCAAATTCAACTCTTCAATTCAATTTTATTTTATTGGCAATATGGTGCTTCGCGTGTGGTGGGACCAATTAAAAAAATATATCAATGTCCGTTCTACCGGAAAAAAATACAAACAGTTGAATTAAGATACTCCTCCTTTTTTTGGAAGTCTGTCGTAAAGAACAGGATCTATCCCGAATTAATAATGACTTGATCGTCACGTGACGCTTCTGGTTTTACTTAATGACTCTAGGTCTGCTAAGTTTAAAAAAAAATATTTTACTTAGATCTACATATTCCGCCGAGAAACAAAGTAAAAGTTGAGTTACTTTGTTTCTTCTGGATCTAAGTAAAAGTGTCGACCACCTAAAGATTGTAATAATAGATTGGAGACTTCTAGCGCAGCAGGTGAGGCCTGAGTCGTAGGAGGTTGCGAGTTCGAAATCTTAATCTAAATGTTTGTACGATCTACAAATATTTGTTTCGGGGTTCTGGGTGTTGGCAGGAATCGTACCCGCAGCCTCCTGCGTCGCAGGCGGACCTTCGCCCGCCTCGCCACATCGGTCGTCTGAAAATATTTCTTGATTTTAAATAAAACGATCAAGCAGATACTTAGATACCGATTTAATGTGTGTGGCATTGGTCATTGCAAAGAGCTGGTTGCGTAGTTCGCCTTATCGATTTTATTGCGTTGTAGCCGCATAAAACGCAAAAAAATAGTGGAATAGGCTTTGAAAGTTTAAGAGTTATTTGAGTGCTGTTATCAGACACTGTTGGCTATTTCTGATTGGATCTGGAATATTTATTTGAATGGCAATGGCTTAACATTGCCATTGGACCTTATGAATCCGTGGATTGGGAAGAAAACTAATCGAAAAATCTTGTTATGGTGTACATAATTATTTGTTGAGTCCCAATATTTATGTTTTCAAATACAATCTCGAACAGCATGTCCAAAATTCGACTAGAAGGACACCGTACTCATCATTATAAATATTAAATTTTTCACATCTCAAATGAACAACAGTTTATTTCTGCGATGACGCGTTTTAACATTATGTAGAACACTTGTAATTTAGAGCTTACAGACGTCTAAAACCACCTTCACGACTTGATACCCGTGACATTCTGACCTGACACGTGCCAGCATGTTTCTTTCCTTCACGCCAAACTTCTGAACGGGTCGTGCTGAATTAACTCTGTCGATCATCGTTTCTTAAATATTATGTGTTTCTCATTTCCATTATCTCGGGCCAGATAGTGGCCCGGTCCTTTTCAAAGTCGAAGTGCTTTAATTCCTTTACACCTTACAAGACTCTTGGACAGAGGCATGCGTCGTGTAAGGCCGAAGACAACAGCACATATTGTGTCCTTTACGAGAATTAAACTAAATACATAATAGTTATCATCTTCGGGAGCACCATTATATGTGGCAGTATTATACACCAGATATAATTTTAAAGGAAAATTGACGGAATGAAAAATCAGGCTATTGATGGGTGGATAGACTTGGTAATCGGGTTATAGACGATACTGCGGTCGCCTGATATAAACATTTGAGAGTATCGAGACACTACAATTTAACACTTCTTTACCCGAGTCTACATTCTAAGGTGCATCTATCGACTCCACTCATACCAACAAATGAAGGCAAGCAAGATGGGAACTGGTTTTTTTGGAGAAATAGGAACTTCCTTAGCAGCACTCGTTGCCCTTAGTGTCGCTACTCGCCAACAGCTAGCGACAAGCTGCAATGGGCCCTTTATTAATATCGGTCTACATCGTCACACTACGTCAGCCAAGTCCTCCCTATTCCAGTCCTACCTCCCACTCCCAGTCTAGTGTATATATATAGATATATGTATAATCGTATACGTACCAAACCTTCTCGAGCGACGCTTAAATAATAATATCAATAAACGAAAACCTATTGTCATAAATTCATAATTTATAAGTACTACTTTTATCTCAAAATCGAGCGTAAAGCGGTAATCAGTTTTATTTTACGACACACGATTCTAAGTAGGCACAAAATAACACTTTTCTTCTTCTACAAATTCTATCTGAACTTACCCTTACTCACATATAAGCCTATCTGAACGAGCAGTTCGAAGTTTTTTGTCGTCTGGATAATGTAAAGAAAATAAATCACTCTTTTATCTCAAACTTTTCGATCAAAGTTATGAGAGTTTTACAATTACAAACAAGCTGTCTTTCGTATTCAAGCGTTATTTGTATTATGTGTAGTAACAGCAGAAAATTTACTTTATTGTGCATATTTGTCGATATAATAGCATTGCAAATATAACTCATCAGATAAGCGACATGTTTAATTGCCTCCACGTCTGATAAAGGCTGGTAGGTTTGGTAATGGGTAATGTTTGCTAGTTAGCATCTAGAAACGACCGATACTCTACTATTTTCATCGATATTATTATCGGTGACACATACATTATATTTAAGGTACTTATTTTTTCTTATTATTACTAGTTTATGACTGCAGCTTCGCCGTAAGTGTTATTTCTATGAAAACCTTTAAAGGTTTTTTTTATGGGTGTATGATAAAAAAAACCTTTAAAGGTTTTCATAGAAATAACACTTACGGCGAAGCTGCAGTCATAAACTTTCATATTTATAATATTAGTATCATATCATGTATTAACGGTATATTTTTCTGTTGCAATAGTTACGAATGCACATGGCTATATTTACGTTACGTGACGTTTTTCATTAATTTTGGTTGACATTGCTTTTTTTTCGGTTCGTTAAATTTCTTACAAAAACTCTTAACTTACCAACGTATTTATTTCTTTAAATAAAATATCGGTAAATAATCTGATTCTCTTAGCTACTGGTATAAGGTAGATACCTATTTTTGATATTTTTATTTAGGTGCCCTCTGTGTTGACCACTTGTTGTAAATTTGAATTAAAACATCTTAAACGACAAAATATACATATAATCATACCTATCTTTTAATAAAATATACGCCGAAACGCCATTGACGAAATGCCTTCATTCGTACCACGTATTTATTTCGTTATCTTTGTAGGTATTTGTTATTTGATAGAAAGATAAACTTAGGTACAATACAACTCAAATAATGTACAATAAATTATTTCGTTAATTTGAGTGCCTGTCCTACGTAAATTAATTAGAAATTTTTCTTTTGTAGCATTACTCACCTGATCCGTATGCGGTAAGTATAAGTTAAGTATGCATGTATGTACTTGGAAATATACCTACATATCTATATGTATTTGTAATACATATTAATAATTAAAATTGTGTAGGTGAGATACTCGACACTTACCACTTTATATGTACAAAACCATATAATAGAATGCTATGTAAAATTTAAGATAATACATTATGAAATCAATGTAATTTGTGTTGGCGGCTGACTACAGTGACTACTCAAACGCATCTCGTTTTGAAGCCAGTTTCGTGTCGCGATTTTTTAACATAGGTAATTCAATCAAAATCTTTCTAAAAGTCGCTACTTGAGACATGCTACGTTTGAGTATTCGTAGGCTTAAAACTATAACCACACTATAACTATAAATCAGTAACTAATACTCTGATAGATTTACCCTGATATAAGAACGGGAGAATATTCCCCAAAATCAGCTCTGAAACCTCAAAATAAACAGAAAAATGATATTGGTGTTTTTGGTCACTATACTAAAAATGTATATTAAATGAACGTTTTATATTTTTGAGTTACAAATTTATAGTAACATTTATTGTTTTGTATGGAAATGTTACTAATTTATAGTAAAATTTTTAGTAAACTATAGTTTCAAGGAAAGCTGTTAAAATTTGTTATAAAACGGTCTTTATTTTAAATCTCTTCAATAGTAAAGAAAAACATTAAATTTTAAAGAGCGATACTGTTTGCAGGCCACGGAACGTCGGCGCTTTTAATTTTGAGTTCCAAATTAAACAGTTTTTTTTTTCTGGAAAACGCGTTTACTTTTTCCCAATAGATTACTATCTGACTTCTAGATTTAATATCAACTGAGGTCTTGCAATTTAACGTTCACGTTAATTTATAGGTAATCGTATCATTGGGTATCAAAAATGTCTGTGATTATTTGTGAGGAACTCAGGTATTAAATGGCTTATTTCTTTGAATGTAACATTGCATACCGAAACATGATTATGATTTCTGATTACGCGGATTAGTCCGTGTAATCCAATCTATCTGCTGCTTTCCAGCAAAATATCACATTAAATATATTTCTGATTATGAAATATAATTTCTCAGAATTGAATACGACGTTATCGTCGTGCGCATTGCACATCGGGTGATGATCCAAATAAGATGCTCAGTTGCGAGTTCGATTCTCGATGCGAGATGGTTGAACTGTAAGATTTATTCCGTACTTTGGGTTTTATAAGCATGGAAAGTTTTAAAGTCTTAATTAAAAAAATATTTAAAGATGATGATAATCTGGTAGGAATAATGTCGCTCTACAAAAATTTGTCGTTATGGATCCGACATTGAGATTTAAGAATAAGGCAGACTTCTGTTCTGAATTCTCTCATAATAATTAGGCACCTATGTATAAAAGGTACCATTCCACATACTTAGGCAGTTGTAGGTAGGTACACTAGGTACAATATAATCGGGCGTTTTAATAAACTATAAACCGACTTCAAAACAATCATCAATCAAATACTTACGCATAACTCAAATGCTACTGGTCCGATCTTGATCACATTAAAATGGAAAAGCACCAGAAACCAGTACTAAGGTAACACTCAAAAAAAAGTAGGATGTCCTGAATAAGACTGTATATTTTGTCATTTCGTAACTATATGATAATTCATTAAGTTCATTACAGCATAAAGGCATTGTGCACAAAAATACCAAGCTATGTATGTATAATTTAGTGATAAGACCGTATCTCTTCAATTAATGTGTCAACAGCTGTATAGGTGGCAAATATAAGTACTAGAAGATAGTGTAAACTTATACATTAACTAGGCACTCGCTTTGACACTTCGATAAACGCTACTGTTGCTTTTGTAGCAATACCTATTTGTGGATTTCAGTTGGATTGGAATATTTAAGCAGGTACAGTAACGTAACATACTATTGGCAAAGAATAAAATACACCAAAATGCCGTTTGTGAGTTCGTTTTTCGTGAGCGTAACTCAATGTACGCTTTGTTTTCCTAAACTGTCGAAGTAAACATTGGTAAAGTTTTTACGATCCAATAACTTTTATACTGAATTGTCCTGTAGGGAAATAAGCTGGTATACTTAAATGTAAGCTTTAGTTACTACGTAAGGAATTAGAAGGGAATTTTAGTCATTCATTGTTATTTTTCTTGCATACCTAATAAAGGAAGAGGTAGAGTTAAATTAGGGTTGAAAATTGTTAACGCAGATAGCATTTCAAGAAAGGCAATTTTTTTTACTCAATTCATTAATTAAAATCAGACATTACATTACAGTCTTGTCGAATGCGTTACGTCTAGGACAACTACATGCTAGTTAGTATACAAATAGTAATGCTTAAGTATCTAATAAATATAAAAGATAATGACGACCTGTGTGTGTGGCGCAGCGGGCGAAGCTCCGCCTGCGACGCATTGGGTTGCGTGCGGGAATGATTCCTGCTCGCGGCAAATGTTTGTATCTCTAACTGTTTTCCCCAAACTAAGAGCTTGTGTTTGGGTACCAGGGAATCGAACCCGCTACCTCCTGCGTCGCAGGCTGACTACGCCTGCCGCACCAGAGAGGTCGTCAATACTACGACATATAAAAACTAAGATCCTACTATTATAAAGCGAAAGTTTGTTGGATGTTTGTAACTCTTTCACGCAAAATATGCTGAAAGGATATGGACGAAATTTGGCACAGAGATAGATTACTTATAGTCTGGAATAACACATAGGCTATATTTTATCCTGGAATTCCCACGGGACCGGGAATTACGCGGGTGAAACCGCGAGGCGCTGCTAGTATTTAATACTTGTATGACTTTAAATAAAAATAGCGAATACCTACATCCGATTACCTACCTACCTTTATAAAGCCAGCAGCGGTGCCAGCGATGCTTGCCTGCCAGTCGTTAATACTGTAAAGTAAATTTTATGCACGTTATAAGAAAGTGCATACTTAAATGATTTCAATAATGTTTTAATTAATTTAATTGTGTTTTAAATATTGTCGGATAAATACGAACTTGCCTGCTCGGTTACGGTTTCAACGTGATTTGTGCAGTTTCGATTATAACTTTACCTATGTACTTGATCAACGTGTGATTAATAGCTACACTATGCTGATTTATGAGAAATACGTGCATTTAATTTGCTATTTTTTACTGCGTTCGCATCGTGATTGAGATGTAGAAAGTTTTATAAGTACCAATAACAACCTGATGTAAGCAGCTAGGCTGTCTTGCTGTCGTCGTGTCTGTATAAATCGTACCAAGGTTATGATGACAATTTGCTACGTATCCAACCAGCACCATTCATGCTTAATTAGTAGCACCAATTAACAGCTGTACCTACATACAGCGACTGACAATAAATTGGTTCAGGCAGGCGGGGTAGGTACTTAGCCTACTATAAAACTGTAGTGAAACGTTGCACGTTGTCTCTCGTCCTTCAGATTTTATCGTATTGTTTGTATGAACGAACAAATCGAGATAAAGATAATCCCGCCTTTACAGAGTAGGACCTAATTAGGCAGGTTAGTAGTTAAGAAGCGGGAGTTTTGATTTGATAGAGCGTTCAAGGCCCTACTACAGGCTTCCAGCAAATAAAATGTACTTTCACACTTTTCAGCGCTTTGAAATTCTGAAATTTTTCATTATAATTTGATATTAGATTCTTTCAATTGTGCGACAACGTTTTGAGTCGTACCAAAAAGAAATACTGAAGGGTATACAGAAGGGTGATAAAAACTGTAAAGGTACCGTAAAATGTGGTGAATAGAGACGCCGCGGCGCCGTGCTGTGGTGAATAGAACTACCTGGCTGGCAGCAGTAACCTTTGTCTGTGATTATTGATTATTCACCTTCTGTGTCAATGGATCTGACCTCTGCATAAGAATGTTTTGCTCCAGGACTTAACCATTTCTATTCACACTTAAATCTCTTTTCACTATATTTTACTGTTCTTATTAAAGTTGATCTATCCTGAAGCCAATGGTAGGGCCGTGGCATGTCAATGACTCACAGTATCGTTTAAATATTAAAGTTTGTCCCACTTCCTTAGATCGCGGTCGGCAGGAGTACACGTGACCACACCATCGACGTTGACCTGAGCCTCGAGGGGCCGTCTGCGAAGGTCTCGCGGAAGCAGGCGACCATACGCCTTCGCAACACTGGAGACTTCTTCATGTCCTCTGAAGGCAAGCGACCGATATTCGTCGACGGACGCCCGATACTTCAAGGGAACAAAGTAAAACTCAACCACAATAGCGTGATAGAGGTAAATGAACTAGAAGCAATTTTGCGAGTTAATTGTAGTTACTGAAGAGTAGGGAGGTTATTATTAAAATACAGTTAGAAACTATTTTTAAGAACCTTTATTACGATTATTTTAACCTGAAATGTGTTGGTAATAGTAGGATACCGTATCGCAAGATGACATAGGTAAATGACTTTAATAACTTGGGCGTATAAGTTTTAAGGTGCTTTACGACTGATGAAAGTAATAATGTGATGTAGATATATTTTATTTTCTAAATAAATACATATTATTCTACGAGAATACCTACTATGTTTCAAATTCGGTTTGATGAAAGTCAAAACAGGGTACATATTTATATCTTTGAAGTTTTTTTAAACTTACGCGATTAGAACACATTATTATAAATATGTACGGGTATTTATCGCGTTTATTTACCTATTTTACCCGACGTTTCAACAGGTTTACACTCGTGATCACGCGATAAATCCCCGTAGATATTTATTATAATACCTACACATTGATGTACCTAATGGATGTTGTTCTAAAAGCCATCCTTGTTGCAGATTGCAGGACTTCGCTTCATCTTCCTCGTCAACCAAGACCTCATCAGTGCTATTCGACAGGAAGCTGTTAAAGTTACGATTCCTGTTTAGAATTAGGAATACTATTTACCTGTTATAATTATAACTACCTATGCATTTTACTTTATTAAACTTACGTAATTAGTAAAACAAACGTATTTTTATTGAGAACACATTTATTTGGTCAATTTTAAAACAATATTTTAAACTAGGCACCACTCAAAAACAAAACATTTTACCCATTAACAATTAGGTGTGGTCAGGTCACGGCACATTTAAAACTCAATTTTTCCATTTTGTAACATTCGTTCAATTTAAAATCTATCACCAAACTAATCACGTGAGTTACTGGCATAAAATAATTCTATAACTTATTAATCTATCGAGCAAAAGAAATATGTGCCTGTATTAATTTAAATACTAACGTGAATCCATAACCCTTAGAACTATTATAACGTATCAATCAATTAAACATCATCGTAACAATGCAACAAATAACCATATAACCATTAAAGTGCTTAAAAACCAACCACTCAATAGTGCGTAACAAACATACAATATAACCAAATTGATAAAATCTGTATAAATAGGTATGTAACTAATTAACATAATTTATGGTTTTCAGTCGTCAGCTATGTAGGTTTTTTAACTCCTGGACAAATATTTATCTTGTATTCATTTAACTTACATAGGGTAGTATTACCGTGGAATGAACTGCACAACTATACAATATTATTATAATTAAAACAAAATAAACTCTGCCTTTAAAAATACTTAATTGTAAATAATAGTGTAGGTAGAGTAATAGTCCAGGTTTTCCTGGACTTTTTTGTACCCTCCATACCGGATATAAAATCACTGTTATGTTTACTTACAAAGCATCATCATACCATTATTGTATTGACAACTAAACCCCTTACACTTAACAAAAGTTTCCTGGAAGTAAGCCCAGTAATCAAATTTTTTTTATGTTTAACACTTAAATCTTTATTCATTTACTCCCTACAAAGGCAACTTGCAATACGTAGTGCCACTGCTATTAAACGCAGGACATAAAAGCACAATATTTGGTATATTATATGAACACCCTGTACATGACATCAATATACATATAGTGTAATTTACCTATAGGCACAAACAGGCAAAACGTGTTTACAGTTCATTATCTATGAGATCAATAAATATAATCGGTATAAGTATTATATATTATTTCCAAAATATTTTAAATGGCCATACACTCTTTAAATATAACGTAATATGAAGTAGATCCTATACTAAAACCATCTAAAACTATATTTGGTGCGGTGTATAATATCAGCTTGATATAAAAGGCACTGTTCGCGCATAAAAACTAGAATCTAGGTACGCGCATATTTTAAAATAAATATTAACAAACAATCGTTACCTACCTCACCCATCTCACTGAAGCTAAATTCGCAAATAATACTTTTAAAAGTTCATCCTGTTTCATATACATAAATAGACAGATAAAGCAATGGGTAAGGTACGCGACTTATGAAGAAAATATTTTTTAATTAACATTTCAATAATTTAGGATTAGTGAAATATAAAAGTAGTTCCATTGGTACTCAACGATAATGGTATTGTGTCTCGAGTATTGGCTTTGGCTATTTCACGCTATAATTTTATTACCTTACCTACCTACTTTATAACGCGATGTTTCAATCCAAACACAAGTACAACACTAACAAAAGTACATAATCTACATCCTAAAAATTATACCATCTATTCGGTTATTAAAATTTTGCGTGTTTAAAATATGTTACAGTATTTTTATTTGTACTTCAACAACACTTTTAGCTACTTAGATTATACCTTCACACATATATTTATAAAACAATCATTAGGTAGGTACGGTACACATTTAGATTTTTTTACTTAATTTTATACTTGATTGACTTAATATTTAAATGAGCAATGATTAATAACGATTCACAATAACGTGATTTAATACATCCATATGTCATATTATTTTATTTCAATATTTACCTATATTATGCTGTAATAGGTAAATGCTTAGAAGAAAAGGACGAATACATAAATCATCCTAAACTATATTAAAAATAGTGACGAAGTCTTATCAAATATTATTAAAAACTATTATTTTAAATAGGTTAACACATCAACATATTAGTATAATAAAATCTTTTCAATGGAATGGAATGGAAATGGAAGTAACTACTAGGTAGTTAAAACAAATAAACTTTGAATTTACAACAAATAAGATCAGATCTGCACTATTATGCAATGTTTTACATTATTTATATTTTGTATTTTTATCACACTTTCTATGAATTTGGCTCCTTTTAAAATAATATACCCAACTAAAAGGTAACTACAACAATAAAAACTAAGGAACATAATATTTATTAGGACAGGGCCAAGAGGAATCGGTTTGGGATTTTAGACTGAGCAGTAAATAAAAGTATGTCGTCAAGAAATATTTACATACTCAATAAGTATGTTTTAATCTAATTGTATACTTTAACTCACCAGATGTTTTTGGTTGAGATATGATAAATTTTGTGCTACTGACGGACTTATATTTTTTGAATTTTTCTGCTAATATGTAGGCATTTTTGCGATGGCTAAAAATAGCTTTAGTTTTATTTCTCGTAGCCATTTTATCTATAAAAAGACTTTTTTCCAGGAACACCCAAGGTTGCCACTTTCTACCAGTCAGATCGGGATTGAAGGAATTATTTTTTGGAGTACTAGCATAGTGCGACCCATTTTCGCTCTTTTTTATGACAACTTTAGGAACTACAATTTTAGGTTTCTTACTTTTTTCTTTGTGTCTTTTAAATTGTATTTCATCTATACTTTTAAGAACATCATCAAAGTTTAGCTTTGGTTTTTTAGCAATTCTAGGAATAACAGCGTGCTGCTGTCTTACTTTCGCTTTTGACTCACTTTGGGAAACCTTCAATTGTTTTAATTTGAGCAAACTTTGCTGAGGTAAAGATATTCGTACTTTAAGATCGCGTATTGATTCTTTAATAGGTGGAATGTATTTTTGAGCAGCCTTAGTCATTAGTGGTCGATTAGGGAAATGAACATTAGAAGCTGAATATTCATTATTCTCGGTAAATTTACAACGAGGTCTATTAATCTTATCTACTTCATTTATTTGTGATATTCGAGCACCATTTAAATTTGTTATTTTCAATACTAGGCTTGTATTATTTTCCTCTGAAGTTGTTGATGATACTTCTGGGGAACTAGATGTCGTACAGGATGTCGTCATTTTCGTATTTATGGAATCATCTTTCAATTTATAATCAAACACATTGTCTAGGCTAGACTCGCATGAATGAATAGTGCTATCTTGTGTTTTTTTGGTAAAATAGTCTACAGGATTAGGTAAAATGTGTTCATCATTATCATTTTCCGCACTACTGACATCAAGGTAATCATCAATTTTTCTCAAAGGTGAAAGCTCCTTTACAAACACATTTTCTTTATTTTCTGGGGTTTCTAAGCGGAATTCATTTGATGCATTTGTAGGATCTATAAAGTCTGGTATATGTGTTGGCGAGGCTTTCCATTCATCACCTTCTAAATTAATATTTCCTGAATCATCGTCAGACAAAATATTATCTGAATCAGAAATGTGCTTATCTCCATATAACAGCGTTTTATTCATTATGTCCATATGTGGAGTTTTATAAAGCGCATCAACAACTTGAGCATCTTCATAAGACATTTTTTCACCATGCAAGAGCTTAACTTTATCTGTGTAACTAGTACTTGCAATATCATAAAAAATTGAATTGTCATGATAATTTTCCGGTACAGTATTTGTTGGCGACGTAGGAGCACTAATAACAACATTTTCGGCAACTTCGTCACTAAAAACAGTTTCTACGCAACCAATATCTTCGATCCATGGCCCTTGACTCGAATTTTCTTTTTCACATTCTAATGTTTCACTGTTTACTAACTCATTATTTGTTTCATCTTCATTTGTATACAATTGCTGTATCGGGCTAGTGCTATCCTCATTACTTTCTGTAGATACTTCAGTGGTAATAAAATTTCCCTGCAATTCCGCAATACATATTTTATCTTCGTTTTCTTCAGTGATAATACAATCTTCATCTATCAATATACAAAAAGACACATTTTCTTCGAAATTGACGGAGTTTCTTCGGTTACTAGATATTAAATTTTCAAATCCACTAATTTTACTACGTTTCGGAGGCCAAGATAAACGGGAATGTTCTGCATCTCGTGTGTTATGGTGTACTTGCGTATTCAAAGCCGAATCTGAGAGTGCTCTTTTCAATGGTCGATGACGTTTGACAGGAGAATAATGATCACTGCATTTAATTTCATCATCATCGCAATTAAGTTGTAAAACGCTTTCATTTCTATTTAGAATGTTTTCTGTTATTTGAGATATGATTGAATTATTAGTATGACTAAATGAAATATCTTGAGTATCTATCAAATCATTTTGATCATCACACGCTGCAATACAATCACTTTCAAAATTTTGATCATATTTTTTATTTATTGAACAACCAACTTCTCTGATGTCAAGTGTAATGTCGTTAGTGTTATTTGGAAACGGTATTATATCCATAGAATTACTAGACTCATCGCATAATTTATCGTGAGAATGTTCTAAATTTAAATTAATTTCAGAGTCATTCATATTTGAATGTAAGTCAGCTATATCTGTGGGTACCTCTGCAACACAGTGGATATTTTGTTGCTGTTGGAGGGTCACTTTCCCTTCGGTATTCATAGTCAGTTTTTGATAAAAAGGACAATATTGTCTTATATACCAAGGAGTATTGTTTCTCTTCGTAAATAGCGAATTATTAAAATCTTCCTGCTGGTTATAATTCAATATTTTTTTCGTATTATTAGCTAAATTTTCGTTGGTATGAATATTTGAAATGTTCACATTAAGCAATGGAATAATTTTCATTTCAGGTTCATTGGTAACAGTTTTACTGTCGTTTTGTTTATTTATGTCATCTCTCATCGTCATCTCTTCGTCTTCGTCTAATTGCATAGTTAAATCAGGCTTGCGTTCTGCTTTATTTTCCTTTATGCTTTTGATTTCTTTTTTAATATCTAGTTCACAGGTGCGGAGTGGTTGTTCATCGTCCTCTCCATTAGCTATTTCGTTTCGAGGCGATGTTGCAGAGAAATTACAATTTTCATTTTCGTTTTGAGTTTGAATACAATAGGCATTTTTATCCAATTCACCATTTTCAAGATTATTTTTTTCAGAATTTGTGTTGTTAATCGGCTGTTCAAATAAGATTTGCATATTGGCGTCAACCTTGTCATATATGTCAATACTTGTAATTTTCTTTTGTCTATAATTTTTGGCGTCAGAAGTCTTATACTCGCTTATTGAAGTTGCTTCTGTACTACTGTAAGCAGGCCCGCATGATGGGATTCCTGGAAAGTCTTGACTATCGTCATTTCTTGGCTCTACTTGGTGTGTGTTTTCATCACATTCCTTAGTTTCAATGATATCATTGACGAATTTAAGATTACATAACGTTTCCTCGTCTTTTAAAACGGTTTCTTGGTCTATATTATCACCTGATATGTCAGTGATACTACTCTGATCGTTTTCGGCAAAATAATTCTTGTTTGACTCGTAACCTGAATCAGTGCTAGGATATTTTTCAAATAAAAGTTTATGTTCTGACACCTTCGTACCAAGATCATCATATTCAACAATGCTATTAGCTAAGATCTTAGTGTTGTCAGTCAAGGAATTATTGACGAGTTCACTATTTGCATTTCGCTGTGCTACCAACTCTTTTGTAAATTCATCAGATATTGTTGTGTTTATATCTTCGACAATTTTAGAATCCATACCTGTTTTATTATCATTTAAAAGGTTTCGATTGGCTGTTTCATGTATTTTTATAGACACCATATTATTTGAATTTTTAAATGTATCATCTAAGATATGAGGGAGTGGTGGTGATGGAGCGTTTCCAAAAAATTTACTTCCATTATTATCATTATGAGTCTCGGTTTTTAGAACATCAGAATCATTCGTTTTATCTAGAAGAAGTTCAGTGACCGATATTAAATCGCTATAATATTTACTTGAATTATTAGTGCTTTCAGTGTTTATTTCATTTGTAGCATCTTTAATCACACCAGTTTCTGTGCTTATACTTTCTATATTCTCTCCAGAATCGTGGTTGTCGAGCGTTGCTTTATGTTTAGGAAAAGATACATCTGTATTAGATTGGGCATCCATACGTTGTTTTTCTGTATGGTTTTCAGATAATATGGTATTGTCACATTCACAAGAAATTAAGTTAGAGTTTGAATTCATTTGAGGAACTTCTATTTCAGTGTCAGTACTTATTATTACATTGTCGTCAGTTATATTACCCCTGAGTATTTCTGGTGTTATTGTTGATATTTGACAGATTTCGGATTTATCAAGGCTTGAATCTTGTGAAGAGGTTATTTTTACTTCGATTTTAGTAGACAATAACTTGAGTTTTTCGTCATTTTCATTAGCTTTAATTTCATCTTCATTGCTTAAGGATACTAATTGATTACTTTTTTGTTTTACAATAACTTTGGTCAAAATTTCTTTGGATTTAGAATTCGGCATCATTTTATTTTCATGACAAACAGTGTCCATTTCACTGTCCAATAAGTCTCCAGAATGATCCACTTCGTTTGTTTCAACATCTTTTGTAAAATTTTCAGCAGGTTTTTCTTTCATGGAGACGTGATGTTGTTTTGCATCTTCATTTATAATATTTAATTCATCTACAGAGTTGGAATTATTTTTTACAATGATACTTTTCACGCTTATTTTATTCGAAATATACACAGGGGATAGTTCTAACGAATCTTCATGATTACGTTTTATTGCATTATCATTTTCGATTTGACTATCAAAATTACTCTCAGTCAAAATATCTGACGTTAGGTCATCATATGCGTTTATGATTGGAAGTTCATTTTCAGATTTATTTTGGCTAAAATCTAGGGCATATGGTGTTTGATGCGATTTAAGTTCTGAACCATTCGTGTCATTAGGTTTATCCTCAGCGTGTGAATTAGTTTGAGTAAGATTCATTGGTGTATCCACTTCATCTCCTGTATTATATAAATTATGTTTATCTTCGTATTTTTTAACATTTTCAGGATTCTCAATAATAACGCTAGCTTTTCTAGAAGCGTTCGCATTAGACTCGTTGCATTGATTTTCGACATTATTCATTGCCGTTTTTCGATGTTCCATCTGATTTGCAAGTACAAGCTGATCAGCTGGTTCGTTAGTACAAATTGGTAAATTATTTTCAGTTTCTTTATTACACAAAGCACTTTTCTCGCTGTCTTCTGTTTTTTCAGGGTAAAATTTGTCTAACAAATTACAATCTCCTTTATTCGCATTTATGAACTGTTGATTAACTTCCGGGAAATTAAGCTCTATTTCATTATCCAGCCTTGGCAATGAAGCTAGACATACTCCAGAGTTAGTTTCCAAATCTTGCAAGCTATAATTGGTTTTGACAGGTTCCATGCTGTTTGTTGAAAATGGACTGCCAACCATTTTACAGCTTGAATTTTCATAGGTGGTAAGTGTACTCTCATGTCTCTGTATTTTATGACTAGATGACGTGTTCCCATCTATTCTCATTGACATTGGTGATTTTGCTTTATATGAAAGAGGATTTGAAACTTTTTCAATAACTCTTTCACCCAGAATATTTTGAACTGGTGATGCAATTTCTACATTCAACATTTTAGGACTACAGGGTTTTATCTCGAAATTACAACCAACTTCTTTATGAATTACAGATTGACTTATCTTAGCTTCTACATCCAATGGTGAAATTGGCCTAGGTAACACTTCAACTATTCGTTTTATTGCATTTTTGCGATCTTTTGTAGACATAAACTCCTTGGTATTAGAAGATTTGAAGTTGTTCATGTTTGAAAATTCAATTACTTCTTCAAACTGATTTAAAAGTTCAATGTTATTGTAACCTTTAATATTCTCTGGTAACTTAGAAACTTTCTGAATGTGCTCATATTTAGCAAGTTCTTCACTGGGTACGTTTACTAGCCCAAGTACATAAAGCTGATCTTGACTTTTAGTGTTTTCTTGTCTCTTCAAAAGGTTATTGGGATCAGATAGTTTTGGAGCAGTTACATTTTTGCTGTTACTATTTGTAGAATTGTCTTCATCCCCTTCATTCCACATGGATAGAAATTGTCTGACATCAATTTTTGAGTTGTCTTTAGTATTGGTAGGATTTGTATCATGCTTAGGCAAGTTATGTGGATTTCCAATTATGGGTTGATACCTAAAGTCATGTCGCCTATAATATTCATTTTGCAATCTGTTATTACCAGAGTCAATACTTCTGACACTTGCAGAGGAGGATTGACTTACATAGCCACAGTCTTCCTGAGAAGTTACTTGCATATGGTGGTCATTACTGGTGTTAGAATCAGTTGGGGATATAGCAATTGTACTTGGGGAGAATTGAGATGTTTGGTGGTTTGAAGGATTGAAACCAACGGGGTGTTCATAATGCCTATAATGTGGCACATATTCATAAGTTTTAGTAGCACTATTATCTTTTCTTTGGTATTGCTGCATCTGGATTGGATGCATTCCAGCTGCAACATAGTTTGGAATGGTTCCTGGTTTTTGAATTTGGTGACCTCTAGCCATATCATTGACAAAATAGTCAGGCAAAGTATACTTTAATTTTGCACTTTCATAGTCTACATAAGCTTTGTTTGGATCATAGGGTGGCTTACCAGATGTTTTGATTGAAGCATCCGGATATGTCGGAGTCTTGCTTTGGGTGTTTCCTATTCCAGGTTGATAGGAAGGATGCATAAAGTGGTTTCGAATTGGCATATTATAGTTTTGGTTAGGTCTTTGGTATCCTTCAATATTGGGTTCAGGCATTCTATTTTCTAGATACTTCAAGTGTGGATACATAGGATATGGATGTGGTCTGGTATTAGATATGTCATACTTATGAGGCAAATAAGGTGGTGGATGGAAGGGACTTGGGTAGTTACTAATGTAGTCATACCTTGCTTGTGGATACCTCTCTTTTACAGGGGGATAAGGCTTGAATCGAACACTTGCATCTTGATAGTAGGAGTCAGGATAAACATAGCCAGCTTCTTCCGGGAATGTTCTAGGTCTTGTCATAGGCACAGCTGGTGGTCTCGGGCCAGTACCATTGGGGTACTGTGGATACTGGTACACATCATGAGCCCCGTACATCCTTGAAGCATGCAGGTTGACACCACTTGGGGGCCAGGCATGCGGAGCAGTCCGTGTCAGAGGAGAGTTCACACTAGGCATACACATTTCTGGTTCCCTAACATTTTTAGGTTCATTTGGTAAAAAGTTCACAGTATAAGGCACATCACAATACTTTGCTCCAGGAGCCATGGTTTGTTTAGTATTTTTTGGGTGTATAGCATTTGGATCTTGAACACTGCCTAAATTAGCTTCATTAGCATGTTTCATGCTACTATAGGTGGGTGACACCATGATGCGTGGCATGTTTTCTTGGAATGTTTGTCTTGGTGAGATGTTCCGCAGAGGGTTCACATTGTTGAATGGTTTATGATATTCCGGTGGGCGAGGATATATATTTTCAGTTCTTGTCCATATGTCTAATGAAGCTTTTTTTAGATATCCTTCATTAGAAGAGGGTGGAGGCGCTACCCGGTCGGGCCCGATGACGGCGCAGGGCCGCACGGTCGCCTCCGCTTTAGCCAATGGATTAGATCCGATATCTTGATACGACTTGTTTCTGATACTCTGTATCGCGACCCCGCTCTGAGAGTACTTACTGCCATCGTTGCGTTCACCCAGAGCAGTTTCTATCCTCAAATCTTTAGCGTCCATTACCACCGAATCGTCGAGGCATATCCTTGAATGTTCTCATTTTAATACTTCTGAGAACCTATGATACAGAGGCGCCTCAAAACAATGTCCATCCATTGAACGGATCTGAAAATAAACAAATTATCAGAGGATTGCCCAATGTCAACTCAAGTGTCAAAACACTGCCACATCCGCCTAGAGATCGTTCCAAAAAACTATCTGAATTGTGCAAATGAACATATTTTGTAGTAACTTACCTTTGGTATTCCAAAATCCCGTAAAACATCAATATTATTTCCAAGGTAACACCGATTTATTACGTTCCCGTTCCGTGTTCCATCCATCCATCCACCTATTATCATTAATGTTGCCATCTATTAAAATCTCTTCACCACTTCATCTTCTTGGAAAATGGCTCGCAATTTTTTTTTTGTATTGCCACTTTCTTCAGTGTTGCTAGCACACACTTTTTAGGTATTTGTTTGATTCAGTCACTGACCTCTATATATACAAGTACGCTGTATATATAGAGGTCAGTGGATTCAGTGCACTTTGCACGTTTTTTTATTTCGTTTTTGCCGTGTCTTCATTGAGGTGTTTTTTAAAAAAAGACAAAAATAGAGAAAATTTTGATAGGCAACCTGGTAGATACATATTCTCCTTCTTACAAATAAACATAAAAAATTGATCAAAAAGCGATGAGCGGGCTAATTCTGCAGTGGGATCTCGTACCATTAGCTTCTAATAAGTGTGCAGTGCAATTGGGTTAATTTATTATTTTATGTCAAACTGAATAATAGCATAAAAATGTCTAAAATTATTGCCAATGTACAATATTTTTAGCCTTATCATAGTTCAAATTAAATCAAGGAGTCCCAATAAGAGTAAACAAAATTTAATTTAAATGCAAACTTGCAAAATAACACAGCGCGTCCGCTCCCCGCGTCTCCCGGGCGCGTCGACTCAATTCAAAAACCGGAAATACTTTATTTTTCGCAATCCAAATAGGTATAGAATCAAAAGTCTTATTCTCAATGGTCGATATCGATATTGTTCTTCATTTAACACACGCATTTCCACGCAGGCGAAGCCGCGGAGCGCAGCTAGTATCATAGTAAACGAATGTTTTTTTCATTCATTCATATGTAGATCATTTCGCAGATAGCTTTTCTACTTGTGCTTAATTTACCTAGTGCATGGTTCCATACATACATATTCTCCTTCTTATAAATAAACATAAAAATTTAGTTATAAGCAAAAAGCGATGAGCGGGCTAATTCTGCAGTCGGATCTTATACTACTACACCTACGTGGAGTTTTAACATCTCATTTTTTACAACCGTAAACCTTTCTTTCTTTTTCTTTTATGTCGTGACGTTGAGCGACACCGCCAAGAAACATACCTACTTATAATTAAAACAGTTTTTACATAAAACCAGTTACTCTTAATTTTTTCTTATTTTCTGTATAACTCTCTCCAACGATTCTTAAACGGAAAAAATAAAACAAATGTTGATTAATCCATTTTAGTGAGGCTAACATCGAAAAATTAAAATGTTTTTTTATAAAGACTGATTACTGTAGGTCTTTAGTTATTTCCTGTTCTCTACATAAAACTGTCTCTATCGATTATCTAGGATTATCAAAAGATTAAAAATAATAAAGTCGGGGGTTTAACTTCCAAGGATGTTCTTATTCTAATAACTATATTGCGCACTCCCGGAAGCGCGAGCCGAGCAAAAGAGCTAATAACATCAGCTTTACAGCACAACTAGATATATATTGGAACAGATAATTGGGATAGTTCACAATTCAAATCTAGCTATTGGTTTCTTCACAATCAGCGGGGCTGCCAGCTTGACGTCAAGATAGCAGCCACAAATCCGAAATCCCTCAATATCTCCTAAAGTACTGGGTCACTAATTATATGCTATGCTTCATTATTTTATTATTTTGCTTTATTATTAATACGCTTCGCGGCATCGGATACAGCATTGATGGCACAGTTAATTGTATACTCAAAATTCCATGGTGGGGCTGCTAACTTGATTGACGGACACCACGGGGAGCGGAGGTGAGGGAATGCAGGTGCTTTGTACAAGAAGTTGAATTGAATTCCAAGAATTTGATTTTTCTGTCACTAATGTGACATTAGTGATAGAAAAATCAAATTCTTGGAAAATGTCATTTTGTTTCAATCAGTCAGTCAGACGAGCCCGTGAAACAAAACAAAACTATCGTTTTTATGTTTCTAGTGGTTTCCGTTTCTAGTAAAATAAACTGAATTGTTGATAAAACTTGCTAAAAATGAAATTTGTATCAGTTAGTTTCATATTAACACTTATATTCGCCGGATATATCATCAACACAATATGGACTTTAGCTGAAATATTTATTCCGCCTGTATGCAGTCGTGGCGAGAGATGTTACTCTTCGTATTTAGCCTCAGATCCAGTCCAGCACCTTGTCATATACACCTCTGTTAACCAGCAACCGTTCTTCGAAAGCTCATCATCTGAAAGTGTCTCTAAAATACATACTTCCATGAAATTTGACTATCGGAATCCAGCATCCATGTAAGACGGAGACGGCTTTTTTTTCATTTAAATTACTAATATTCACATGATGGGTCAAAGAATTTAATTAAATAATAGATACAAATTTAAACTATCACCTAATTACAATTGAGCTAACTACAGATTGTTGCCAACAATCTTGAGATAGCTCAGCTGATGGAGTTGGATGCGTGCTTATGACGCCGGCCCCGCTGTGTTATATAGCTACATATCAAATATATTTTTCTATTTCAAAATATTTTTTCACAGTGATGTAGCTATAAATGTGCCTCGTAAAACGCGGAATAATGGCACATTGTACATGCATGCTGCCTTACTGGATGATGCACGACTCTACAAGCAGTTTGATCAGATTTACCGGACGGAAGCTATTCACACACTTCCATTGATAACTTATACTGAACCACGAGCTGAAACATTTAACCTCCTTCAGCAAAATGTAAGAAAAAGTATCTACAGTACCTTAAACTTGAATCTTGTGATACCTTCTTGTTAAGACCATGCATAATTAAACATTTACTTATTTAATTGAATAAGTTTTTATAAAAGATTAGCGACCCATCCCGGCTTCGCACGTCTTTATTATACATAAAAACCATCCTCTTGAATCACTATCTATTAAAAAAAAACGCATCAAAATCCGTTTCGTAGTTCTAAAGATTTAAGCGTTCAAAGGGACATAATGACATAGGGACAGATAGCGACTTTATTTTATACTATGTAGTGAAGTGAAAGCTTATGGAGAATTTAAATCTTAGTGAATAAATTTTAGGCTGAAATGGATAATCCAAAGAAAAATAAGGAGAACAAACTACGCCCATACTCACACATCAGCACAGTGGCACCAATATCAATTTTAACTGATGAGTTGAATCTACCTGCAAATAAAATTCCTGGAGAGTTTTACCCATACTTGCGGTAAACCTAATTTTATGTTTCTGCTTGACTGTTTCAGTTGTTTTTTTAGTTAAAATTCTGTCTAATCACATGCATGTAATTTTGCTAAATGATACTGAAAATATTTATTAAGCTAGATATCCATTTCTACCAATTTTTACATTTGTTAGGCCTTTTTCTTATCATATCTCAATTAGTACACAAAAGGCAATTAACTCTTTTACATAGGTGCTTGTAACAACTCTTTTTAAATATGTGCTACTATTTATTATGAATTAAAATTAATACACACAATATATTTTACAGAAGTGCTATTAATATTTTGATTATATATCATGACTTTACAGTACAGCTGATCTATTTTTTTTCTATCTTGTCTACTTTATGGCTTTGAGTTTTATATTTTGACATATACTGTTAATTGAATACTAGAGCTACTACAGCGAATAAATAAGTATGAGTTTTGTTTACAAATACAGAAAATTTTATTTACCAAAAAGAAATACAAGTGTCAATGTTTTACAGGATCAGAGGTGGAAAATTCTTGCCGATTATCCAACACAATGTGCTCAAATCCCGACTGTCACAGCTACAGCTACTTAACAGCAGTTCAACTACAGTCAACATCACTATTAACATATCCCCAGCCTCATATGGGTCTATGAGACTGGCCATGCATGTTAGACTGGCACTTGATCAGATGTATGGTCTTGGATTCAGTGAGAAAGATGTGGATGATGTCAAAGGAATATTTGCAGATACTAATTTGTATTTGCTATCTGCTACTGTTTTGATTGCGAGTTTTCATGTAAGTACTTCTGATTTATATTTAAATCATTTCACACTTCTGTAGGGATACTAACATAAGTACCTGCCTTATAAGAGTTATTTGCATAAGTTTGATTTAAAACTAGGTATTATAGGTACTAAATACTAATATGATAGGTACTAAAGTCATTTACAAGGGTATATGTATAAAACATGTTCTAAATTTATAAATAAATATTCTTATAATTCAGACAACTTATGTATGTCTTTAAGACACATTACATACATATTATAACAATTATTAAAATAAATAGAATAAAAACAAATTGCTATCAAGATCCTTTTTTAATTTATACCAACATCAACTGTTTTTATTTTATTGAAAATGGTCAAGCGTTTGGCCACTCGTATCTCACTTACGTAACTGAAGAAGTGGCCTAAGATAGAGCACACTTTCTCAGAAGGAACTTATTCACTCTTGATTTGAAGATTCCGAGATCGAAATCTGGCGGTAGTTTTCCCGCCGGAAGATATTTTAGATATGAGTTAGAATGCATAGAGCTTTAATTTATTTGGGTAATTTCCAGCTGCTTTTTGACTTCCTGGCGTTCAAGAACGACGTGTCCTTCTGGCGTAGGAAGCGCTCCCTGGCCGGCCTGTCCGCTCGCACGATCTACTGGCGAGGGTTCTCTCAGCTCGTGATATTCTTCTACTTGGTGGACGAACAGACGTCGATGCTGGTGCTTGTTCCGGCGGGAATCAGCGCTGTCATAGAGGTAACAGTCGGTCATTACTACATTTTACGTGTAAAATAATAATAAATATACCGCCAAAGTCATAAAATCAACAAAACAAATAATATTAGAAAATCTAACAAACTGCATTAACATATGTCTCGAAAATGGCTGTTTCCCTGACTGTTTAAAAATAGCAAAAGTGACCCCTATCCATAAAGCTGGCGACAAACAAGACCCAAACAATTTTAGGCCAATTTCCGTTCTTCCAATAGTTTCAAAAATATATGAAAAGGTAATTTACTCACAGCTAAACAAATTTTTAACATCTATCAACTTTATTCATAAATACCAATATGGCTTTAGATCAAAATCAAACACCCTTTCAGCAACAATAGACCTTACAACAAAGATTAAAACCAATATGTTCTTAATATCCATGAAGAGGCCGCAAGTATGAGCCCTCCCTTCTAAACACAAGTGCAAACTTAGTTAGAGCGAGGAGCCACCTTGACTTTGAAAGGTTAAGTTCAAGTACTTCTTTACTTTAAATATTTAATTGTACTTTAGTTTTAATGCCTACTTGTTAACCTGTTTTTTCTGAATAAAATATTATTATTATTATTATTATAATATTGATAAAAAGAACATAGCTCTTGGAATACTCATAGATTTAAAAAAAGCATTTGATACTGTGAGTCATCGTTTACTTCTGAAAAAGCTCAATGATATTGGAATCTCAGGGGCAGCGTTTAAATTATTTGAATCCTATCTAACAAATAGAAAGCAAATTGTGAAAATAGGAGAACACCAGAGTGGCCCCAGGATAATCACATGCGGTGTGCCGCAGGGATCTATCCTGAGACCGCTCTTGTTCCTTATTTACATAAATAGTATGCACGAAGCTGGTCTAAGCGGGCAGATAATGTTGTACGCTGATGACACATGTCTATTTTACTTTGGTGATTCAATTAGCAACATAATTAACGAAGCTCAGGCGGATCTAAACCTTATAAGCAAATGGTTTCAAGATAATCTACTCACAGTCAATGCTTCTAAGACATCCTACATGATTTTTAGGGCTAAAAATAAAATTATAGACAATTACACACCATTAACACTCAATAGCCAAACCCTCAAAACATGTGATACGGAAAAATACTTAGGGCTAATCCTAGATAAACACTTAACGTGGAAGCCACATATAGACAAACTAAGATCAAAAATATCTTCTTTGATGGGCATGCTTCGACCAGTTGTCAAATGCTTTCCAAAAAATGTTAGACAATTAATTTATAACTCACTCATAAAATCAAACTTGGAATACCTTATCGAGGTTTGGGGAACAGCTGCCAAAACCAATCTAAAAGATCTTCAAATAGCACTAAACAAAATTGTAAAGATGCTTTTCAACTATGACTTTCTGACAAGAACACATACACTCTACAAGGAAACCAAATTGATGAGCCTTAGACAAATATATTCATATAGCACATGCTGTCTTATACAAAAGATTATCGAGAAAGATATACATTCAGACATATCATTTAGAAGAAAAAGCGAAAAACACAAATATAATCTGAGATCTTCAAAAAATTTTATACTACCCCATCCCAGAACTAACTATGGAAAGAAAAACATAACATTTGAAGGAGCAAAACTCTATAATAAACTACCAAAATACATTAAAGAATCCACTAACTTACTTGTTTTCAAAAAAAGACTGAAGAAATATATATATGAAAAAATTAGTGTTGAGTAACTCATAATTTTATTTAACTTATAATTTTATTTAATTTAACTTTTAACCTGTAAAAATGTCAACCATTAAAATAACATATTCTGTACATTAGGTACTAGTTAAGCAAAAATAATGTTTCTCTTTAAGTGAATGTTTACATGTTCTTTGAGAAATAAATGTCTTTAACCATAATATACATACAACAAAAAGTATACAACAGAGCAATATACAACAAAGCAACAAAAATTAACCTTAATAATTCACACGTTTCTTAAAATGTGTTCTACGTGATTTTGGCTGCAAGATAATAATAATAATAACCAAAAAGCAATTAAGATCGGGCCAAAAAGCAATTGAGATCGGGCCAAAAAGCAATTGAGATCGGGTCACTCCTACTTTTTATGACGACTGGTATAACTTTCCTGCTCCATAAGTCTGGTAGTACTGCGGAACCAAAGAATTATAGACCCATAACGTGCTTACCAACGATCTATAAGCTACTTACATCCATTTTGACCACAAAAATTAACACACATATTGTTACGAACAATATTTTGGCACCTGCTCAAAATGGATGTAGGGTTGGGTCCCGTGGTACTAAGGAGCTCCTCCTCATTGACATGGCCATTAGTCAAAAGGTCAAACGTGGCAGGGGGAATTTATCGGCTGCCTGGATTGATTATAAGAAAGCTTATGATTAGGTGCCTCATACTTGGCTTGAGAGGGTCTTAGAGTTGTATAAAGTAGATACTACTCTAAGATCATTCTTGGGATCATGTATGAGACAGTGGACTACGGTTCTTCGTCATCCAGGAAGCCGATTAATTTCACCTGCGACCAATGATCTGATAAGGATAGAGAGCGGTATATTCCAGGGCGACAGTCTGAGTCCCTTGTGGGTTTGTCTAGCCCTGAATCCACTCAGTACTCTTCTGAAAGATTCAGGAATAGGTTATCGCCTTCGGAGAGATGGTGAGGTTATTTCTCACTTGTTGTATATGGATGACCTCAAACTATTTGCGCCGAATAATACACAGTTAATGGCCCTCCTGAACATCACACAGATATTCAGTAATGCCATTAACATGGAGTTTGGCGTTGATAAGTGTGCGGTCATACAAATACAACGAGGGAAAGTTGTAAATTCTAACAATTTACAACTTTTAGAGCTTACGTCCCTCAAATCTCTCTCAGAGGGTGAAACTTATAAGTACCTTGGTATGCCAGAAGCCTTGGGTATAGTGGACGGGGAAATAAAACAGTCGGTGAAAGAACGCTTCTTCTGCCGCCTTACAAAAGTGCTAAATAGCCTATTGTCGGGTGGCAACAAGGTGCGTGCCTTCAATGGCTGGGTTATGCCCTTGCTTACTTATACTTTTGGCATACTAAAATGGACTCAGACTGAACTAGACGCCTTGGACTGTAGGGTTCGTCAACTTTTAACTACTCATCGCATGCGACACCCCCGATCTTCGGTAATGAGATTGTACATCCCACGGAAATGTGGCGGTCGAGGCTTTTTAAGCGCTAAGACCCTACACAACCGTGAGGTATGCAATCTCAGAAATTATTTACATCAAGCCGAATACCAAATGCATCGCGACGTAGTTGCAGTTGATAAGAACCTTACTCCTCTCTCCGTAGCTAACGAGAACTGGCGTAAACCTATAGTGATGAGTATAGAGAACAAGAAGGCCATATGGGAAAGCAAAGAGATGCATGGGAGATTCTACAAGGTCCTCACAGGTCCTGATGTAGATCTCCTAAGCTCAGTAAACTGGCTACGTTTCGGTGACCTCTTTGGGGAAACCGAAGGCTTTGTCTGTGCAATTATGGATGAGATAGTTAAGACGAACAATTACCGAAAGTATATCATGAAAGATGGCACGGTCGATATCTGTCGAGCGTGTCATCTTCCAGGGGAGACCCTTCGTCATATACTTTCGGGTTGTTCGCACCTTGCTAACTCTCAGTACTTACACAGACATAACCAAGTAGCCAAAATTATACATCAACAACTTGCTCTCCGATATGGCCTTACTGGTCCTGAAGTTCCATAATATAAGTACACACCGGCGCCAGTTCTTGAAAACAGCCGTGCCACGCTCTATTGGGACCGCTCTATCATTACAGACAGGACTATTCTTGCAAATAAGCCTGATATTGTACTAATAGACCGGTTAGAAAGATGGGCGGTGCTTGCTGATGTCACCATACCACATGATGTTAACCTCGTTAAAGCTGAGAAAGATAAACTCAGTAAATATCTTGACTTGGCTAACGAGGTTGTCAGCATGTGGGATGTTGATTCAGCGACCATCGTCCCGATAGTCGTTTCGGTTAACGGGGTAATAGCGAAGAGCCTCGATAAACATCTCAAGAGACTCTCACTAGGAAGTTGGATCAAGGGTCAGATCCAAAAAGCGGTTCTCCTGGATTCGGCGCGTATCGTCAGGAAGTTCCTCTGTCTGCAACCCTAGTCACCGGCTCCTTGAGCCTAGCTTCGCGGCCGGTGATCCACCGTTTTGATATATTTTTTACTGTAGATTAGTTTTATAATATTTTTGTATTTTCTATAGTAAAAAATGTATTTTTTAACGAGTATTAAAATAAATAAAGAGAAATAATAATAACAATAAAGTTTTATTTCTCAAAATATAGGTTTACAAAGTACATGTACATTAAATTCTAGGTTTAGTAGGTGGTATTACTTTTTCCGTTTGAACTTACTTAGTACTTTGGAATAGAAACCTTAGGGGTCGAAATAGATTGACTCCTTGCTCTAACTAAGTTTTCACTTGTGTATAGATACAAGGGCTCATTCTCTCGGCTCTACCAAGATTTTAAATGCACTTAATTACTTACTAAAATATTACAGTATTATTAAACAATTAAGACAAAAAAGTATAAAATAAACAAGGTAAGATTCAAAGTTATTATTTCTATGCCTTTTAATTGTATTTTATGATCTATATTTTTGCTTCTCAATAAATTTCTATAAGTCAAAGTTCACTTTAATAACTAAATACTTAAAAGCGATAAACAAAAAAATACAGTAAACCATATTAATATATTCGCACGCGCTAATACCAACCCTATTACATAAAAAATATAATAAAGTTTCATATTAACTAACAATTTTCTTTTCAGTTATGGAAAGTAAAGAAAGTCCTCCACGTAAAAGTTTCTTTTGCCGGAGGGAAGCTCAAGGTGTGGCGAGACAAGAGCTCGGATTCCAGTGAGAAATCCACCGCCAAAGCTGACGCAGAAGCCATGAACTACCTCTCTATGCTTCTTTACCCGTTGTGTGTGGCGGGAGCTATTTATTCGCTTGTATATGAGCCACATAAGAGGTCAGTGTTATACTTATTCAACTCATAGTGCTTCTGCTTTGCTTCTTATTTCTGTCCAAGAGTCCTGTAAAGCGTTACTAAGGTACTAGTACTAATTTCCTATAGTAAGACTTTACAGGTACCTTTGTAAAGTATATGTGACTAAAGTGTATATGTGGTTTCGACATAAAAATAAATAATAACTGGGTTCGGTAGGTATCCGTACCATTCCGGAACAGAAATGGTATGGAAACGGTTCCTGAATGGTATGGCAACGGTTCCGGAATGGTATGGAAACGTCAGAAAAACAAATATAAGTACAAGTAGGAAATAATGTCATCACTTTGATTTTTAATCTTCATCTTCATCTCAAAAACAACTAGCCTGTAGTTTGAATGGAGATTTAATTGAGTAATTTTATTGTCTAAAGATATGGGTGTAGGTAAAGTAGGTTCGGAATGGTTTCTTAATTTAGTTTAGTCAGGATTTCAGTTGTTACATTTATCTGCTTTATCTTCTAGTTGCACAAGATAATAAATATGCCTTGGTAATCGAGGTAATAGATGTGGGTGCTTAACATTATCTATTCAGGCGTAGATAAAACAGTTACCTACCTACAAACCTGTCAAATTATCTGTCTAATTCATTTTATAACTCTTATTTTATGTTCATTATGGTTCTGAGGATTTACCACTGCTGGGTATGCCCACAGAAGTTCGATGCATCACTACATAGTATAAAACAAAGTCGCTTAATCAGTCCCTTTGTCCCTTTGTATGCTTAAATCTTTAAAACTACGCAACGGATTGCGATGCGGTTTTTTTTAATAGATAGAGTGATTCAAGAGGAAGGTTTGTACGTATAATAAAACCGTGCGAAGCCGGGGCGGGTCGTTAGTTACATATAAATAATGAATGCTGGAGAATTCACACAGCACTATCTAGCCCGAGCTTGGGTGGATGTACCTACCTAAAGTCACACGTTTGCGTTTTCTAGTATCTCCGTTGATTTTAAGCGACACACTTCATCGTCACCTAGTTCCGTAGGTATTGGTTTGTAAAATATACAGATATGTAAAAATGGCTAATAAATGCACTAACGCCATTGTTAGAGAGCTAAATGGATTGGCATATGCAATTATGTAACTGCATAATATCCGATGTCTATAATCATCAGCTTAGGTATAAGAATAAATAATAACACTTTTTAACTGTTTTATCTATTCTTATGCTTTAGGGTTATAAAATACCTTTAGTGATATTTTACTGTTTTCTAAATAAATATCATTGTATCAATACATTGTACAATTCCAGCTGGTACTCCTGGGCACTGCATAGCGTAGTAAACGGCGTGTACGCTTTCGGTTTCCTCTTCATGCTGCCGCAGCTATTCGTGAACTACCGGCTACGCTCCGTCGCGGCGCTGCCGTGGCGGGCGTTCATGTACAAGGCCTTCAACACGTTTATTGACGATGTGTTCGCCTTCATCATAACTATGCCCACTGCGCATAGGGTGGCCTGCTTCAGGGATGACCTCGTATTCCTCGTTTATTTGTATCAGAGATGGTGAGATATCTTTAATTAAATCAATCCTTACTAATATTATAAGCGCGAAAGTTTGGATGGATGAATGGTTGTTGGTTCCTATTTCACGCTAAAACAACTGTACGGATTGGGCTGGTTTTGAATAACACCACTGGATGCGTCAAGCTGAAGACAGGGCGCTATGGCGCTCATTAGGGGAGGCCTATGTCCAGCATTGGAATAATTTGGATGTTGATGATGATGGTTCCCATCGGAAATAAATAATAGCCTAAAAACTTTTCCAAAGAATACAACGGATTTCGTCCTCGTCGAAGATTTTTAACACGCCATTAAACCCCTACAGGCCTTTGTACAGAAGTGAGATCCATACAAGGGGTTATTGAAATAAGAAAATAAACAAACTCCACTCTCCTCTCTTGTATTTTTCTGTACCTACCTATTAAGTAGTATTAGTATATGTTTTACCACCTTTGTGCCACCACACCAGGCCCTGTCTAAAAATCAGCGCCGCTACTAGCTGTGGCCAATAGAGGCATTATGCTGAGACAGGGACCTTTTTTGGCCTCTTATGTAAATAGCCTTGCTAATCTAATTTTTTTTTTGTGTTTCTTCTTCTTGTCTTGAATGTGTTATTAAATTTTATAAGTAATATGTAAAAGGGCCAAATAAATAAATTTTCTTTCTTTCTTTCTTTCTAGGCTTAATTTAGAAAGAACTCGTTTTTTTATTTATTTTATGTTATACAAATACATAAGCACTTATTTTATTTAAAAAGCTTAACTAAAACAGTGATTCGGTTTGTCTGAAAGCCTCTTAGACCAGTGTTCACCAAAGTAGTAGTAGTTCGTAAGTGTACACTTTCGTGTTTCCAGGTTATACCCGGTTGACAATACTCGTACGGATGACGGGGGTAGTATGGACGAAAATCCCGAGGAATTGGAGCCGATAAACGATAAAGATGACTAATATCATCGGAAAGAGGCTGCTAGCTGCGACATAGGTATTTTCTAATACTTCAGTCAAGGCACAAATGGTGGGTATATGATGGCATTTACCCGCATTTAGATAGGTACATTAAATGCTTTTTTTAGTTTTTATTTATTGTTTGTCTTAGAGCCAATTTCACCATCAATGAGTTCGTAATTAAAGTAAAAATGGGCCTAAAATTTTTAGTTTATTTTATATTTAAGTAGTTCATAGTCTACTTGAAACTGAAAATGGTGAATAGGGGCTTTGAGATCGATTGAGATTATGTAAAGAGGCTAAATTTGATATTTTGATTAGGACGGCAACATCTCAACTATATCTCACAATGAACTGTGTATAAAACAATTTACTTGTAAAACACAAAACTGTATTGTATTTGTATGTATATAAATTATTTATCTGTATTATTGTAGATAGCAAAATTTTATACTCAAAACTATTATGTTATAACTAATGTTATTGAGAGACTTTCTTAAAATACTACGCTTAGAAAAGTTATATACAAATGTGTCCCAGTTGGGTTATGTGTAAAATATTTACTGTATAATTGTATTCCTTGTTTTGACTATAAAAACTAATTTGTCAATGAAATAAAGCATATCTTATGATTTGTTGAGAATACGCAACGCGAGGATTTCTAGAGTTCTTTGATATAGATCTTGCATCACAAATAGATTAATTTATTTATATTCACTTAGTTGTTTAGTTTGCTTTGAGTAGCTTACTTTGGGGCTGATGCTGTGTGGATTGTCCAGCATTATTTATTTATTTAATGCTCAGTTAAATATTTTTATTATACCCTATTATTTATTTTAATATATTTAATTTAAACTTTACATAATGTATAGATAGGTACTTTACTCCTGTAAACCAGACAAAGGAAAAATAACAATACAGGGTGCTTCGAAACATGTGTACTAAATCGGCAAACGGAGGTGTACTTTAAATAATTTTAAAATATTATCTTCGCTTTCTCAATTCTGGTATTCATATGGATTAGTTGAGCTGACGTTCGTATAGTTTGTAACAGTTTGCAGTTAGTTAGCTAAATTGTTTCAATTGTAAATACCAGTTCTAGTTTTAAAGTTATTATGACTGTTAGCGGGTTACCTACGAACCTATACTCTGATTTAGATTCATAGATATTTTTTGTTAACAATGCTTTTTTTGAAAGAAAACTTAACAAATGTTTAGAATAACACCACGAATTGTTAGGAGCTCCTGCAGCTTGCTCTGATGATACCAGTGTCGTAAAATATGTTCCACCAATTTGACTTTGGTTTTGTTACTCATTTGTTTACAAAAAATATCTATGTTTTTGAATCGTGGTATAGTTTGTGTAGTAAGAACACCAATGATCATAACGAGAGACTCCTTCAGGGCGAGTTAATGGACGTTGGATTCTTCTAACACAAACTAGGTTCGTAGATAACCCGCTTATAATTATAACAGATCTTATTTGTTTACATTCTTTGATTGATTGTTATTTTATATACTAATTAATGATTTTCCTTACCGAATCTCCGTTTGGGCTCTTTTAACACTTATAATTATTTTCTTTTTCTTTATATGGCAATGAGTTGCATGAATTGCAATTTGTTAAAATTCCATGTCTCGGAATTTCATACATATGTAGTATATTTAATTTTATTTATCAAGCATTGTTTTATAAACCGTTCATAAGCACACAGATATAAATTTTACTATCCAACGATTCTATCCATCCAAGGTTGTCTGGTAGAGATTGGCGTCGAGATCGCTCTTGAGCGATAAGACCGTTAATTTTGAATTAGTATAAGTTATTTTATTGTCCACTGTTTTTTAAATAAAGTGTGCAATAAAGATTTTTCTATTTAGGTATCTAAAAGTGATTGATTGTTTAGAAAATTGTTTAGGACTCTTATGACTGATTTTGTGAAGAAATTGGATAACGATTGCTGAATACTCGTGATAGAGATATATTTAATAAACATTACTTACAACTAAGCGAAAGTAGTTTTGAAATAACTATTTCGATCGAGGTTGTGTGCTTAATTTAAACCACTAGATTAAAATAATAAGGTTTCTACCACGAAACAATATACTCAAGTGGTTTAAATTATCCATATAGGTGCTTCTAAGAAAATGGACGAAAATGTTACTATTTTTATTTTATTTAACACAATATAGGGGTATCAATTTAGATGTCATAAAAACTAAACTAAACTTATTCGACAAAAGTTTATAATCTTTATTAACAACGAAAATTACAAGCAAGGAATAGAAAAATTATTTGACTGATAATTTTACCTTTATTTTCTTATAAAAGAAGGAAAAGAAACAAATCGTAGTTCACATCATAAGAAAGCACAATAATATGCAATTAATCTTACAAAATCAAATATATAAACAAAAATAATTTTAAAAGAAAGTGATGCCAACTTTAATGCTGCCTTTATACTAATAGTTTTTGTTACATCGGAATTGAGCCCAATATTATCTTAATCTATTTTCCACAATTACAACGAATTTATTACATTTATTATGTGATCTAGCTTTGTTTATTTTAAAACTAAAATACACACCGCTGAGTATTTTAATTTATTTTTACTTTATGTAATGTTGTATTTGTATACAATACAATACAATACAATACAAAAATTCTTTATTGTACACCAGAAAAAACATTACAAAAAGGAACATAACAAAATACAAGTACAATGGGCGGCCTTATCGCTTAGAAGCGATCTCTTCCAGGCAACCTTTGGATGGAAAGAATTATGTGAATTTAAGAAAGGCAGGGGGTGTACAAAATGACAATAACAAAAATAAAATAATGAATAAAATAATAGATACCTAATAATGAATAAAATAATAGATACCTAATTAAAAATTAATAATGCGAAAAGGGAGAATATCAAAAAAAATAAAATTAAAATTATATTCTATACAATATACTACTTACATATATCTAAAATATACATATATTAAATATACTACTTATACATACATATATAAACAAATAGTAAGTACCAATATTCACTTTTCTGATAGGAAAAACTCCTTAACACGAGCTTTGAAAATAGGTAATGATGCTGCTTTCCTAATAGACTCTGGTAGTGCATTCCACAACCTTATGGCCTGGATGGAGAAGGATTTGTCGTAGAAACTGGTTCTGTGAGGTGGCATACTCAAAACCAAATTTTCTGACGACCGGAGGACACGGGAGGGTTGAGGATGAGAGTCATGGAGGAATTCAAAACGCTCTTTTAAATAGAAGGGAGTTACTGGGTTAAAAAGAGTGTTGTAAAGAAGGGAAAGGATATGGGAATTTCGGCGAAGACGGACAGGAAGCCAATTGAGTTTTGTGCGAAACTCCGATACGTGATCATATTTACGTAGTCCAAAGACAAAACGTATACATACGTTTTGGAGCCGTTCAACCTTATTTAGCTGCTCCTCAGTTAGGTCAAGGTAGCAAACATCAGCATAATCAAGAATGGGAAACATAAGAGATTGAGCGAGCACAATTTTAGTGGCAGTAGGCAAGAAGTTACGGAGTCTTCTCAACGAAGCAGCAGAGGCGAATATCTTGCGACTCAACGCATCCATTTGAGGGACCCAAGACATATCACTATCCATGAGGATTCCCAGATTTTTAACACTTCTGCTAAAAGGAACTACGACGTTATTGAATTTGAGTTGAGGGAGTGTGGACCAGTCAATTTTAGCAGAAGTGCGCGAGCTGCCTATAATTATGGCCTGTGTCTTGCTGGGGTTGACCTGAAGACCGTAGGCTATGCTCCAATCACGAATACTGATAAGATCGGTATTCGTGCGGTGAACCGCGCCGGCCAGGTCTAGCAGTGGGGCATGGGTATAGATTTGTAGATCGTCTGCATAGAGATGGTAGGAAGAAGTTAATTTAAGAGAGATAGAATTAATAAACAACGCAAATAAAAGAGGAGATAATACGCCGCCTTGCGGTACACCAGCAGAGGTGTTGCACCAAGACGAGAAAGAGTCATCGATGCGAATTCGCTGCCGGCGCCCCTGCAGGTAACTGCGAAACCAGCCAATCGCCGATGGAGATATGTTAAGAGAGCGCAATAGACCAAGAAGGATATCGAAATCAACAGTGTTAAAAGCATTGCTGAAGTCGAGTAGAGTAAGGATAGTTAGATGTCCGTTTTCCATTCCCGATCTGATGTCATCAGTGATCTTAACAAGAGCAGTAACAGTACTGTGACCGGGACGGAAACCGGACTGGAAAGGATTAAGGAGGTTATGCGAACAGAGGTAGGAACTGAGTTGACCGTGGATAAGGCGTTCAAGGACCTTGGAAAGGAAAGGAAGAATAGATATGGGCCGGAAGTCCGAAAATGTAGAAGGCTTGGATTTTTTGGGAAGAGGAATAATAAAAGCTTCCTTCCACACCGTCGGGACGGTTTCCGAATGAATAGAAAAGTTTAGGAGATGACTTATCACAGGCAATATCTCCTCAATGATAGGAGTGATCATGTTGCGACCGATATTGTCACCTCCCATGGCGTTAGAGGAGATGGATAGAATGCTCTTTTTAACATCACATGCAGCGAATGGACTAAAGCTAAACGAAGGATAATCAGGTTGTATATTTGGAATTGTATTTGGATTTGTATATATGTTTAAATAAAATATGTTAAAAACGGTTTGGTTCGAATGGAAATTATTTTAGACAAAGAATAATATTAATAACTGACCCTCCCGGGAATAACACTCCCGCGTCTTTTTTCCCAGTTCAATAGCCTTTGATACTCATGTAGGTACTACTCGTGATAATAAAACAGGTATGATATTCCGTGAGTGACCCTTCCTTACGTCATTGCCCACTTGCCACTTTATTGTAAACAGCGAAAACGTGAAGTTGAAAGATTTACATTTGTGTTTTTTATGTAGGTAAAATAAAAATATATATGCAATCTATTGCATTAAGTATATCAGTCATCTAGTACCCATAACACAAGCTCTGCTTAACTTGGGGCTAGATGATGCTTTGTGGATTGTGATTGTGCAGCATTTTTTTTATCTATTCCGAAATAAAAACCGACTAAGTGCGAGTAGATTTTTTTGGTGCGATACGTCAAATTAGAAATAAGTCGTCGCGTCACTATCGTGATACCGAACCTAGGGCTCTGTACAATGATATAATTAAAATAATTATCATTGCCCATTTATCAGATACCTACCTATACTTTGAACTGATAACCAGGTGCTTGCTTACTTGATGTATATTGACTGTAACGTATTACAGACAAGACCTCTAATGATATAAAATGATTAAGATAATAGGTACATAATCGTTTCAATTATCTGGTGGACACAACAAATCTAGCGTTCATTTTGCGTGGTCGTGTATATAGGTATAACATTGTGTATCTACGCAACTGTATTTAAGGCCGAGGTCATTTGAATCGCGCGCGATGGATGTGCTAGATATCCTACTACAAGCTGGATTGATTACTACCGCGATAGTGGTCTATCTATTAGTGTTTAGAAGAGAGAATCTTAAAAACGGACACTATAATGTTCCAGGTAAGTGATTTCATTTATGAAGTCAAGGCACTTCAATTGATAGCTTGTTCGTATTTTGTTTATCTTGTGCTTGTCGTTAGTGTTTTGTTATGTTACAAGTCTATTCCCAAACATTGAAACGTTATTATAATTTTAGAATTAATTATCAAGCACCAAGTTTTTAGACAGTTATCAACAAGTCGTTAAACAAAACAACATAAAAACTTACTGAATGATCCTTACGAAAGTGGCGGATTTTGGTATAAGTAGCTCAATGTGTTTGGCTTTGCTCGATATTTTACACGCGATTAAATGGAAAGATACTTGCCTCAAACATGAAAACTTATAGATAAATTTTTCTAATTTACAGGTGCATTTTATCTTTTAAAGTACGATGATAAACCGAAATTTATAATCTTGGATTATGTGCAAAAATATTAATAATACCTAATAACTTGTCCAGAATTTTTGATATTACTTAACATTAATTAACATTAACAACCTAACAATTTACAGATTATCATTTTTGATTAGCGTTTTAATACCTACCCAAATTAATTATCATTTGGATTATGGGCGATCTTTGTTAGGTGGTAGGTACGTACATAGTGTAGTACATACATAGTAGATACATGTTATTTCGTTGCTTAATTTACTTGATGTTTAGGGAGCCTTTTTCGTCCCATTGCTGGGCAAAAGCCTCTCACTAATTAAGTATTTTATAAAACGATGACTTGTCTACAATTCGCTGCACTCAATTGTTTCTATTGTGTTTGTACTTTGTGCTTGTTACTACGCAAATATTGATAAGTATATCCGTTAGTCTAGATAAGGTGTTATCTGATTCTACGGGAGTGATTTATCGATGTTAATTACTTCTCATTGTAGGATGGAACTACTCATTAAAATGGCTGTACGCTCGATACGTAGTATCAAGATGGAAGAAGAAGTTGGAACGCACAGAAGTTAACGAATGGCCTGTAAACGTGCCAGCTGACATCAGCGATGTAGGCTGGGATGCGCTGACAGTACGCGGCACAGCTCCCGATGGCAGCTCACTGTTTCTGTCAGTCAGGGTGCTGTGGACTCGACGCTTGCTGGAGGAGATACATGTGCAAGTTAAGCTGCCTGATGGGACTGTATACGCTTTGCCACGTAAGAAAATGAATATTGCTACATATTCTAAAACTTGCCCAGCCCTTTAGCATCATCCTTGCTATAAATGCGTAAGTTTGTTTTGTGTTTGTTACTCTTTCACGCAAAAACTACTGAATGAATCGGGCTGAAATTTTGAATGGACGTTAGTCTAGCTCTGGAAAAACACATACCTAGGGTACTTTCATCCCATAAATTAGTTCCCATAGGATAGAAAAAGCCTTGAATAATTTACATAGAAAAAACGCGTGCGAAGCTGCGGGCATCGACTCTGAGAATGACTGTCAGAGCACTGACACTAATTAGTTTTTCCACGGATTACTTGTTATAATAATAACTTAAGGATAATTTAACTACTGACCGATTTGACTTGCCTGAAGTTAAATGCTAAATCGGTATTTTGAAATCATCCGCAACTCTACCTTATCCACTCACTGATGCGTACAAAGGTGTGAGTCCGGTTGACGATAGTATCGAAACTCCGACATCGACGTCCTTTTTCTATGGGATTTGATACAGCGCCTTATCGTGCAGGCAGGGAAATACAAAAACCATATACAAAAAGAGATAATGAATAAATGAGACGTCTCTATCACGTCTCGTTACTATCGACAACTGGAAAACACTACTCTTAATGTTCCAGAGCCTACGATAGGTCCCTTCGAGGGTTACAGTGAAGGCTGGAGCGCCCACGGCCTGAAGTTCCAGGTTCTAGACCCTGAGCGGCGGATGAGGATCACTTTCAACGGAGTCCTGACTGGAGAAAATAATACAATGTACCACGCGAGGCTGAACCTTATGTAAGTAGGAATAATGCTGAAGTATTATGTCCCAACTGTAGCTTTAAGTCCTGAAACATTTTTATAAGAACACATGATACTTAAACTTATGTGAGAAAAAGAAGGCTGAAATTTCACGTCCTGGTGAGCTTTTGATTGCAATCACCTTTCGCCCGAGGCTGAACCATGATAATTAGTAGGAATAAGGCTGAAATTCCAAGTTAAGGCTTAGTGTTCGGAATATCACGGGAGACTGAACCCATTTGTGTAGAAATAAGACAGAAGTTGGACAGACTGATACCTACCTTCTATAACAGGGCTTCCCAAACTGTAATAAAACAGTACTTACACAGTAAACAGTAATAAAAAAAAACAAGAACAGGTCAAAAATAGACGTTGAGACCAAAATGAAAGTTTGTATAATAAACCGCTTGTTGTTCTTCGTAAAAACAAAGTGTGTTGTGTTAGAAATAAGTTTGGGAAGCCCTGATCTAAGTCTAAAACGAAACATATCTTTGTGATCATATAAATATAAGTGAATGTTGTTTGCAGATGGACGGCTGTGTCCCATGCGGTACGATACCCTGACGACTGGAGCAATGCGCTAGCCGCTCATGCGCTCGCGCTGGAACCCTGGCGTGATGACTGGCAGACGATGCTGTGAGTATTTAAATCCACAATCATATTATGAGTCAAGCTAATGTAACTTAAGCTGTCACAAAGAAAGAAAATCCGTTTATTTAGCCCTTTTTCATAGTTATAAATTATTACATTTAACAGGTGCAGAAATGAAAAGTAGAGCTATTTACATAAGGAGCCAAAAATCTCCCTGTCTCATCAAAATCAGTCTCAAGATAGGGTGCTATGGTGTTCATTACGGGAAGCCTGTGTCCTGCAGTGGTCTGAAAAAAATTAATGATGATAATGATGAATGTAACTTTCTCTCTCTCTGTCTGTCTGTTACATTTACACGTGTAAATAAATTGACTTAGACGTTAGTTATTTACCGCGGCTTCGCACGCGCTTTTACGGACTAAAAGTGGCTTTTGCACTTATCTTCCCCGGAATACAATGTAGAGCCTTTTCAAATTTCGCCATGGCCCGTTCAGCCGTGAAAAAGTCAAAGTCCCTAGGTAATAACATTTTTATGGGACCATCTTGGGATTATTTTCTATACAATAGTAAATAAAGAATCATAAAAAAAGTCCATAAATGACGAAGTAGTCAAATAAAACCTCCTATGTTGGAAAAACAGTGAATAATCTTATCGTTTGCAATATTCTGCAGTTACTCAACTGTTTCAATTGTAAATACTAGTTTTCAAATGTTTCTTTTCTATGACAGTAATTTTCACAAAATATAAATATAAAAAATGTGTTCCAATCACTCAAGCTAAAAACTGTTATTTTTCAGAAGCCAAAATAACGAAAGGAGCTGGCTTCAATACGGCTCGATGCAAGGCCGTTTCGAAACCTACGACGAAGAGGGCGCCACCGACAAAAGCGTTTATCTCCAACTCAGGGGCCTGAAGGAAAGATGCTGGACTAGTAAGGGATACAAAGGACTGAGGCGGTCTGTGACACTCACAGTCGCAAGTGAAGAGGGCACGGTGGTGCATCTGAGGTGTCTGTCCTACAGCAATGTGCTGACACAGTGAGTGAAAGTATAGGTACTATAGTAGCTCATAGTGTTGGTAGCATGGTTCCTTGGGGTCTACTCGGGCTGTCAAAAATCGAAGATTCGCTTTCGTTTTCGTGCAAATCGGTACTCTAGGTGACTTCGTTTTTACTTTCGTACGAAAGAAAGAACGGACGAAACATATCTAAACAATCGATGTCGTATTTGGTACTCTTGGAGCATTAAAAACGAAACGTGATTATGAACTTGACAACGAGAAATGTGTCAATTCAACCAAATAAAACGAACATTGCAACGAAACCATCTTATCTATCGTTTTAATTTTCGTTTTGTACTTCATCTCATTTCTGCATTCTACATTCTCATAGTTTATTGACCTAGACAATTTTTTAGAGTTTCCACATTCTTTATGTTCGAGTTCGGACTCTCAATTTGCCCTTGTTCTACTATAATGGCAAGGTATCTTTTCGCTCTGGAGATTTCTCATGCATGATCAAAAGATTTCCCGAAGACGGCACGGCGCGGCGGTGTATCGAGGCACAAAAAAACCATTGATGTTGATATAGTACAATAAAGTTGTAAAATACAGAAAAAGCTAGCTCGGGCTACTAAGGGGAGCTTTAGATGCCTATTAAGTGCGAGTCTTCCATCAATCACCAGAAACAGCAGGAAAAATTACAATTGCCTGCTGTATTATAGGCAATACCTATGTGCCTTAGTGAAAATATGGTTGAAATGGAACTTTCGGAGGCAGATATAGAAGAGGTGAGAAGGCGGCCTGCTCCAAGAGCTGCAGAAAACCAGTCATCCACCCAGGCAGCTCTGCAAAGGGGATGGTCTATGAGGACAACCTTAGTCGCACAGCGGCTTAGAATAAATAAGTTACCTACATAGTTGATGAACCAGACAAGTGCTTGGCTACATTATACTACCTCATTCTTATATTATATGATAAATAAAATTAAAACCATTATTAGTAATTATTCAATAATCTTTTATTGAAAAACCATCCACAAAACATAAATATTTGTATCACATAAACTAAAATTGCATTGACATGTTGCTGAAATTGCTTACCAATTGGTTCAAATCAACAGACCACTATGAATATAGGGGTTACCATATAGTGACATAATAACATTCACATAGGTAAATAAATTACATCAACAATACATAGTTATCAAATATTATTTAGCTAAACATTTTCTATAACTTGTATTCATACTCTATGAGCTATATCTGGCTCAGCGCATCAGCATTGTCATACAGCGTGGTAATGCAGCCAGTGTCTTGGGGACGCTTCCGACTGGTATTGACATGGATCAATTGAGCTACCTTTATACTGTTTGCAACCGTCTGCAGTTAGCTCAATGGTTTCAATTGTAAATACTAGTCTTTTCTTTAATTTTTCTATTCCTTGCTTGTAATTTTCGTTGTTAATAAAGATACTCTATGTAAAATATAAGCTAAAAGTATGAAAACAATTTATAACAAAACCAACTTTAAAAAAATCAAACTATTTATCACATTGAATCATAAATCATTATACCTAAAACTTCCTTTCCTCATTAATATCCACATCCCACAATATGATTAGGTTTTCATGTCCAACAATATATTTAATCTACCTTGCTGGTCTGCTCCGGGCCTTAAAATCATTTAGAGGTTAGGTAGGTTTATGTTTAAAAAACTTATTTTCATACCAACATATAGTTAACTATAATAAGATACTTTACTAAAACAATTTAGGTTTTATAAAGATTTCTATCGAACTCTGGTACATAAATTAAATTATAGCTAAATACTGTCTATTGGTTACTACTATATGTTTACTAATACGGTATACTGTTAGGGTAAGCATTTTCCAATCAAACCAGCAGGCCATTTTTAGTTTTTAACCTAAAGCACCATGCTTCATAGGATCTGACGGATGTGGTAGAAGTACTTTTGATTAAATCCACAAGTTCATTTACAACTGCGGTAAATAAGTCATTCTTTGAGCCCTCGCAGCACCTCTATCTTTTCTTCACCATGCTTCTGCAGTAGCTCAGTGAGGCTTTGGGGCACAGACGCACAGTACAACGCCGCCGTGTTCACCTGCTGCTTTTGTATTTCCTGAAAGTATGATTAGGTAATTAAATTTTAAAGAAATTCAACTTTAACATCTAGAACGAAATAATAATTTCTACAAGGTACATACTTTGCTCAACTCGTGGTACAGGCAACAAATCGACCTGCTACTCTGTGCAAGCTGTGGTGATTAGGGCCTCCGCCTAGTAGGTGGCCATCGGCGGCGGTGGACCGCAGAAAGCCCTTCGTCAAGTCTCTGTGACTATCCTAATAGTCGCGGATTGTTGTCAGTTGTTATGCTGTGCAGCACGTCATATTTTGACGCAAGAACAAATTCACAAAGGTCCGGTCGACAAGTTATGACTGAATTAAGGCAGATAGATCAACAAAACATAAAAATAGCTAACAAAACAAACAGATAGGTACAGCTTGGCAAAAAAGTCTTGAAACGGAACTAATTTTTTTGTTTAATGGCAACATTCTTAAAACAATGACGTTTGATATAAAATTGTAAACAAAGATTACGAATTCTCGGATTTTTTACTTGGATCGGTCAAGCGGTGGTGATAAAGTGACGAAAAGTGAAAAATAATGAATAAAACAGTTAGAAGTGCTGCCAGGGAGGTTATTTATAAGGTATACAGGCGATGTCTGGTAGAATTTGAGGCCAGAACTATTCTTTCAGATCTCAACAATGTTTTTCAAAGAACCGCTGTTAAGACAGGTTTGTGAGAGTTTGTTTTGTAATTTTAAGTTGAATCAAAGGTAACTTGATGTTCCTAAAGCAGGATTAAATTAAAGTTCCACGGAACAAGTGAACTATTCAACAATAAACATCGGGCAGTTAGGTTATGTTTACGTTTGTTCTGCGTACTCTGCTATAGCGCGGGCATAGAATTTGATACTTGAGCTAGACTAGCTAATATGTAAATCTATTTCTACATAATTTAAATGTTGTGTTATTTCTTTGTAATAAAGTTACTATAGCGTTTGTATTTTAAATGGACTAGAAATTAGGTGCCTAAATAATAAACTGAAAAAGGTAAGATAAAGGTATCATAAAAAGTTTCTTCTTTATAGGAAGCAGCTGAGCGTGCTAAAACGGAACGGTTCCAAGCTATTACGGAGGAGGATTGGAAGAATTCGTGCCAGCACGTAATAAAAATAGAAAAGGAATACTGTGAGAGAGAACTTACAATGTATTAATAACAATGTATTAAATTTTAATTTACTTTATATTTTTTTCTTTAAGTATATACTTAGATAACGAGAACCTTGCTCAATTAAACAATATGTACTGATACTAGTATACTATGTGTGGATATAAATGTACGTATAACAGAAATATACACCTAAGTATCAAGACTAGCTTGGTGCGCTATAGGTGTTGCCATAAGGACCTACAGTGGCGCCCCCATTATTTTCTACTCTTTTTTGCCAAGCTATAGATAGATAAGTAGGTACATAGCAACTCCGTTTTTCTGTTGATCTGTCATTTTTGACAATGTCAGTCCACTTTTTCCATAGATTATGTCAACTTTAAACCTTAAAGATGGCTTTACACAGTCAAGCAAAGGGATTTCGGCTAAAAGCCTCATAGCCAATTAGCGTGCTCAGTTTTCATTCACTCCGAAGAAACGAAAGTAAATTCGATGGCCGAAGTTGAATGCGAAGTGGTCCTAGAGTACGGTTTGTGCCGAATATTCGGAGAAGTTGCGTTTCGGTCCGCATATTTCGCATTCGTTTTAGTGAGTAGAGGCCCTTGTGTGTGGATTATTTATTTATTTTGGTTTATTCGGAGAACAAACAGTTGTACAAACAGGGCCTCTACTCACTAAAACGAATGCGAAATATGCGGACCGAAACGCAACTTCTCCGAATATTCGGCACAAACCGTACTCTAGAACCACTTCGCATTCAACTTCGGCCATCGAATTTACTTTCGTTTCTTCGGAGTGAATGAAAACTGAGCACGCTAATTGGCTATGAGGCTTTTAGCCGAAATCCCTTTGCTTGACTGTGTAAAGCCATCTTTATGGTTTAAAGTTGACATAATCTATGGAAAAAGTGGACTGACATTGTCAGAAATGACAGATCAACAGAAAAACGGAGTTGCTATGTACCTACCTAACTATCTACTTATCTGTTTGTTTTGTTTGATATTTTTATGTTTTGTTGATCTATCTGCCATATTTCAGTCATAACTTGCCGACCGGACCTTTGTGAATTTGTTCTTGCGTCAAAATATGACGTGCTGCACAGCATAACAACTGACAACAATCCGCGCGTTATTAGGATAGTCACAGAGACTTGACGAAGGGCTTTCTGCGGTCCACCGCCGATGGCCACCTACGAGGCCCTAATCACCACAGCTTGCAGAGTAGCAGGTCGATTTGTTGCCTGTACCACGAGTTGAGCAAAGTATGTACCTTGTAGATATTATTATTTCGTTCTAGATGTTAAAGTTGAATTTCATTTAAAATTTAATTACCTAATCATACTTTCAGGAAATACAAAAGCAGCAGGTGAACACGGCGGCGTTGTACTGTGCGTCTGTGCCCCAAAGCCTCACTGAGCTACTGCAGAAGCATGGTGAAGAAAAGATAGAGGTGCTGCGAGGGCTCAAAGAATGACTTACTTACCACAGTTGTAAATGAACTTGTGGATTTAATCAAAAGTACTTCTACCACATCCGTCAGATCCTATGAAGCATGGTGCTTTAGGTTAAAAACTAAAAATGGCCTGCTGGTTTGATTGGAAAATGCTTACCCTAACAGTATACCGTATTAGTAAATATATAGTAGTAACCAATAGACAGTATTTAGCTATAATTTAATTTATGTACCAGAGTTCGATAGAAATCTTTATGAAACCTAAATTGTTTTAGTAAAGTATCTTATTATAGTTAACTATATGTTGGTATGAAAATAAAGTTTTTTAAACATAAACCTACCTAACCACTAAATGATTTTAAGGCCCGGAGCAGACCAGCAAGGTAGATTAAATATATTGTTGGACATGAAAACCTAATCATATTGTGGGATGTGGATATTAATGAGGAAAGGAAGTTTTAGGTATAATGATTTATGATTCAATGTGATAAATAGTTTGATTTTTTTAAAGTTGGTTTTGTTATAAATTGTTTTCATAATTTTAGCTTATATTTTACATAGAGTATCTTTATTAACAACGAAAATTACAAGCAAGGAATAGAAAAATTAAAGAAAAGACAACAATTGAACCATTGAGCTAACTGCAGACGGTTGCAAACAGTATAAAGGTAGCTCAATTGATCCATGTCAATACCAGTCGGAAGCGTCCCCAAGACACTGGCTGCATTACCACGCTGTATGACAATGCTGATGCGCTGAGCCAGATATAGCTCATAGAGTATGAATACAAGTTATAGAAAATGTTTAGCTAAATAATATTTGATAACTATGTAATGTTGATGTATTTATTTACCTATGTGAATGTTATTATGTCACTATATGGTTACCCCTATATTCATAGTGGTCTGTTGATTTGAACCAATTGGTAAGCAATTTCAGCAACATGTCAATGCAATTTTAGTTTATGTGATACAAATATTTATGTTTTGTGGATGGTTTTTCAATAAAAGATTATTGAATAATTACTAATAATGGTTTTAATTTTATTTATCATATAATATAAGAATCAGGTAGTATAATGTAGCCAAGCACTTGTCTGGTTCATCAACTATGTAGGTAACTTATTTATTCTAAGCCGCTGTGCGACTAAGGTTGTCCTCATAGACCATCCCCTTTGCAGAGCTGCCTGGGTGGATGACTGGTTTTCTGCAGCTCTTGGAGCAGGCCGCCTTCTCTCCTCTTCTATATCTGCCTCCGAAAGTCCCATTTCAACCATATTTTCACTAAGGCACATAGGTATTGCCTATAATACAGCAGGCAATTGTAATTTTTTCTGCTGTTTCTGGTGAATGAAGGAAGACTCGCACTTAATAGGCATCTAAAGCTCCCTTTAGTAGCCCGAGCTAGCTTTTTCTGTATTTTACAACTTTATTGTACTATATCAACATCAATGGTTTTTTTGTGCCTCGATACACCGCCGCACCGTGCCGTCTTCGGGAAATCTTTTGATCATGCATGAGAAATCTCCAGAGCGAAAAGATACCTTGCCATTATAGTAGAACAAGGGCAAATTGAGAGTCCGAACTCGAACATGGAGAATGTGGAAACTCTAAAAAATTGTCTAGGTCAATAAACTATGAGAATGTAGAATGCAGAAATGAGATGAAGTACCAAACGAAAATTAAAACGATAGATAAGATGGTTTCGTTGCAATGTTCGTTTTATTTGGTTGAATTGACACATTTCTCGTTGTCAAGTTCATATTCAAGTTTCGTTTTTAATGCTCCAAGAGTACCAAATACGACATCGATTGTCTAAATATGTTTCGTCCGTTCGTTCTTTCGTACGAAAGTAAAAACGAAGTCACCTAGAGTACCGATTTGCACGAAAACGAAAGCGAATCTTCGATTTTTGGCAGCCCGAGTAGACCCCCAGAATACTTAAAAATAAATTAAAAAACTCTTAACTATTACAATGTCCTCGCATATATAGTGCTAAGTCCCTTTGTAGACATATTGATTAAGATCAAAAGTTCTCGAAAGATCGACTTTAGCTTCTATCTCGCTTACATGTACAAATAAGAACGAGAAATACAGCCAGTTTTGTTTTGGATATTGCTACTATTTTGTATTAGAAAAAGGCGCTATCGAATACGACTGGCCGTAGTAAGTGCGCACGGTACTTTATAACACATTGACAGAAAGCAAAATAATGAAATAAGACATTTTCCCTGAGTTACATAGGCTCAGTTTTACATGTACCACTTGAAAGAAACCGCGAGCAGGCTGACTAATAAATAAAAATGAATAATGTTGGGCAATCCACACAGCATCATCTAGCCCCGAGCTAAGCAGAGCTTGTGTTATGACATGATATAATTTGCAGGTGCATTTCGGGGTCCATTCGGTTCCCCAACTACTCAGTGGAGAGCATTACGTCCACTGATCTGGCGATGGCCAACTTCTGTGAGACGACCGCGCAGGTACCGAAGGTTTACTCAATCAATGTCGCCAGTAAGTTCATTCAGAAAAAAGTTTATAGAAATCCATTTCTCATTTAATTAGAAGAGTCCATTGATAAATAATGTCATCTCCATTGTTGTCTGGCAGGCAAGACCCGCTCCGCCAAGATCGTCCTACGTCTAAACGACGACGTCGTCAAGTTGGCGAGCGGCGCGCCGACACAGCACGAGGTGACGTTGCGGACCGCAGTCGCCGACGTGGACGGGGCTGCAGGCTCTGCCACATTGGAGCTTGGATACGAGGTTATAGGTAAGTGTGTACTAAACTAACTAAGGTGGTGGTGTCATTAATGATAGGTATAATAGGCTAGATGTCTAATTTTTTTTATTATTTATTGCTTGTCCGTCGGTTAGATTTTCGAAAAATATTGGACACGTATTTTTTCTTTTGTTAATCAAACAGAAAATGACCAAGATAAAGCGCATTAAAGTTGAAACGTGGGGGCTCCTGACGTCACGCCCTGGGACATAGAAAGACGTGACGTCACGAGCCCCGACTTCTCAACTGTAATAAATATATAAATATAATAAAATAAATAAATTAGACACGTATTTTTTTCTTGACAAAAGAAAAAAATACGTGTCTAATACTTTTCGAAATTCTTACTCACAAAATTTGATTTGCCTAAGTGCTTAGGAAATGCAAAAGCATGCTGTGTCGGCCTGTAATAGGTTAGCACACTTAATTTTACAAAATAATATTAATTATATATATATATATATATACACACTATGAAACCACACACTATGTAATCGGAATACCCTGCCTAATGGGATTTTTAAAAACAGCGACGTCGGCCGAACCAGGACTAGCAGAGCTAGCACCGGCAGGGCCCACGTCGCTATCAGGATCGCTCATTACAAACAACACTTTACGCTGATTATTTATTTATTTTAGAACAATTCTATGCTAGGTAACTAAGCTATCTATAAACTAGGGTAGGATTACAACAGTACTCACAAGACACAACCTTCCTCGGCCGAAGCTCACAATAATGTGTCGGTGCGCCGCCCGCTTTCTCCTTACGAAGGCCGCATGGCGCGCATTTAAAACATTTTCAAATACAGGCACTTGTAACTAAAGATTTTGATGTAATAAATCTTAACGTGGTTTATGAAGTAATTTCTAATTTACAGACAATGCTTACAAATTAGTTGAAACATTTAAAACGGTTGTTTGAGTCCCGCGCCACCTCCGTAGCGCGTAACTCAAACAACAGTTTGCTTTGTTTTGTAGAGTGCTGAAAACACTTGAAAGCCTATCGCCTTAGTATTATAAATTCGCCTCTTAAAGTAATAAGAATTTACGAATGTGATAATCATTTGCAAAACAATAATTTAGATTAAATGTTTAAACTGGAATAATAAATGATGGATGTTAATACGAACGTAAAAATCAGCATAATTATCAGCTTAAAATCAACGAATTTAACGACTTATCAGCAAGTTAATCTTAATTTATTTATTAACTAGGTATCTCTAACGGATTCTTAAATTTTTAACGGATTTGCGTCGTCATATATATATATATATATATATTAATTTGACTGTACCTTGGTAAACGTTTAATAACTGAGATAGGCACAACATTTCCCGCCATATAAATAAGTATTGGCTTTGACTTTCTGTAAAAAAGTACTAGCCAATCAGTAACCTCGTCCAATGAGCAGTTAGCCAATCCGGTGTCTTCCCGCCACCGGCCGCTACGTCAAATGTGCGCTGTAGCGCCGACATCTTGTTTCTTCATTGGCGTTTAGTTTCCCGCCGAGTACAGACGTGCTACCAAATACGTAGCACGCTTTGAAGAAAGGTTCCAGAAAATATTTCAAAGTGCATACATTTCGCAAAGAATTATTGCAAAGTACATATAATGTTCTAAAGGTTTGGTGTTAAATTGCATTACTGCGTAAGTACATTTTTCTTTGTCTACACCACTAGATACCCACATTTTTTTCAATAAAATGATAATTTGCGAAATAAGTTTCGTAATTTGTTTTTGGACTAATGAGTCCATTTTATTTATATTTTGTTGGAGAATCACGGGTCGCACACATGTCGCATGGTTAGTACGAAAGCATACGCCTTTTACTACCTTGCACTAAGACCGTGACATTTTTCTTATTATAATATGTGCTCGCAAGCACGTGGTTATATTTGTTTTAATGACAAAAGCTGAGGCTTTTTACAACTACCTGGCATTCCATGTGCCAGTGACGCTAATAACAGCGGTAATTTTTCTTCTATTACTCCTAAGTAAGATTTTAACGGTATTTCCGTTCGATTTTTCCGTTCGATTCGTATGAATTTATTTTGAGGTTATATGTTGCTATGTGCTAAAATAATTTTTTTTCTAGCAAGGATGTTAACACGATATAATATGCAAAATTCTGACCGATATCGTGAAAACGAGACTTGAAAGACAACTGGAGAAGGAGGTCGATATTGAAGGGTAATGGAAATAACATCGTGAGTACTTTAAAATGTCGTTGTTTTGTGTATTGTGGGCCACGCAGCCACGTGGGCAACGCGTACGATGGCCGTTTGGTTTTCACCTGCCCGTAATTTATACGCGAATATACAAAATATGAAATGTTGAGTTTATTTGCACTGTGCAAATAACACGTGGCCTACACCCAACGTCGGGTGGATTAATCTAATAGGTTGCCTAACCTATTCACTGCCTAGCCATTGCACAGAGCAGCTGGTTTTGCAAGGGCACTGAGTGTTAATGTAGGTTGGCAAGAGAATAACTTTTTTTTTCAGGAGCGGGTAGATACATATTTCATTGCCTATTGTTTTTGTACCAAACAGAAGTGTTGAAAATGCAAATATAAAGATGTGTCTCAAGTCCACGATTGACAAGATACATTTCAAGGATAAATACTGATAGGTTTTATGTTCCTATTTTCGAAATGAGCTAAGTTCCTTGATTTTTAAGCAAAACACCTCGTGTATTCTTGCAAGAATAAAAACCCCCGCAGGGTTGTTTTAACGCCCTCGCAGGGTTACAATGGCTGGCGCATTGTCATCTCCTTGCAAGTATATAATAAAACCCTCGCAGGGTTCATAACGCACCCTCGCAGGGCTGCGATAACATAAATAAAATTCGGGCGCACCGAATATTTTTCAGCTTTAGATTATCTTGGACAAGGAATAAAAACCCTCGCAGGGTTGTTTTAACGCCCTCGCAGGGCTACAATGGCTGGCGCATTGTCATCTCCTTGCAAGTATATAATAAAACCCTCGCAGGGTTCATAACGCACCCTCGCAGGGCTGCGATGACATAAATAAAAATTCGGGTGCACCGAATATTTTTCAGCTTTAGATTATCTTGGACAAGGAATAAAACCCTCGCAGGGTTGTGTTAACGCCCTCGCAGGGCTACAATGGCTGGCGCATTGTCACCTCCTTGCAAGTAAGTATATAATAAAACCCTCGCAGGGTTCATAACGCACCCTCCTCGCAGGGCTGCGATGACATAAATAAAATTCGGGCGCACCGAATATTTTCAGCTTTGGATTATTTTGGACACGGAATAAAAACCCTCGCAGGGTTGTTTTAACGCCCTCGCAGGGCTACAATGGCTGCCGCATTGTCAACTCCTTGCAAATATATAATAAAACCCTCGCAGGGTTCATTACGCACCCTCGCAGGGCTGCGATGACAGATAAAATTCGGGCGAACCGAATATTTTTCAGCTTTAAATTGTCTTGGACGTGATATGCATTATTCTCGAATATTCAACGTAAGTATGTGTTCACATAAGCTTCAGAAAGGGTTGCTTGTTTGGATAAAGGAATTCATCGTGGTGGTGTACCTTCACCAGCGATGAATTTCAGGGTATCGCGTACCTACTCACAACAACTTCCAGGAAGGCTAACTATAAAAGCATCGTGGTGCACCTCCAACAGTGATGAAAATAAAAAGTCCAGGGTATCGCGTACCTATTGACAAGAACTTCCGGGAAGGTTTAACTATTATTAAATAGAAGCATCAATCGTGGTGCACCTCCAACAGGGATCAAAATAAAAAGTGCAGGGTATCGCGTACCTGTTGACAAATGTCTTACCAATATATTATTATATGATTCGTGTATTGCATACCTATCAACAAAAGATCTGGGAGGTTCGATACCTATATAGTCTTATTGTTAGACATTAACATTCAAAAGGAGCCGTTTAGCTGAAGGAATAATAAAATCTTCTGATAAACCGTACTTGTGACAAAAGTCATATAAAGATATCGTAAGAAACTCTTTTTAGCCAACTCGGGCTGATAAGCGGGTTGATAATTTATCGATGGGCTGATATTTTAATAGGCAAATTATAAATTGCGTATAGCAGCTGGTTTGAGGTGCCATTGTGGATGAAGTGCAAGCCTAAGCCTTCGAGCTGATTTACATTCAACATAGTCTAACCCAGAGTTACTATTTTTCACACTGTATGAATGTGAACGGTAGCAGATATAAGAACCCTTTTGGATTCATGAGATCGCAGGAAAGACTCTAAGGTTAACCCACATATAAGTTATTCAGTCTACCTACAAAACTTCTCATTGACGAGACAAGTTCTTTAAAATGATTAACAATTGTAGGGAACCACGAATAATTATGGAAATGAATTATAATATAAATGCTGCCCACCCGCATTAAAAATTTAGTGCCTATTATTAGAACTCCTCCATCACGAATTTGAATGTTGCGTGCGTGAGATTAGTTGTTAGTATAAATAAGGAACTTCTACCAAAAACACAATATCTTGCACAAAGTTGCCTTCAGTATCAAGATACTGTCTGTCAGTGGATATGTCCACGCATATGTATGGGTCTCGCTCACTCACTGGCCTGACCGTTTTAAGAGTACATTGTATAAAAGATTTTACTTGTCAGACAAAAAGAAGGAGATTTGGTGAAAGTACTGGCGTTGCGTGCGGCACTAACTTAGAGATTTTACTATCTATAAGTGTCTAGCGTATGTCATATAGCTACCTGTATAGGCTCTGAATTGTACTCAATCCATGTCCGGATTTATGATTGTGGGAACGATAAGGGTGTGAACGATAAGAAACATTCCCGTGTTTATTTACAACTACCCTCTTCATACTTTTTATAACCGGTGGCATTTCTTGGTTATCTGTCCAAAGGTGTGTACGGTAATAAATGTTCACGCGTTTATTTACAACTACCCTCATCATACTTTTTATCATAAGTGGCATTTCTGTTATCTGCTTTGTATGATAAATTGTTGAATGTATTCTCAACTGTATTAGACATCGCAAATACCAATACATTTTTAAAATTAAAATTTGAAACTGATGGAAACCTTGGAAAATCGTCATAGTCTTCTTTTTGAACGTCAGTAAAGGACAGGACATAAAGAACTGTTTATATTTTATAAAGTGTTACACTATTCTTTACAAGCAAGCGATCATTGTCAGCTTCTAAACTCTAGCACTCTGTGATCCTTAATGAGAGAATAAAGGTACATCCATATTATCGCTTCGTAAGCGATGACGTCAGAATTATCAGTAATTTGTCGTGAGATGTTTCAACATAACTACTAGTTAAGCGGAAAATGGTTCTTGTTTATTATTATATAAGCATTGTAGTACAACAGCCACTACTGCATCTCGAATGAAGAGCTTGTTTTCGAGGTACATTGACAATGGGTGACAATGGGTGACAATGTGGTATTCATGCACAATTCTAATACCTACAGTGTTACAAATAACGTTGGTTCTCGAAGTAAACTTGGTTTCACTGTCACAAGCTGCTTAGTAATCTAGGGTTTACTAGTTACCATTATTGGTCTTAATTTTATTGATGTCTCAATAGACCTCTCTATGTTAAGTACCTATATGCTCTCGGGTGAGAATTTGTAAATCTATTCGGTATGATTTTCGAATAACATTAGAAGGATATCCAGTGCGTATTTAAGAGCAAAACAAGTATAAGAAAAAAGAAATAGATATACCTGTATTTTTAGCTATGTGTATCGGATCTAAGATTTCTTACGCTTCTACAGTGGAAATGTACACAAGTCTTATCGCAAAACTTGTAATCTAGTCCAAACATTGTGGGGAGGAAAAACCAGTTATTCAAATGTATTATAAGAACTTCCCATAACTGGACATTTTAGATGGACATACAAAGCTTCACCATAAAGGTTCATAAAGTACCTACTCAGGTATTACAGCGCACTGCAATAAATTGAAATGTTAATGTAACTGTTTTCCGACATGCTTTAAATTGTTTAAAACGAGTACTATGTTCATAAAGCGGAGTTAAATACCTAGTACCTACTCATATTTTGGAGCAGATATTTTAGTTTTCAGTTGTGCAATGATTTATTGTCACCGAAGGTCGTACACAATGCAAAAGTTGCAAAAACTGTTTCTAAAAGAAGTTAAACTGCTGAAGTCTTATTATACAGTTAGGTATACTGATACAATACGAACATATTTAGCAATTTATTGTTATAAGTTTATCAGTCATTAGTACCCAATCACTCAGAACATATTCATGCTGAGCTGGGCGGCCCTATTGCATGATACTGTGTGGGGTTTTGTTCAGAATTATTTACTTATTATACTAGGATCGATGGCACATTCTATCATCATCGTGATAGAGTGCGATAAATCTGTTTAAAAATGGTATCTCTATGATATTGATTTCAGAACCAGTCGAAACAAGACATAAATGTCATTTAATTATTTAAGCCATCTGTTTATATGAGGTTATTTTAATTGTGTTTTGGACCATACGTATTGCAGTTTTGAATGTCACAATGACTAATTTGCATTCAAAGCGATGTGGCTTACGATTATAACATTATTTAAAAAATAGTAAGTTCACATTGGCGTTGAGTGTCTTCACCACCACCAGGCGATAACAAACACGTCTCAGTTATTAAACGTTTACCAAGGTACAGTCAAATTAATAGAAGCGTTTTACATAAAATAAAACGCATATTAATTTACTTACCTTGGTAAACGTTTACATTTTAAATTCTGCCTGGTGATATTCGACGCAATGAAGAAACAAGATGTCGGCGCTACAGCGCACATTTGACGTAGCGGCCGGTGGCGGGAAGACACCGGATTGGCTAACTGCTCATTGGACGAGGTTACTGATTGGCTAGTACTTTTTTACAGAAAGTCAAAGCCAATACTTATTTATATGGCGGGAAATGTTGTGCCTATCTCAGTTATTAAACGTTTACCAAGGTAAGTAAATTAATATGCGTTTTATTTTATGTAAAACGCTTCTATTATATTATTAATTATGTATAATAAAAAATATATATCTATGTAGTATATTGTATTAAGTATATCAGTCATCTAGTACCCATAACACAAGCTCTGCTTAGCTTGGGGCTAGATGATGCTGTGTGGACTGTCCAGAATTATTATATTATATTATATTATATTAATTACTTCATAGGTTTTGGTAGGTACTCGCCATAAGCTAACCTAATTGTAAATATAAATATATAAAAATAAAGAAATAGTTATTGATTTTTGATAAAACAATGAATGGTATTTTTTATAGGTACCCGCGAGCAGACAGTGCACTCAACAGAACGCGTGCTAAAACAGTTGTCTAGTACGGAGACAGGGGCGGTGCCTCACTGCCTCGCCTTCGCAGACCCTCGCGCCGCCTGCTCGGACTCCGTGGGCGGGAAGGGAGCTTCGCTAGCGCTGCTTGCCTCAGTGCAGACTGAAGAGGTATGCAAAACAGTTCCTATGTTGTCTATGAAAATGCGTTTGCCCGTGCATAACTATCTACACTTGCTGCACTAAGATTTGTTAAAGGCGAGCGATATTTATTTGTATCTGTGTGGCCGCTTCTTCGTCAAGTCTTGTCCTGTAATGTTTAAGAAAATAAATAAAATAGATAATAGGTGGAAACTTGGCTGGTTTATGTGTTTGTAGCTGAATACAGGTCACTATGGGGCTCATTAGGGCCTATGTACTGCAATGGACTGAACAGGTTGATGATGTTTTTTAGTTTAAGTTTAAATCATTTGGCTGAGGATCTCAAGAGACTCAAATATGCAGGTCTCGACTGAGCTTACGCATTTGCTGCCCTTGGAGTCGAGATCCTAGGTCCGTGGTATATCAAAGCTTTCCGGGTTATAAAACATTCTTTGAGCTTCTAGTCGATGCGACGCGTGACCCGAGAGCTGGGCCTCTACTCACTAAAACGAATGCGAAATATGCGGACCGAAACGCAACTTCTCCGAATATTCGGCACAAACCGTACTCTAGGACCACTTCGCATTCAACTTCGGCCATCGAATTTACTTTCGTTTCTTCGGAGTGAATGAAAACTGAGCACGCTAATTGGCTATGAGGCTTTTAGCCGAAATCCCTTTGCTTGACTGTGTAAAGCCATCTTTAAGGTTTAAAGTTGATATATTCTATGGAAAAAGTGGACTGACATTGTCAGAAATGACAGATCAACAGAAAAACGGAGTTACTATGTACCTACCTATCTATCTACTTATCTGTTTGTTTTGTTTGTTATTTTTATGTTTTGTTGATCTATCTGCCATATTTCAGTAATAACTTGCCGACCGAACTTTGTGAATTTGTTCTTGCGTCAAAATATGACGTTCTAGATGTTGCACAGCATAACAACTACAACAATCCGCGATTATTAGGATAGTCACAGAGACTTGACGAAGGGCTTTCTGCGGTCCACCGCCGATGGCCACCTACGAGGCCCTAATCACCACAGCTTGCACAGAGTAGCAGGTCGATTTGTTGCCTGTACCACGAGTTGAGCAAAGTATGTACCTTGTAGATATTATTATTTCGTTCTAGATGTTAAAGTTGAATTTCATTTAAAATTTAATTACCTAATCATACTTTCAGGAAATACAAAAGCAGCAGGTGAACACGGCGGCGTTGTACTGTGCGTCTGTGCCCCAAAGCCTCACTGAGCTACTGCAGAAGCATGGTGAAGAAAAGATAGAGGTGCTGCGAGGGCTCAAAGAATGACTTACTTACTGCAGTTGTAAATGAACTTGTGGATTTAATCAAAAGTACTTCTACCATATCCGTCAGATCCTATGAAGCATGGTGCTTTAGGTTAAAAACTAAAAATGGCCTGCTGGTTTGATTGGAAAATGCTTACCCTAACAGTATACCGTATTAGTAAATATATAGTAGTAACCAATAGACAGTATTTAGCTATAATTTAATTTATGTACCAGAGTTCGATAGAAATCTTCATAAAACCTAAATTGTTTTAGTAAAGTATCTTATTATAGTTAACTATATGTTGGTATGAAAATAAAGTTTTTTAAACATAAACCTACCTAACCTCTAAATGATTTTAGGGCCCGGAGCAGACCAGCAAGGTAGATTAAATATATTGTTGGACATGAAAACCTAATCATATTGTGGGATGTGGATATTAATGAGGAAAGGAAGTTTTAGGTATAATGATTTATGATTCAATGTGATAAATAGTTTGATTTTTTTAAAGTTAGTTTTGTTATAAATTGTTTTCATTATTTTAGCTTATATTTTACATAGAGTACTTATCTTTATTAACAACGAAAATTACAAGCAAGGAATAGAAAAATTAAAGAAAAGACTAGTATTTACAATTGAAACCATTGAGCTAACTGCAGACGGTTGCAAACAGTATAAAGGTAGCTGAATTGATCCATGTCAATACCAGTCGGAAGCGTCCCCAAGACACTGGCTGGCTGCATTACCACGCTGTATGACAATGCTGATGCGCTGAGCCAGATATAGCTCATAGAGTATGAATACAAATTATAGAAAATGTTTAGCTAAATAATATTTGATAACTATGTATTGTTGATGTAATTTATTTACCTATGTGAATGTTATTATGTCACTATATGGTTACCCCTATATTCATAGTGGTCTGTTGATTTGAACCAATTGGTAAGCAATTTCAGCAACATGTCAATGCAATTTTAGTTTATGTGATACAAATATTTATGTTTTGTGGATGGTTTTTCAATAAAAGATTATTGAATAATTACTAATAATGGTTTTAATTTTATTTATCATTTAATATAAGAATCAGGTAGTATAATGTAGCCAAGCACTTGTCTGGTTCATCAACTATGTAGGTAACTTATTTATTCTAAGCCGCTGTGCGACTAAGGTTGTCCTCATAGACCATCCCCTTTGCAGAGCTGCCTGGGTGGATGACTGGTTTTCTGCAGCTCTTGGAGCAGGCCGCCTTCTCTCCTCTTCTATATCTGCCTCCGAAAGTTCCATTTCAACCATATTTTCACTAAGGCACATAGGTATTGCCTATAATACAGCAGGCAATTGTAATTTTTCCTGCTGTTTCTGGTGATTGATGGAAGACTCGCACTTAATAGGCATCTAAAGCTCCCTTTAGTAGCCCGAGCTAGCTTTTTCTGTATTTTACAACTTTATTGTACTATATCAACATCAATGGTTTTTTTGTGCCTCGATACACCGCCGCGCCGTGCCGTCTTCGGGAAATCTTTTGATCATGCATGAGAAATCTCCAGAGCGAAAAGATACCTTGCCATTATAGTAGAACAAGGGCAAATTGAGAGTCCGAACTCGAACATAGAGAATGTGGAAACTCTAAAAAATTGTCTAGGTCAATAAACTATGAGAATGTAGAATGCAGAAATGAGATGAAGTACAAAACGAAAATTAAAACGATAGATAAGATGGTTTCGTTGCAATGTTCGTTTTATTTGGTTGAATTGACACATTTCTCGTTGTCAAGTTCATATTCACGTTTCGTTTTTAATGCTCCAAGAGTACCAAATACGACATCGATTGTCTAAATATGTTTCGTCCGTTCGTTCTTTCGTACGATAGTAAAAACGAAGTCACCTAGAGTACCGATTTGCACGAAAACGAAAGCGAATCTTCGATTTTTGGCAGCCCGAGTAGACCCCCTGGTGAGTATCTGGCAGCATTGCCATATAGCGTGGTAATGCAGCCAGTGTCTTGGGGACGCGACGACTGGTATTGACATGGATTAATTGAGCTACTTCTAGAATGTTGGCAACCGTCTACAGTTAGCTCTATTGTTTTAATTGTATATACCAGTTTAATTTGTTTCTATTCCTTGAATGTTTTTTGGTAAGTAATAAAGATTTTTTCTAATAAATGTCAATGTTTTTATTCAGGGCTACAGAGTACCCCCAGGGTTCTGCCTGACTGTGAACGCACTCAACAGACATTTGGAACTCAATCCGGAGATAGACGCAGCTATCTCGGAAATAGAGGCTGCAAATGAAAACTATGTGGAGAGCGAATTCAAACGGAAGTGTGACGCGTAAGTTCCCCTTGAATATAGTTTCTTGGCTCGAGAGGAGATATTATAAAGATAAAAGATAAAGATAAAGATATTTATTTATGAAATAAAACACAAACTTAAATACTGAAAATAATAAATTAAGTCCGTGAATTATATTTAATATCGTATGGCACTACAAATTCTTGAATTTGAAAACTGAACGAGTTTTTTTTAACTTTTGACAAACTATGTTAGCTTAGTTTCGGGTTAAATGATGCGGCGTGGATTGTCCAGCATTATTTAGTATTATTATTTACCATCTATAACACAAGCTCTACTTAGCTTGGGGCTAGATGATTCTGTGTGGATTGCCAGCATTATTTATTGATTTAATGAATCTTTCAGAGCGTCGGCATTGTTCTTGTCTTCGGAGCTGTCAGGAGACGTGAGAGAGGAGGTGCTGGCGAGCATGGTGCAGCTGCGGAGTGCAGCGGTGGAACAGAACCTGTGCGCGGAGATACGGTTCGCGGTCAGGTCCTCAGGTAAGCTTATATTTACTTACAAACAATATACACAAATTAATGACAATGCCTTTTATTTTATTCATAAAATTACTAAATGTTAAAAAAATAATTATTTGATTAAATAAATATAATATATAATTTGTTTTATTTCTTTATTAATCATAACATGTTTTTTTAACACTTAGGCGATGCTAGATCTACAAAAATGTTTAATTAAAAATTGTACGTAGGTAATTAACTTATTTAAAGTACCTAAATACAATACATTATGATTGAATTATAGATAAATAATACGAAATTGGATATAAATTGTATTTTAAATAAATATTATTAAAGACATCTCATTGTATGAGGGTCTCCTAACTTTTACTCTCAAGTTTTGCAAATTGTTAAATCGGCTTCGTACAATCTACTATTAGTAAACTACTGTGTATATGCTACTGTTTAGACATCATAATATGTAAAATCATCGGTTTTTATGTTTGAATGACAATATTTAGTCGTAGACCTCACCGTCCGTTAAATTGAAAGACTATTTTTTGGCTTTATGCCAGGTGAATAAACACAAAAAATATTGGTACAACTAATTTGGATGACAAGGGTTGATCGCAGGCCTACCTCTCAAATTGGAAGTCTTATTTGTATTTATGCGAGTTAATCTCATGATATATATATCCCAGAGAACACATACTGCCCAATCGCATAGTGAAAGCTTGGAACCGGTTACTGGAATCAGTGAACAGTGCCCCTTCAGTGAACTCTTTTAAAAATAGACTGGACAAATATTTAAAGTGCATTGACAAAGACTCAGATATTTATTTATTTATTTATGTATTTGGGAAACAAAAAGCTTATATTTATGTAACAATAGATCCATGCACTAGAACTAATGAAGCTAAGACAGTTTCCACTCGTAGTAAAAAGAAATAACTGAACTAAAACAAAATAAGTAAGTAACTAATAATAAATTAATTATACAAATATAACACTACACTTACGAAACTTCAATGAACAGAGCGTACATTATATACATATTATATGTACATTATATACACATAATATACACGCATCAGCTTAACAGCTGCCTGTGTATCACAAATAATAATAATAATTGTGGGATGTACCTTCAGCGACCATCGTCCCGATAGTCGTTTCGGTTAAGGTGATCCGATTGTCATACGTTTGTATTTTCCCAAATATGAGCGATGTGGACATAATTTAACAAATAAATAACTGTTTTTGGCTTTGTTATTCGTCATTATTTGCGGCAAATTGTGTTTGATTCATGAAAACACTCGGAATAATTAGAAATAACGTGAAAATTTTAGGCCATTTCTATCAATGCGTGAGTGAACACGGATAGTGTCGTACGCCCGCTTACTTGAACATGTGAGTGTGATGGCGGCGACGGAATCGCCATCTGTGTGATATCTAAAGAATCATCTAATAATACCATAGTCTACCGTTCTCAAAGGGTTTTTCCATCGTCCAAGTATTTATTCCTATCTATTTTTGCTGCATGTCAAATAAGATCTAGGAAGCCTACGTTCCGTTTCCATGACAACAATAAATGACACTATGTAAACAGATAAAATGTTTGCTTATAGATACCAGTTTAGAGAGTTTTACGCTGGGGCCACACTACCTTCTACCGGGCTGTTACCGCAATAATTATGACATTAAATTACCGTTTAAATTACTGCATGACCTGGTGTGGTTACACTAGAGTTTACCTAGATATGTCAATAAATAAGGCGGTAAAAATATCACGTGCGTCGCCGGTGAGCTCATATTGCACACTGGACAAACGGTAGTGGCCACAAACGCATTAATTACTGCGGTAATCTTCTTTGATGTGCGAAAAAAGACCGCCGCCGGAGCTATTGTCTACCGCCATTTGCCATATTGATTGGCATTGTAAAATTATGGCCATAAATCGTGGTTACACCTAGGTGTTGTATAAGTTATAATTAAAATAATTATCGGCATATCACGGTAGTGTGGCCCCAGCATCAGACGTGTCAGATTGTATGCAAAGCATTTCGATCATTCATCAGCGACAACCGATGTGGCGCAGTGGGCGAAGGTCCGCCTGCGACCGGTTGTGGGTTCGATTCCCGTGTCGGAAAAAATTGTGTACGATCTACAGAAATTGAACATGAAATTGTTCCGTTGGTCTGGGTGTTTTCTATGTATTTATAAAAAAAATATCTATTTAAGTAATGTATTTTATTAAGTTTATCAGTCAACTAGTACCCATAATACGAGCTTTGCTCACCTTGGGGCTGGGGATGATGCTGTGTGGACTGTCCGGAATTATATATATATTTTTTTTATTGGACTAATCGTAACTTTTTACAGAGAGCCAAAACAAAATTTTGAACATGATTTTTTTGAAAAGTTAAAGTTTATCTTTTTTAATATTAAAACATCATTGTTTTCGTAATTTTTTGCTCTATTTTTTAAAATAATGGTCGCTGTTATAGCTATCACCCAACTTGATAAAAACTACAAAAGCCCATTTTGCATTAAAATTTTGAAGCAAAGTTAAGATAATTATCCCAATAAAAAGAAATAAATATTTAAATTAAACTAGCTTTATGAAATGTTCTCAAAAGAAAATATACTTTATCAGAAATAAAACCATTTTCTAAATTTTTGAAATGTGGCCGTTTTGCATTCAATGAGCGATTTGTAAAAATGCCTGAACTTAGCTGGCGTAAGAGCTAAAATAAAATAAAAATCAGTTGGTGTTGATAGTACATAATTGTTTCTTTTTATTTTTGTCATACCGTTAGAAACGAGGTCAGGACCCTTTGTGGGATGTACCTATGCAGAACAGTCTACCAAAGTTTTATATAACAATCAAATAGACTTAGGAAGGCTTACAATAAGTAATTTATGACAAATATGAATTTGTTTGTACTAGGTCTATGACATTGTTCAAAATATAAAGAATAAAAATGATAAAAATCAAAAATTTTGGTAGTGTTGAAGGGATTCGAGCCCGTACTAACGGGATGTATCAAAATTTTGTGGATATTTCATTTTCAAAAAGCAAAAAGTAAATTAAATTTTCGGTGGTTTCGAACCCAGGTACGACTATACATCGTCGCACCCACCCGACTGTTCAAACCGCTAGTCCAAAGTGAGTTATTGATATACTGTGAAAATTTGTATTACTTTTGATCTTTTATAAGTGGTCGTAAAATCGGAGCTAAAATACCTAAGTACACAAAGAACAGAGTCAAAAAAAGTGGAGACTTCCTTACGCTAATAATTTTAATGTAATTTTATTATAAAATTAACTTTCACAGTGAATACATTTAAAATTAATGATTGTTATTGTGAACTTATTCAATTTATTTGTCAATTCCAATGATTTAACGAAATGAATAAATAGCATGAAAAGTATTTTTTTTACCTATGATTTGTAAGATATTCTTTAGCTAATAAGCTAGTTTGTAAATAACATTACCCTCTGCGCCTTTTTACTTAAATTGTTCAAAACGATAAAAGAAAATTACCTCCAATTTTTTTTTAAATGTAAATAGAGCCTGTTTTTATTCTTAAATAAAACAAGAGTCGGAAATTAGTTCGTTAACTAGTGGTTTTATTGAATTAATTTTAGATGTAATTTAGTAATGTCCCGAAAACGGAAATATTGGTCCGAAAAATATTTAGTCCTAAGGCGTCTCCAATTATCTCTGTTATTTTTCGAACAGTAGTTATTTTAGTTCCACTGAATTTATAGGGTTTGCCTGTGTGAGTGACTCGTAGCGGCCGATCACTCACACAGGCAAGATCTTTTTTTGTGTGAGTGACTCGTAGCGGCCGATCACTCACACAGGCAAGATCTTTTTTGCTCTTCCCAAATACAAGCTCCCTAAATGCTTTCAACACTTGAAAAATTGCTTGGTACATAAAAAACAACATACCATTTGCGGCAAATACATTACCATTAAACAATTATACACAATTTAATTAGAAAATAGTGAAAAACATCAAAATTGAAAATCATCGCCATCTAGTAGCGGAGCTATGCTTAGTCCTGGACGCGAAATCACCTTAACGGGGTAATAGCGAAGAGCCTCGATAAACATCTCAAGAGACTCTCGCTAGGAAGTTGGATCAAGGGTCAGATCCAAAAAGCGGTTCTCCTGGATTCGGCGCGTATCGTCAGGAAGTTCCTCTGTCTGCAACCCTAGTCACCGGCTGCTTGAGCCTAGCTTCGCGGCCGGTGATCCACCGTTTTGATATATTTTTTGCTGTAGATTAGTTTTATAATATGTGTGTATTTTCTATAGTAAAAAATGTATTTTATAACGAGTATTAAAATAAATACAGTGAAATAATAATGATAATTATATTGCAGCGGTGGGCGAAGACAGCGAGGTTCTATCAGCGGCGGGTCAGAACGAGACGGTGCTGGGCTGTGCCTCGGACGAGGATGTAGCGAGGGGCGTGCTGCAGTGCTGGGCTTCCATGTTCGCCTTCAACAGCGCCTACTATCGCAGGTACGCACGCTTTCCACGAAGAGTAGCCCATAACGGGTCTATTGTGACGGTTGAGTTACCCTTTAAGGTTATCTATGTAATATATTGTATTAAGTATATCAGTCATCTAGTACCCATAACACAAGCTCTGCTTAGCTTGGGGCTAGATGATGCTGTGTGGGCTGTCCGGAATTATTTATTTATTTATCTCACATTATGGTCCGCACATGTTGGGCCGCAGCGTATCGGGGCTCAAATTGCTTGAATACGATTTGTATGAATTTTCGCACACCTTCGGGCCGCAGCGGCTCGCATTATTGCGAGGCGGATTGGCGTCCGTGCGATGCGGCCCGCCCCGCCCCGCTTTACCCCGTCAACAGTGTGCTATATACTAGCAAGCGAATGGTGTGCATGTGCTATCCATAATGTACAGTGGCACACAGATTCTGGCAGTACACTGTACTCAAATCCGTCAATGCACTGCGCTGCTGCCCGCTCCACCCCGCTGCGGCCTGGCATAATGTGCTCGAGCCTTTACCCAATAGAAAAAATCTAATTGATCCAAAACAGAGTAAAATACTTTAATATGCACATGAGTTAGTATATTCAGTGGAATTATTATCTGTGCAATAAATAGCAAAATAATCTTCCAATTCGATCAGATTATCTTACTTCTTACTATTATAATAAATGGTAAAGTCTGTGTGAATGTTTGTTATAAGTAATCTTGGTAACTACTTAAGTTATATAAATGAAATTTGCTATGTAGATAGTTTAGAACCTAGAATAGGACATAGGCTATCAACATTTGGAAATTTTAACCACTGAGGGGGTTAAATAGGGTGGTAAAGTTTTTATGGAAAATAAGTTTTCCTTGGCTTGAATCTCTCAAAACTCAGTATAAATAAACTATGGAGTGAATAATTAAACACATAATTAAACATTTTCACACAATAACCCCTAGGGGGTGTGCAATAAATTTATGAAATTTGGACGAAAAATGAACACTAGTGAGCGGGCGAAGCCGCGGGGTGCATCTAGTATCTAACTAAGTGGAACTTGCTGTAGGATTTTCATTGAATATGTATTCCCTTTCTATAATGTACGGTAGGTAACGCAAGTAAAATGACAATGCGAAACTTTCTTCCAGTATTATTGGTGTTCAAGTCTATTTTGAAAAGTGTAAATAATCTTATTTTAGAAAAATAATACTTTATAGATGGCGTTATAAATATAACGAATGAGTCTAACGAATAGACATCTAGTGGTGAGAAGAAGCTTTTTTTCAGTTGCGGGCCAAGTCTTCCAAACATGTCCCTCTTGTTACTATGAGATGAGGCATCGGCACAAGTGTTATAAAATCTGTGCCATATCAACCTTTTGCAACGACTTATTCACTCAAGCAACGAGCCAAACCTAATGCTGAACAATCCACACAGCATCTAGCCTGAAGCTAAGCAGAGCTTGTGTTATTGGTAGATCCAAGATATACATAAAACCATATTAAATTACAAAAATAATATTCCTTAGTATTTAAAAACTCGAGAACGGCTGGACCCATTTTTATGATTTTTGTGTTTTTGGATTTGTCTTCGTCGGGAATAGCATATTATGTATAATATATATGTGTGTAAGAATATGATATTTGACAAATAAATAAATTTCCCCGTGGGCGACGCTGCGGGGCGCAGCTAGATAAGAAACAAACAAACCACCGATCATAGATCCTTCTCCTCCTCATAGAACCCAAATCTGATTATACCAGTGTCGTAAAATACTTTAAGTTCGGTTAAGGCGTGGCAGTTTTTCCTTTGGCACCGCGTCGCCACGGCCTGCGGTGTGTGTGTAGGCTTTCATAGGATTCCATAGAATACAACTCGCACGCCTTCGCCTCCGCTCCGCTTTCGGCTTCTGTGTGTTTCGAACTATAAACCTAGATCTCTTTTGTTTTGTAACTCATTTCTTTATAAGTATCATCTAGAGTGCTTTTCACGAAAAAAGTCCCTCGGCAACTGGTGGAACTAAATTTGACAGATTGCCATATGCTTGCTGGCTTCATTCGGTCGTACTACTACAGCGCCGCGTCTAGGGGACTTCTTTCGTGAAAAGGACCTTATGTCTATCTATCTATAGAAGTAGTATGTACTGTCAGAGTGAACGGCGCGGCGTGCCGGTGCGGCGGCGGCGTCGTGGTGCAGTCGCTGGTCCCGCCGCGCGCCGCCGGCGTGCTCTTCACGAGGCACCCGGCGCACGGGGACCCGCGGAGACTGCTGCTCACCGCCAACTTCGGCTTGGGAGAGGTAACACTACTCACTAATAGATGGTGGTGTAGTAGTAGTGTGTACTGTCAGAGTGAACGTGCTCTTCACGAGGCACGCGGCGCACGGGGACCCGCGGAGACTGCTGCTCACCGCCAACTTCGGCTTGGGAGAGGTAACACTACTCACTAATAGATGGTGGTGTAGTAGTAGTGTGTACTATCAGAGTGAACGTGCTCTTCACGAGGCACCCGGCGCACGGGGACCCGCGGAGACTGCTGCTCACCGCCAACTTCGGCTTGGGAGAGGTAACACTACTCACTAATAGATGGTGGTGTAATAGTAGTGTGTACTGTCAGAGTGAACGTGCTCTTCACGAGGCACCCGGCGCACGGGGACCCGCGGAGACTGCTGCTCACCGCCAACTTCGGCTTGGGAGAGGTAACACTTGTCAAAACTGGATATAACGAGTCATATGTATGTTTAGAATTGTGGAACATGCAAGGTCAAATGGCACAGAGAGCGAGACGTTCGGTTTCGACAATCTACTCAGCAATCTAGCCGCGAGTTAAGCAGCTTGCGTTATGGGAGCTAGATAACGGATGTAATACACAATACTCCATAGATATTTAGGTACTAATTTATTTTTATGACAATCCTGTTATTCCCACTAAACATTTTGTTTTATTTTACAGAAGAAGGCGTCTAAATGACTAAATTTTTTTAATCCGAATATTCAACAGAACTAAATACCATAACGTTAGTGTGACGAAACGGTTTTATCCTCTCATATGTCGACATACCTTTAAAAGGCCGATTCAAAAAACGATAACGAGTAACGAGTTTACAACCAGCTTATGCTAAAACAGCGATCGTTTTGTGACTCAATGCAAAATTAGTAATGTTTATCTTTACTTACCTACTATTATAGTTTCTTATTTTTTATTTTATTATGTTTTGAGTTCCAAATTTATTCTTAATTAATTTTTCAAAATTTATTCTATCCATTTCTAGAGCGTGGTCTCCGGTTCTGTAGAACCTGATACCTTCATAATCAAACGTGGCTTGGACTCCTCTCTAAGCATCAAGCAAGTCGTCCTCGGTTCGAAGAGGCGTCGCGTGGCGGTCTCCTCCGAAGGCGTCGCGGAGGAGGATATACCTGAGGAGGAGCGAGGAGTAGCCTGCCTCAGCGAGGAGGAAGTGCTTCGCTTGGCGAGGGTGGGGGTGAGGCAGGAGGAGCTGTGGGGCGCGCCCAGGGATATCGAGTGGGCTGTTCATAATGTAAGTTTGGACATAACTTTTAAAACTATCATCGTTTTTAACACTAAAGTCATTGAATACGGGAAATTTACCATGATTTGTTTTCTTTTGAGTTTTCCGATATTTTGGCACCGTTTCAAGCGCCATGATCACGAAAGAACGTTCGTTCTTTCTTCTGCCGAAATATCGGACAACTCAAAAGAAAACAAATCATGGTAAATATCCCGTATTCAATGACTTAAGGCTGGACAGTCTAACTAAACTTACGCGATCAGAACACATCATTCATAATTCATCAACGTCATCTACCTGTTTTCTTCTGCTTTCTACCTACCTGTTTTCTTTTCTGTTATCTTTTCTACTGTACCGACTTTCCATTTAATTTTGTTTGTTCTCTTGTTAATTTTCCTGTGCTGTTTGTTGTGTGTTTCCAATAAAAAGTCTATGTGTCTATATAACTAACTTATATCAGTCCACTGCTGGATATCTAAATGATTAAACGCGATCTAGCACAGTAGCGCTATCTAGTGATCTTATTATAAAACTAACTTCTAATAATAATAATAACCAGGTGATCCATCAACTTCCTGTCCTGTAATCTAGTCATGAAAGGGAGCGGTCCTTATGACTAGATTCAGGAAGAATAGATATAGATGGATCCTCTAAATATAAGTATTAAAATAAATACAAATTATGCTTTTTGAAATCTTTATGTGATGTAGCTTTTTTAACCTCCACTGGTAAATCGTTCTGTTGCACTTTATGTATTGTTATGAATAAATTTAATTCTATTCCAAAACGCCAAACTTAACATAAACCCCCATAGAATATAGGAGATTATGGGAAGATCTATAGGAGATTATGTGACGACCGATGTTGCGCGCGCAGTGGGCGAAGGTCCGCCTGCGACGCAGGAGGTTGCGGGTTCGATTCCCGCCTCGGAACTAATTTGTGTACGATCTGCAGAAATTTGTTCCGTTGGTCTGGGTGTTTTCTATGTATAATAAAAAAATATCTATCCATGTAATGTTTTGTATTAAGTATATGAGTCATCTATTAACCATAACACAAGCTCTGCTTTGCTTGGGGCTAGATGATGCTGTGTGGACCGTCCGGAATTATTTATTTATATATATTTATATTTCCAAGTAAAACAACAGTTTGGGGATTTTAAATAAAATTGATTTCTTTTTTATTTCAGAATGATATCTTCCTTCTACAAGCGCGTCCTATAACCTCGCTCGAGCGTTGGACCGAGGAGGAACTATTGCACGAGCTCGACGCGCCCATAATGGCGGATACAGAAGTAACGTCCTTTGGCAACTGTGGAGAGGTAACTTTTAGCACTCCTATTGAATACCTACATTTTACATACACCTGCATTTAGCAAAGAAGGACCATTGCCCTTCCTACCTCTGCCTTTCTCATTTAAAGTCTCCACACACTGAAGCCGGAGGCGGAGCGAAGGCGAAGGCGTGCTAGTTGTATCCTATTGAATCATATGAAAGCCTGCACACACACCGCAGGCGGTGGCGGCGTGGTGCCATAGGAAAAATCCGGCACGCCTTCGCCTCCGCTCTGCCTCCGGCTTCAGTGTGTTTCGAACTTTAAGCAGACATAGACAGGCTATGCGATTACGCTAAAACCACCCATCCAAAATTGACATATCAAAGCCCTTTTAATGGCCTTCGTAATTTGAAATTGTATGGAAAAAACGCGCGCGATAGCCATTGAAATGGCTCAAGAATGTCAATTTGGATGGGTGGTTTTAGCGTAATCGCACAGCAGGCTTAGAACTAGAGAAATGTATATGCGCTTCTCAAAACCCAGGCATAATGGACCGAACAGAGTCCAAATGCGGAGATAAGAGTACTTAGACCTAAGATCTAAGACCTACTTACATTTTATCATTATATTATTTAGTTTTTTTTTCGCACTATGCCCTGTCTATAAGGTGTAAGAAACGGAACCATCACGCTCGGGTTGGTGACGGTGTATCGGGTGTACTCGGGTCCAGTCGGTCGCTGACGCAGAATCGCTTATACTCGAAGTTCATTCATAAAATGTTTTACTTTTATGGTCAACAAACGCAAAACGCTCTGCGTTAGTAGTATTTATAATAGCCTGATAGATGTTTATATTTACATATTTTCGTAGTTTTTACACAATTTTGAATTTATATTAATCTTCTGGAGAGGCGTCTATTTGATAGAAATCAGTCGCCATCCTCTGGATAAAATCTATCTCCTAGCTAGCCTATTCTTTTGTTCAGTGTTCTGCCGTTTAGTCGGTAAAAAGTTACAGAAATAAAGAAAGGAAGAGTTGCTTTTGCTTTTTTGATCAGTTTTCGTACTATGCCATACGAACCCATGAAGCTGCTGAACATACAATTATCTTACAGAAATACTATACTATTACTACAGTAAGGACAAAGTTTCTTGGCAGTTCTGAACATAGGCTCTGCGAACTTTTGCGCATGCACAGTTGCAAAGAAAACTGTTATTGCCATATAAACAAATATACGATCAGAAAATATCAAATACAGGGAGAAAATACTGATTAATAATAATAATGGCATTAAGCCATTATTATTATTCAGTGTTTGTTTTTTTTAATCTTTAAATTGTATCATATCTCAATATTTATCCTATAACTTTGTTTTATTATTTGAAAAAATTAACAAAAACACAACAAACACTTTTGTACGCAACTGTGGTCAAGATAGAGATAGCGTCACAAATACCAAACCAATGCTGACGTGTGACAGAGACAAAAACCTCGTACCGAGTATTGCCGATAAAGATCGAAGTTAACAAAAGTCAAGATAAAAGAGATGTGCAATGTGCGTACTCGTGGGTGTTGTTTAATCGATTATTATTTAAATCGAATGAAATTAAGTGATAAATAATGTTTATATTCGATTTTATAATGAGGTTTTAAATGTTCTTAAACAGTCGTTACTCAAATAGTATTTAATAGATTTCTAAAATTTAAGTAAATCATGTCTTTTAAAATAGAAAACATAGTTTTACCAAACATTTTTTTTAATCCTTTATAAATAATAATTAATTAAAGAGTAAATTCACTTTATTAGTAAATTTAGCTACTTAAATAATCTTCTATACCATAAAATGAATGAGTTCAAAATGAAACTAATCGATTATGAAATTCGATCGTGTAAAGGATTGATTGTTTTTCTGTAAGGTGCGTCTCTAGCCTAGACCACCGCCCCGCGCACCCTACTCATGCCACCTTTTGGTTCCTAAAAAGTGTTGCTGCGCAGCCTTCCGCGCGTAGTTCAGAACTGCCAAGAAACTTTGTCCTTACTATACTACTGTTTATAAAGAAACACAATTGCAATGGCCCGATGCAATAACATTAACTTTTGTTTTGTAGGTGTTGCCTCTGCCGCTAACGCCAATGTCATTTGACGTGATGGCCACACCGCTCATAAGCGGAATGGACCGGATCGTCAAGAAGGAAAATAACAGCTTCAGGAGCGGAGTCGTTTGCACACATAACAGGGTTGCCATCAATTTGTACAACGTAAGTATACGTTACATCATCCAACAGAGAACTAAAAAAAAATTAGAACTGTTGATTGAAAGGCTTCTGGCTTCTTTTTCGGTCAAAAAATCATCATTGCTATTCAACATAGCAATGCTGATTAGTTAGTATGCTGCCACCATTCTGGTATTCTGCCTTCTGGTGATATTTGAATTTTTATAAAAATGATATAATTTTTATTATCATCATTTGTCTTTTTGTTGTTTTTGTAAAATGATACCTAAAATCCTAATTTTCTAAAACATTGTTTCCAATTTCCAGTGTCTCCTCGAAGTAGTGCCAGAGAAGCTGAACGTGACCATCAAAATGATAGACATGAGCATCCACGGGCACCTAGTGACCGATGAGCAGATGCACCGCACCGCGCTAGAGAGGAACCCGTCGCGGTGGTACCACAGGGCCCAGCAGATCAAGATGCTCATCATGGTTCGTTTGTAAAAATAACAATTATTTTAGTGACCGATGAGCAGATGCACCGCACCGCGCTAGAGAGGAACCCGTCGCGGTGGTACCACAGGGCCCAGCAGATCAAGATGCTCATCATGGTTCGTTTGTAAAAATAACAATTATTTTAGTGACCGATGAGCAGATGCACCGCACCGCGCTAGAGAGGAACCCGCCGCGGTGGTACCACAGGGCCCAGCAGATCAAGATGCTCATCATGGTTAGTTTGTAAAAATAACAATTATTTTAGTGACCGATGAGCAGATGCACCGCACCGCGCTAGAGAGGAACCCGTCGCGGTGGTACCACAGGGCCCAGCAGATCAAGATGCTCATCATGGTTAGTTTGTAAAATAACAATTATTTTAGTGACCGATGAGCAGATGAACCGCACCGCGCTAGAGAGGAACCCGCCGCGGTGGTACCACAGGGCCCAGCAGATCAAGATGCTCATCATGGTTAGTTTGTAAAAATAACAATTATTTTAGTGACCGATGAGCAGATGCACCGCACCGCGCTAGAGAGGAACCCGTCGCGGTGGTACCACAGGGCCCAGCAGATCAAGATGCTCATCATGGTTAGTTTGTAAAATAACAATTATTTTAGTGACCGATGAGCAGATGAACCGCACCGCGCTAGAGAGGAACCCGCCGCGGTGGTACCACAGGGCCCAGCAGATCAAGATGCTCATCATGGTTAGTTTGTAAAAATAACAATTATTTTAGTGACCGATGAGCAGATGCACCGCACCGCGCTAGAGAGGAACCCGCCGCGGTGGTACCACAGGGCCCAGCAGATCAAGATGCTCATCATGGTTAGTTTGTAAAAATAACAATTATTTTAGTGACCGATGAGCAGATGCACCGCACCGCGCTAGAGAGGAACCCGTCGCGGTGGTACCACAGGGCCCAGCAGATCAAGATGCTCATCATGGTTAGTTTGTAAAATAACAATTATTTTAGTGACCGATGAGCAGATGAACCGCACCGCGCTAGAGAGGAACCCGCCGCGGTGGTACCACAGGGCCCAGCAGATCAAGATGCTCATCATGGTTAGTTTGTAAAAATAACAATTATTTTAGTGACCGATGAGCAGATGCACCGCACCGCGCTAGAGAGGAACCCGTCGCGGTGGTACCACAGGGCCCAGCAGATCAAGATGCTCATCATGGTTCGTTTGTAAAAATAACAATTATTTTAGTGACCGATGAGCAGATGCACCGCACCGCGCTAGAGAGGAACCCGCCGCGGTGGTACCACAGGGCCCAGCAGATCAAGATGCTCATCATGGTTCGTTTGTTATCGTAGTTGTCGAAATTCTTAGTGTAAGGGCGTTTTCCCACAAGGTACGACACGACATCACAAAACTATATCATATGATATAGTTACTCTAATTATAAGTAAGAAAGAAAGAAAGAAAATTCAAAGAAAAAACAAACTAAATACAAAATATTTACTAATATTACAAACCCTGCGGAAAGTGTCTTATTCCTCTTCTAAACATGAAGAAAGTAAGTCATTTGATGATTGTTCTATCTAAAATAAGAGAATAAAAAAATCCAATTCAAATTCTTATTCCTATAAGAAAACTGTATCTAATTTATTTTTTGTATTTCAATGACGAATCTTTAGATGGAGGGGTGGACACAGTTATTTATTTATTAATTTAATTTTAAATTTTAATTTCACAGTTCCAATGATCTAAAAATCATCCATCACAGATGTATTTCACCAAATAGGTTTGGAGTTTAATATTTGAAGAACTTTTATTTTGGATTCTTGTGTAGACAAAACCAAAAAAAATTGATCCCTAACATTACAGTTATAAAATGTTTACTTTGACCCCTTGGTTCACCTATTATTGATGACTCTTTCCTATTCAATTCAATAACTTTATAAGCAGAATACAACGTCTCTGGGCGTCATACATTTCTATGAACCGTTGAACAACGACCCAGCACGATACACGTTTTTTTAAACGTCAATGCGCTGTCGTTGCTATATTTTTATTGGTAGTATTGTTTTGATGAATAAAATTAAAATCGTTTTGGCTTCAGTATCAATGATCTTGGCACATTAACATCCACATAAAGACAGGAGACAATACAGACAGAAATTAATACAAACCATAGTTTCTTATAGCTCCGAAAGTAAAAGAATAATTTGTAGTACATACTTAGGTATTAGATTGAACTTTTGACAAGAAAAGGTTTGGTTCAGGAACGTAGTAATGCTAGATCTTAGGGTTCAGGTTAGTATTTTACTGTTTTCAGACTCTCTTTTACTCAAAAAGCAGCATGAAGGACGCAATAAAAAGGGCCAAGGCAATAACCATAGACGAGAACATCCTCGACCCGGAGGGCCTGTGCGTCGCCATAGCGGCGCAGGACGGTGCCATGAGGGAGCTGGTGTACGACCATAGCATCACCACCACGGCCAGTGCCTCCAGCCAGTCGATAGCGATGAACGTGTTGATGGAGGATAAGACTGGTAAATTAAATAAATATTAATGTTATGCTGGACAATGTTTTGAATTAAATGAATGAGATTCAATTCTCATACGCTTCCGACTGGTATTGACATGGATCAATTGAGCGGTTGTGGTCCGTTATAAATATTTGCTGTCCCAAGGCAGGATTCGAACCCGCAACCTCTTGCATCGCAGGCAGACCTTCACTGAGACATTGACACTTCAGGTTATATTGTGGTCAAACGAAGGCCACTTACAAAAAAAATAAGACTAATAAAATCCAAGATATTAATAACATCGCAAAAATTTTCCAATTGGGCGGGATTTCGAACCTTCCTCCTTCGGGTTTTACACTCTTTAATTTATTAATCTTTAGTAGAATGATGGATTTTCCTTACAGATTTCACGCCAGAACTGTTCAACGAAATCGGCACGTTACTGATGAGTTCGGGCGACGTCCTATCCGCCGAGGTCCCGCAAGAGCTCGCCTCGCTCTCGAGGAATCTCGAAGCTTCTGGAAAGTTCGAAGAGTTCCGCGCCTTGGACCCCAAGGAGGGAATGGACTGGCTCAATGGAAATCTACCCGATGTTCACAGTCAAGTGAACAAGTTCTTGGAACAGCATGGATATAGAGCTGTTATGGAGGTAAGCTTCTAATCATCATCATCATCAACCTATATTAGTCCACTGCTGCCGGGCTAGCACGCAGTTTCTTGTCTTCTCTTCCTAGAATAGAGTGGAAAACTTTCTTGTCTTCGAAATTTGTCTCTTGCTCGAGCACACCGTTTCTCGGAACGAACCCTAGAAAACAGTTTCTTCGTAGACTAGCTCTTTCTATAGCAACGGGAACGAAACCACAGATAAATTATGAATTGTTGTAAAAAGCTCGTTCGTAGCGTTTCATTACCAAAATAATGTCAACAAGGAACAAGAAGTTTCGCAAATACGTAAATCGAAACGTTTAACTTCGACATTGATTTGACGTTCTAATGATTATGAAGTAAATTTACGTCACATCATTGACTTTGCCAATGTCATTATGTACTATTTAAATCATAGTCAAACCAGACGCAGAGCCATAATCAAGAAGTTGAAGTTGATTGTTTTTGTTTATAAACAAACATTATTTGATTTATTATTCATTGATTTAGATGATGGAGAGTTCGTCGGAGAATATCATGCTAAAAGGAACACTTTACAACTCTCTACTCCCAGACTTCTAACACTACCTACAGACCAGGCCACCAAAATTTTTATTTCAGCTCTGGACTGGAGCTTCAGAAGTATTTTGAAAGTTACATGCTAATGCTCATTATGTTATGAGTACTAATTAATAGGTATATTGAAGAGGTTTATTTGCAGCAAGCAGTGGTCACTAATGCGCTGCAATGTTGTGAAAGTTTTCTACACATCCCAGTTTTGATGTTTTAATTATTGATAACTAACTTCATTAAATACTCTTGTTTTAGGATCTAAACAACAACCTAAAAAACATGACTTGGAGAAGATACAGATGAGAAACTTCATGTAAAGTTTTATTCATAGGTGTCTAATTTATACAGAAAACAAAACATGTAGTTATCAATAACAGTTCCATGTTACATGTCATGGTTCTTACTTCTGATTAAATTAATAATTAGTTACTTTTTATAAATTCAAATATACATTGGCAAAAATTATAATTTATTAAATTCATACTAAATTATAAACTGTCGAAAAGTTCATTAAATGTATAATGACATTGCTCAATTAGCCAAACTTTAGTTTCGTTTTGAAGGACTGCGTTGAGGAAGCACTGATGATTGTAGATGGGAAGCGGTTTTAGACAGCCAGCCCCATCACATGCACCAGCTTCGAGGACTTCATGAGGCGCCTCGGGAAAGCTCTCAGCTTGTGCGCATGACGAGTAGGCTACCTGTGACCCTCACCAAACTTGGAGTATATCTACATATAGTACTGCTTGTATCATTGCTGGCATTTCTTGCTCCATACCTGGAAAATATAATAAATTAATGTTAATAATTACTTATTTCTACTTATAGATTTACTTAAGTTATAATAAAAACATAATATTTCATACTGTGTTTTCACTCAATAAATAAATAGGTAGGTTACCTAGTCATTGAAATATTCCCTCACTAATCTGTTGTTTGTTCCGTCTCATGTGGATTGTGGGGATCAACTCTCACGACCCTGAAAAACAAAATTATTAATAACATGTCGGCATTTCTTAGGAGGTGACTAAAAGTACTTGTATGTAATAGTGAGAATTTCTCAAACCTGATTTGGTTTCATCATGGTAAATATCCCATTTGAAATGATAATAACCATGATGATGTTGTTGGTTGTCATATTTATATTTAGTGTTTTGGTTTAAACTGTGTGCGTGTGTGTATTATGTAGGTATATTTATAATGCTAAAACACCTCTCTGGTAATGGCCAGAAATCAATAGGTACTTTGTGAACTTTGCTCCAAATATAAAGGTGAAAATAAAATTATCAACCGGACATAACCTATAAATGGTTTTCATTAAACTTGCAATGAGACTTACAATATGTATAATTTAGTAGGTAGTTGACTAGGTTAGGTATGTACTTACTTTTACGATTGTTGGGCAGTCTTGTTTTGTGTGAGGAGACAGCTCTTGGCACAAATATTATCCTTCATTATGAAATAAAATCTCCGAAACTAGGCCTTCAGCAAATCGAAAAGAGCTCTTGAACTGCGATTCTTTCTCTTCTTCGGTCATTTTTCTCCTCGTAGTGTCTAAGAACCCAATTCCTACCCCGTTTATAATAGCCAAAGACCATAATACTTTTACGAAATACGAGAGAAACGCTTGTCTAGGCCTCGAGAGGTGTAGAGAATTTTGGAAGAATACTTTCTATTCTCAAATGTCAAAAATAGAGTAAATTGATCGCCATGCTCGCAATGTGTAGACTCGTCTCTAGGGTAGAAAAGAAACCTTTCTATCCGCTCATTCTTTCGAACGCCATGCTCGCAACCGAAGAAAGCTTTCTACTCTCTACACCCAAATGTCACTTTTATGTCATTTTTAGTCTTGTCTACCTAGACAAGAAAGCCCATGCTAGTCCTGCTGGACATAGGCCTCCCCTAATGAGCGCCATAGCGCCCTGTCTTCAGCTTGACGCATCCAGCATCTGCCAGCAGTCTTTCGCAGATCGTCATCCCACCTGGTCGGAGGGCATCCTACACTACGTTTACCGATAGCGATCGCGGTCTCCACTCAAGAAGCTTCTAATGCTGTGTGTGATTTGGGATTTGCGTTATTCCTTCTTCTTCCAGAACTTATTCCACGCTAAGTTGGGTCGGCACAACATGTATTTTTCATCCATTCTCCTCTGTTATCCGTCATCTCAGTATTCTATATACTAGAAATAGTTTTCCCTATGTTATATGCGCGTTACAAATTATGTCTTTATCTTTCGTCGCTGAAACCAGTCGAAACACTTTCAGAACTGCCTGTCTAAATTGGTCGTGTCTTAATTGGTATTCTCTTACAGTTTGAACTGATAACGAAGCCATGGGTATTGGTACCGGAAGAATTGATAAAACTACTTCAGAACATGAAGCCGACGGCTGACACCAAGCCACGAGCAAAGACTGATGAGGAAATAGTGGCTGCGCTGAAGACTCCTCAAAAGGCTATTACGAGGTACAAGAAACTGTAAAGATATTTGGCAAAATCTCTACATACTAATAAAATGCGTGTGGATGTTTGTTACGCCAAAACTACTGAACGGATCGAAGCAAAAAAAAAATGTGCAGAAGCAGAAATGTAATAATAATTAATCTGCATTGAGATAGGAAATCGGGCTGATGCAGAACTTTTGTGTGACGCATCGCCAGTTGCTTCTCCCCACTACACATTTCTGATTTCTGAATGCAGAGTTCATGTTCGAAACATGAACCACAAAATAAAAGTTACGACTTAGACACGTGTTTAACAGTTGTTTAACATGGTTTTGTAGGACGACTGTTGCTAAATAACTGTTAAACACGTGTCTAAGTCGTGATATTATTTTTTGTGGTAAGGCTACTTTTGTCTTTTTAACCATTGTGTCTATTTAACCTTTGTATCATTTGACCTTTGTGTTCTGATTCTGCGGCATTAAATGAGCCAGTTCTAACTCACACTTACAGATTATTCTACACACTAGGGATTTATTTACTAATGTTCTCACCTGCACCTGCTATTCTTAAAAAAAATAACAAAGGTCCGAATCTTTTTTTATATCTCTTCCTAAACTAGACAAAATAAAACTAAAGATGCATTAAAAAAGCTTATGTTAGGTAAAACAAACTGATCATGTGTATTTTGAAAGTTCCTTTGTTTAACGTAATTATATGAGAAAATAATTGTTGGCCCTAGTGGATCTGCTATTTGCGCCTTGAAGGATTCCACGCATTTTTGAGTTATCCCTTGAATTCTGTTATTAGTTTTTGTTCAAAACATCAAATAAATATATTTTTTTCTGCTTATTAGGAAGATTTTGAAATGGCTCTTGCCGTTATGCCGGCGTACCATCAGACATCGAGAAGGCACCAAAGCGCATTTGATCCTTGCTGTGCACAAGCTAAGGTTGGCTTTCCTTCGGCTGGGACAGGAGCTGGTGAGGCAGTGGTACATCCCGAACGTGGACCTCGTCTTCTTCTTCAGATTCAAAGAACTCACCAACTATATCCGGACTAGAGATCCGGCGCTTCTCAGAAAGTTAGTTTATTTATTTATTTTTATCCTACTTATATTATAAACGCGTAAGTTTGAAATTATGGATGGATGGATGTTTGTTACTCTTTCACGCAACGAATTAACGCGGTTGAAACCGCGAGGCGCTGCTAGTATATTTATATTTCTTTATAATAATGCAGTTTAAACTTCGACTCAAGCTGAGTTATGAGTACCAAACGAATGAACCGAGTTTGATTTATATATTTTTTCATCAAGTCACAAAACATTGATCATTATTGTGGTGTGATTGAGAGTGGAGTTTGCTGTGTGGTTATAATCAGTGCAGTTATATCCATGATTTTAAAAATATATATTTTGAAACAATAAATATAATGAAACATTGTTCTGGGCTATCGTCTGTCGTAGTTTTGAAAACTACGACAGACAGTATTTGGAATGCATGTTTCACATGTAATTTTCCTCAATTGGTTTCTTTCAGAGCCAGTCAACGGCAGCAATACCACGCTGGATGGTGCAAGCAGAAGTTCAAAGAGATCAACCGCGGTTGGCTGTCACCTTTAGCGCCCAGGGCGGCCGCGGTGAGCGCCGGCGACGTCATGATTGAGGCCGCCACCGTCTGCGGCGGGGAGGTCGTCGCTAGGGCTTGTGTCATCAAAGATCTATCAGAGGTGAGTGTCCTTATGTTCATGTACCTATAAATAAACCTATTATATACAACACACATCCACATAGAGTACAAAAATGGAAAACCAGCGCCAGTTTTAAATTAATAAAACCTGCAAATACTGAGTTGGGACCTTTTTGTAACTACTATATTCTAAGGTTAAAACTGAATTTGCTGTAAGTTAATACATTAGTCTTTAATTTCTTTTTAACTAATAATTAATATGTACATGTAAGTTACAATTGATTTTATTTTGAGTAACTATGCGTTAAAGTAAGGCGTATGAGGAACCATTCCAAAGATAGATGTAATTGGTCGTTTTGTTCTACCCACACATGAAGATACAATCAATAATAAATAAATAATGCTGGACAATTCACACAGCATCCACACAGCAGAACTCCTTCGCAAACGAATTCGAAACCAGGGGTTTACTCGGAAAACAAAAATCGAAGTTTCTGATTCGTTTTCATGCAAAACATACTCTTCATAAGATAGCATTTGCTTAAACTAATCCGAAACTTCGATTTTACGAGTATTTCCGTTTTTACGAGTATGGGCCCAGGCAAAAAGGAATATTTTTTTTATTCTCGGGCTTTTATTGCTTTGAAAATTGGTATTTGTGTTGTGGCAGCGGTGACATGCCCCTTACATTCCCTACATAGTATAAAACAAAGTCGCTTTCTCTGTCCTTATAGCTTGGCAAAAAAGAGTAGAAAATAATGGGGGCGCCACTGTAGGTCCTTATGGCAACACCTATAGCGCACCAAGCTAGTCTTGATACTTAGGTGTATATGTCTGTTATACGTACATTTATATCCACACATAGTATACTAGTATCAGTAAATATTGTTTAATTGAGCAAGGTTCTCGTTATGTAAGTATATAAAGAAAAAATATAAAGTAAATTAAAATTTAATACATTGTTATTAATACATTGTAACTAATTGTAAGTTCTCTCTCACAGTATTCCTGTTCTATTTTTATTACGCGCTGGCACGAATTCTTCCAATCCTCCTCCGTAATAGCTTGGAACCGTTCCGTTTTAGCACGCTCAGCTGCTTCCTATAAAGAAGAAACTTTTTATGATACCTTTTTATCTTACCTTTTTCAGTTTATTATTTAGGCACCTAATTTCTAGACCATTTAAAATACAAACGCTATAATAACTTTATTACAAAGAAATAACACAACATTTAAATTATATAGAAATAGATTTACATATTAGCTAGTCTAGCTCAAGTATCAAATTCTATGCCCGCGCTATAGCAGAGTACGCAGAGTAAACGTAAACATAACCTAACTGCCCGATGTTTATTGTTGAATATTTCACTTGTTCCGTGGAACTTTAATTTAATCCTGCTTTAGGACCATCAAGTTACCTTTGATTCAACTTATAATTACAAAACAAATTCTCACAAACCTGTCATATCAGCGGTTCTTTGAAAAACATTGTTGAGATCTGAAAGAATAGTTCTGGCCTCAAATTCTGCCAGACACCGCCTGTATACCTTATAAATAACCTCCCTGGCAGCACTTCTAACTGTTTTATTCATAATTTTTCACTTTTCGTCACTTTATCACCACCGCTTGACCGATCCAAGTAAAAAATCCGAGAATTCGTAATCTTTGTTTACAATTTTACATCAAACGTCATTGTTTTAAGAATGTTGCCATTAAACAAAAAAATTAGTTCCGTTTCAAGACTTTTTTGCCAAGCTGTATGTCCCTTTGAACGCTTAAAACTCTCCACACACTGAAGCCGGAGGCGGAGCGGAGGCGAAGGCGTGGTGGGTTTTTCCTATTGCACCGCGCCGCCACCACCGCCTGCTGTGTGTGTGTAGGCTTTTATAGGATTCCATAGAATACAACTCGCACGCCTTCGCCTCCGCTCCGCCTCCGGCTTCAGTGTGTTTCGAACTTTAATCTTTAAAACTACGCAACGGATTTTGACGCGGTTTTTTTTAAATAGATAGAGTGATTCAAGAGGAAGTTTTATACGTATAAATAAAACCGTGAGAAGCCGGGGCGGGTCGCTAGTGTACATTAAAACGAACATTAATAGATTGCATTGCGATGCGCGCTCGGAATTTTTATTATGATCATCGTAATTTGTACCACTTTTGTTTTGATCATCCTAATTTGTATCTTTTTTGTTTGTGTCAGATCGATCAGCTGCAGCAGGGCGACATATTGATAACGCACGCCACCGACATCGGCTGGTCACCTTACTTCCCTCTCATCTCCGGCATCGTCACGGAACTGGGCGGGCTCATATCGCACGGTAACTACCTAAATATTTACCTGACTTATATGACCCTTATATGACTATTTATAACATTACCAAAACACTTATGCTTTTTTATTATTTAAGTACTTAAAATAATGTTGGCCAATTCATGGAGCATCATATCTAAGTAGATCTGTGTAGAAGGTACTAACCTACTGAAATGAACAGTGAAATGATTATGATAGGGAATTATTACTTAGGTTACTTAGGGGGCGTCCATTAATTACGTGAGGTTTTCAAGGGGGGAGGGGGTCAAGCTAAATCTTTCCAAATCTTATTTGGGGGATTTTAGCAAATATCACGTAATGTTTTTTGTCGTAGAAAACGGTCTAAAATTGCGTGAAAGTAATGTTAAAAGTGAAAAAACATTTTAAGATGAAAATATAAGTCTTTGCTACTGCTACATACACGTAATTGAACAAATTATTTTTTTTTTATAATCCAATGCGTTTCCAGCCAAAACATAAGATTGTCCTCAGACAATCTTACGAAATCTCACCAGAGAGCGTCAAAAATCCTGAAAATACCTCGCGTAATTTCACGACGCCCTTAAGGTCTCCACACACTGAAGCCGGAGGCGGAGCGGATGCGAAGGCGTGCGAGTTGCATTCTAGGAATCCTATGAAAGCCTACACACACCCCAGGCGGTGGCGACGCGGTGCCATAGGAAAAACTGCCTTCGCCTCCGCTCCGCCTCCGGCTTCAGTGTGTGGAGAGTTTTATGGCTGTGCTTATGGCATTGTGCAATTCAAGTTGAATTCCGTGTTTGCAGGTGCAGTCATAGCTCGTGAATACGGCCTCCCTTGCATAGTGGGCGCCTCGGACGCAACCGACATATTCCGGACAGGGGACATGGTACGACTGTCCGGCACCAAGGGAACCTTGGAGCGTGTAGTCTTAGAAAAACAAAATGGCATTCAAAACCAAAGTGCTGATGAATAAGTGATATTTAAAGTATTTATTATTCTTAAGTATTTGTTGTTATGTACAAAAGATAAGTATTATGCAGAAAATAAATATATGATAGTAATGAAATCTGTAAATATGTTTGTGTTCTACCTTTTATCCTACGAAAAAATATTGTGAGGAATAAAAATCACCCAACAAGGCATGTAAATGTGGGCAGGGCTTAAAATTGACGCGTCATCAGTCTGAAATTGTTCCTTCAAAGGAACACACGTCAAGAAAAGAATACGTCACGTCAAGAATAAGAAAGTTTCCAATTTTTTTATTTAATTGTCAAAAAATTATACTATTCTTGCAATAGTTAAAAAGAAGCTATTGCCGAGGTAGAGAGCCCTCGCTTCTATATTACCTACAAGTCTTGAACTTAGAGCGAGGGGTTGAAACTAAGACTAAGCAACTAGGTCTAAGCACTCTTGTTACTGTTAAGACCATCTGAAATAAACGTTTTTATTACTATTAAAAAAATAAAGCCCACTGATTTTTTTTTCAATTATCTTCATAAATGACGAAGTTATGATACTTTTCCCGTCCGCTTTACAACTTCTCGGCGCGCGGCTGCTCAACAACGTCATGACGTCACAACTTCCCCGAGACGCTCGAGTCGAGTAGTAGTCGATACGCGGTCAACTCAGATGGCTATTGCTTTTGGCTAAATCATGACCGAACTGATATTATCGTTGTAGAATCTGTGCAGGATAACATCGACATAGTTTTAAGATTGCTAGTATTTTTCTAAAGGTCTGATTATAAGGTTATAGAGTTCAAAATCGTTCGTAATTTTCAGTTATCATCATAGAATATAGTGTTGGTACTTGTCTCCAACAAAAAGACATAGATTATCTAATCATCATCATCAACAACCGATATTAGTCCACTGCTGGACATAGGCCTCCCCCAATGAGCGCCCTACCGCCCTGTGTTCAACTTGCCGCATCCAGCATCTGCCAGCAGTCTTTCGCAGATCGTCATCACACCTGCCCGGAGGGCGTCCTACACTACGTTTGCATAGTCGCGGTCTCCACCCAAGAACACGTTTACCCCAACTATCTAATAGATTATCTAATAGTTGTTAGGAAACAATAGGTATATTGTTTCCTATCAACTATTACTTACTTTTGTGTCAATAAGGTTTATTTTCTGTGCAGTCGAACATTCTAGAGCTTTCGGGAATGTGCAGAAAGCTGTGGAAAGTTGTGGAATATACGAGATCAAATACAAATTATCTATTTCAGTAAACTTAATTAACATAGCTTGGGTTTGGAACCCTATTTAAATAAAGAGATACCTACCTGTGTTAGAGGGTTCCGCTCTTCCGTAATATTTTATTGTGTATAGATAATTGATTAATATACCTACAGTTACAATAGTATTGGAAGGTGCGTATTTGAAAGATGTGTGCATGTGTGAGTACCTTACTTAGTGTGTTGAGTTGGTGTATATGTGACGAAATCATTCGAGAACATTGTAGAAACTTCTGGAAGCCTATAGAACAATTTCTAAGTCTGTAGATCATTCTCGAAATCCATAGAATAATTCAGTTTCTTATGAACAGTGATCAGAATTACCTACCCAAATGTATAGTGTGGAAGTAACACAGAGTTGTAATACCTCCTCTATAAGTCTCAATAATCCTCTTCACTAGTCCTCTATAATCCCAACATGATGATTTTGATGTAGATAATTAAGTAACTTTATGTTAATATGCTCTGGTAATTCCGATCGCTGCTTATTAATGTTCAAGACTTTGAAGTACCTATATCATATCAAGGTTCTTGATCGAATTGAAAGGAAAGAAAGAGACAATGGTTTTCCGAAAGGTAAATCTATCTCTGTCATTCAGAGATAGATTTACCTTTCGGAAAAACGTGGAAACATAAGACAAGGACAGCTGACGGTGTGGCTGATAGTGTAGGTTGAATGAAAGGGACAGAGTTATTTTCTAGAAATTTGTCGATTTTCTAGTAAGTTTTGTAATGTTACGACTTACGAGGTACCTATAAAAGATATAAAAGGCCGAACTTGTCCAACGTTTAAATACAAAAATATTTTTAGAAGTTGGGTAGTTGTAGAAAAGAAAATACCAGTATCCAGAAAAACAAAATGTATAATCAAATCAACGGCACTATAAAATCATAAAATATCACAAAAACCATCACTTTATCACATCTCAGTCTAAAAGACAAACACCTTACATCTGTAGGTACCATTTTACATTTCGTGACCAAGATACATTTTCAATAATCTGAATTAACCCCAACATGTCTTCGAAGACATAAGAGACAGAAGTCTCAATTCATAACACATGATTTTCTCAAAATTAAGTCATCATTAAAATAAATTCATATCTAAAATCAAGAGATAAGTTGAAATACATCAAATAAATCGTCTTGACACCTCAAAAGTAGGTCGAAGACGCAAAGGATTTAGCTTCCCATGTCAAACAATTAATTTTTCCCGGCTGCTAAAGCTAATACCTATGTCTCCGCTTCCTCATTCTTGAAAACCAGTAGCTCGTAGCAATTAAAGGCGAATGGTCTTCCGAATATCACCACGTGACATCTGCGAAAAAATAATTATTTTTATAGATCTTGTAAGATTAATTCGGCGTCGCTTCACCTGGTTATATACTACATCTAGGTATTGGTAAAATAATACCCAAACCGGCTGCGGCGTTCACATCACAGTAAGCAATTAAATCACCAGCTGCAAACAACTGAATGACATGCCCGTGGCTTCGCACGCCTTGTTTCTGTGGAAACAAACGCTGGAACTACGTCTATTCAGTTTCAGTTCGATCCGTTCAGTAGTTAATGCGTGAAAGAGTAACAAACCTCCAAATATCGAAACGTCTGCGTTAATGGATTATTGTTGTGAAAGTCTAAGTTTAAACCCATTATGTACCTACCTTATTAGAATATGAAAGAGCTGTTTTTATTTCAATTTCGGGAAATATAAGAATTTCGGAATGACCACCGATTTTCCTGTCAAAAATAACTTAGATCGCGGTTATCTCCTAACTAGCTTTTTGCACTTAATGACTTCTCGCACCACAACGACGATATGGCGTGGGGTAATAAACGTCAAGATGTCAATGGGTAACATGGTATGAGTGCCAAAACGTACAAAAGTCTTTATGTATTGCGCAAGTGTTAAAAAGGACAAAAGACAAAACATCATCGAGACATAATGTATCAATGTAATATGACCATCAATTTGTACGTTTTGTCACTCATACCATTGACATCTTGACGTTATTACCACCGATATTAATGTCAAAAAAGACTTTGATCGCGATTATCTCCTAACTAGCTTTTTGCACTTAATGACTTCTCGCAGCACGCCTACGATATGTATGAACCTGTAGTTGGGCGTGAAGACGGCCCCGATGAGATGCGAGCCGCGGTAGTGCACGCGGCCGAGGTGAGTGCCCGGCGCCACGCAGACCGCGCGCGCGCCGAGCACGCCGGCGCGCCACGCCTGCCACTGCACTTTGGCGTTGCACATCACCTGCTCACGTCAACAAGACCTGCTCAGACCTGGGCCTTATTGTCTTACTCAACCGATAATCGAGATAACCGATCGAGAATGACGATCGAGAGGAAATGACATTTGAAACCTAGCCAGGGCCCGAATTCCACGAAATAATCGCTTCACCATTTAAATAGTATCGTGTCAAAATGTCAGTGTTAAACTCTTTTTGGTATTCTACTAGCACAAACTTTTTGAGGTTCATTCACAGCTGTGACGATTAGGTACCTTTATAACTACCAATTTGACATTCTAATTATGAAAGTATTCGTTAAGCGCGAAAAATAGTAGAATATCAAATGCACAAGTGTCATTTAAATCATCTTGATTGAATGGCACTATTGAGACCTTTGATTTGAAATTAGTGGAATTCGGTCCCTGGACTTCGATTGTACCACTGGTTGACATTTGAACTTAACCGTAATCGATTTCAAGTTAGACAATAAGGCCCCTGCTATGCAATTACGCAAAAACCAACCATCCATCATTGACATATTGCAAATGTATGGATAGCACACGGAAGATGGCCATTGAAATGGCTTTCGAATGTAAATTTTGGATAGTTGTTTTTTGCGTAATCACTCAGCTGCGCAGTAGTAAGTATAGGGTATGCGGTAATTCACATTTAAATGAAATTTAATGAAATTACATTGAAATGGTCAGTTAATACTATGGCACGGGAGCTTGGTAGAATCGTCTTCATAGGTAGGCAGTCTACCTAACTAAGTTTCACAGCTAAGTATAATCTCACCTGGTACTTTGTGTAGTGGTGAACGCCGCCATCTGCATACACGATGCAGCAGTGCTTGGAGGGATGCAGCGCCGCCGGTAGCACGTTGCATCTGCAATCAGACATTCTTTGAAGAAAACCTCAATAGACCTATCTTGTGTTTTTTTGTTAGACAGGGTACTGTTATACAGATAAAGTTTACTCATGAAAAATGTTATAAACAATCAAATTTTAAATCTTTATAATAATAACAGCAGCGCCTCGCGGCATCATCCGAAATTAGACATCCATTCACCCAACACGTGTTGACCACCACCCAACACCACTTTACATCTAAAATATGTGTAATTGAAAAAAAATACATTAATTGAAGATGCAAGAAGAGTTACCTTTAACAGTGTCATGTGACAAGTTACCTGTGAGTAGTGCGCGCCACCCAGATCGTCTCGTTGTCGTACAAGTTACCTGTGAGTAGTGCGCGCCACCCAGATCGTCTCGTTGTCGTACAAGTTACCTGTGAGTAGTGCGCGCCACCCAGATCGTCTCGTTGTCGTACAAGTTACCTGTGAGTAGTGAGCGCCACCCAGATCGTCTCGTTGTCGTACAAGTTACCTGTGAGTAGTGCGCGCCACCCAGATCGTCTCGTTGTCGTACAAGTTACCTGTGAGTAGTGCGCGCCACCCAGATCGTCTCGTTGTCGTACAAGTTACCTGTGAGTAGTGCGCGCCACCCAGATCGTCTCGTTGTCGTACAAGTTACCTGTGAGTAGTGCGCGCCACCCAGATCGTCTCGTTGTCGTACAAGCCCCCGGAGACGGCGCCGGTCGGCACCGCGCCGCATGCGCTCACGACCCACATCGGCTGTCGCCACGCAGGCAGCCACGCTACAATTATAATTTAGACTTGTCTATTCTATCTTGTATTATCTACACTGCAACAATGTAGAATTGTATGACGTAGCAGTTTGTTACTGCTACGGCATAGCTAGTAATCACGAGCTACGGCGTTGCCAGCGACAACAAACATCTCGAAACAAAGCGTAGCAGTTATAAGCTACGGCGTAGCTGGTATAAGCTACGGCGTAGCAGTTACAAGCTACGGCGTAGCAGTCACCTACGATGTTGCAGGGCATTTTTTTAACAACGTCCATGCATATTTTAAGTGGTAGCAAGCTAATTAATACTTTTCATAAAAACTAGTCAATTGCTAGATATTTTTATTTAGTTTTATAGTTTTATTTACGATAAAAGATATTTTAAGACTTTTTAATACATTTTTTTTTTCAAATAAGATTAAACTAGCTTTCGACACCCCTTTAAATGGTTTTCCTACAGCGGTGGACAGACTTTTTACTCTTGATTATTTTTTAACTTGGTTTGGATGAAGGCTAAAACTGAATTATTTATGTTTAAATATATGTAGGCCATCATATTAAAACGTAAAATACGGTACTTTTAATACGAAAATAATAACTTTTTATCAATTAAATTGTGTCCCATGATTTTGGACATGAGTGGAATTCCATGTTTTTACTGCAATATCGCCGTATTATTTTGAAAAACTACTGAAAAAAGTAGTGAAACGTTTTTTCTAACCTGAAATATGAGTTTTGTATTTGTTCTCCCAGCAGATCTTCAAGTGGTTGTTGTACTTCGACCAGTCATCTAAATATTCGAGGACTTTATTCTTGAAATATGTCCATCGCCTGCAATAAAAAAAATACGGCATTATGAAATTTTTCTCATTTACCAGGGCGGTAACACATCTTCGCGCAGAATCGTAGCAGCGGAACCGCAGTTCTCCTGTCTGTGACTATTATTTTATATTTATCTCATTCCATTCAATTATTTAATTTAGTTTTGTAGCTTCTTTTTTTCTGTTATTAATAATAATCTTAGTTTAAAAAATTGCTTAGATTGTAAAACTGAAAAATGTCACCTTAACATGTTCAATTATATGTTGTGTGCACGTGCACATGTGTTACGTCTCAAGCCAGCTCAGATTTTCTTTGTTTTTTGTGTTATTTTATTATTGCTTGTTATGTGTTTTGTGTAGGTACCTAATAAAATAAATTCCCGTGCGTTTAGATTGGGAAAACTGCTTCCGTAATCTATTTATTACCTCCGATTTCGCGCGAAGGCGTATTACCGCATTTACCGCCCACTAAAACAAACTTTGAATTGACTATGGATATGGTTGATTACTATTTTAACTCTTTTACATACTCCTACTTTATGTAAACCAATATTCCGTTGTTTTCTTTATTTAATGCAAATAAGATACAAGATACCTAAGGGGGTTTGTCAATACCAACTAAATAAGTACCAGGTTTCTAAATACCAACGGCAATTTTAAACAAACAATTTTTATATTCGTGACTTTCATACGTATATACAATTTTAGTAACTAACGGAAATGGGTTAAAGCTCACGTACAAAAGCAATTAATGTATCAATACCACAAATAAATCAATAGAAAAACAACTTACATTTCTTCCAAAGACTCGGCATGTCCAGGACTTAGGGTTAGTGAGTTAGTTTCTTGTACCTTTAAATGTACAGACATCATTCTTTATTGGACCACAAAATTAACGCCTAACAATATCAATATATAAAAAACATTATTAAGATGCCAAGAATCGCAGGTCCTCGGAATATAAATTGATAATTAAAAAAAACTTAATTCTCTAAAGGTAAGTTTTGTAGGTTTGACGGCATAAAAATAATGATCCTTGATAAACATAGAAGGACCGCACCGGGATTATTCTATAAAACAAGCAAAATAATATCAAATCCGATAATATTGTATACTAAACTAACTTCTGGGGCCTATCCAGACACAGATATTAACGGACGAATGGAGATTCTCCATTCGTCCGCTTATCGCTAAGAGCGATCTCTTCCAGGGAACCTTGGGACACGAAGCATACATTTTACAACACACATATTATAAATATGTTGTAGACGTTGGCATATTTGCAATACGTAAAATTATATCGACAACCGACGTGGCGCGGTGGGCGAAGGTCTGCCTGCGACGTAGGAGGTTGCGAGTTCGATTCCCACCTTGGATTTTTTTTGTACGATCTACAAATATTTTAACGGGGTTCTGGGTGTTTTCGATGTATATAAAAATATATATCTAATAAATGTATTGTATCAAGTACATCAGTCATCTAGTGCCCATAACACAAGCTCTGCTTAGCTTGGGGCTAGATGATGTTGTGTGGATTGTCCAGCATTATTATTTTTTATTTATGTATACAGACCACAGCAGTTAGCCACTGCGTCCATCTGTTGAACATTTCAATGATGTCCAGCATCTCTACTTGGTATTTCAAGTAGTTCCTAGTTTGGTTGGTGGCACGGGTCGGAGACACTATCTGAAAATATAAATATAAACAATTTAATGTTGGTAAACTAGATAATATCTGAAAACCAACTTGAAAACAAGCGAAGTATTGGGCTAAGCCGAATGGTGCACAAGCTGAGGTAAAACAGGTAAATCCAGGTCCATCTATCAACACAAGAAGCGGAATTTTGAAGTTAAAATAATATGTAATCTCCAGTCTTCGCCACAAGACAGAGCAAATGAAAATTTAGACGACCTAAATTAGAAATCTACCTTGGTACATATGAAAATTTAACTTTGTCAAAATATTGGAACACTTATATATAGATAGTTTCTTTAGTTAGATTTATGAAAATCCAATTACTAATTATTAAACCGGCAAGACTTGTGCGTGCACCTAAAGTTTTTTAAACATAGGTACGCGATCAGAACAATAGGTAAATAATCAGGAAAAATAGGTAAATGAACGCGATATATACCCGTGAATATTTAAAATAAAGTGCACCTACCCTTTTGTCTTTATAGCGCAGCGCTAAACGCAATGTGAGCTGTCGACTAAAGATGTTGTACTGTCGCCATTGTAGCGCCTCTGTACCAACTCTTCTTTGGAACACCACCCAGTTCTCCTCAGGCTCCGCTGCAATCAAAATAAATAAAATATGTTACTAAAAATAAATAATGCTGGGAAATCAACGCATCATCTGGCAACAAAGTAAACAGAGCTTGTGATAAATGGTTTACCTACTTTTTCCTTAATCATCATCATCATAATCAGCCTATATTAGTCCACTGCTGGACATAGGCCTCCCCTAATGAGCGCAGCATCCAGCATCTGCCAGCAGTCTTTCGCAGTGTAAACTTTTTCCTTATATTATAATTATTTAATATGTTCAAAATCTTTCCGTTACCTTGCATATCAGAGATACCTATGTGTCTTTGATAAACAATATACTCGGTATTTAAAACACGAAGAAACCATGACGAGGCACATACACAATACAAAAAGAGAAATAATAATTCCGGCCACAGATTTTTTTTTTGGCCACGTGGCCAAACTTCTCATTTAATAACTAAGCATCGAGAAATTGACACAGCCTCTAATAAACTAATTTATCTTCTTTACAACGCCAACTAAAAATGTAAAAGAAAGCGTCAATTCATTAGCAACAATTATTTTTACTTGTCCTTCTGATTATACATTGCCCACTAATTTACTAAGTTGGCCACGGAATTTGCAACTCATCACCATTTTACGTTTTACAGCTTCATTACAAGCTCCTCAAAAATTATATATTCAAGCTTCAATAGACAACATCATATAATTATTACTTAACATGTAAAATAATACATCATATTCTTTTATCGTGAAAATAGCCTCTGTACGATTTGGCGCGAGTTAGCGACATGACAACAACTGACCATTTGCACCCATCATAGAGCGCCATTAGATTCTTTTACCGACCCGCCCGTGTTTGTTTATTGTTGTTCGTGCATTCGTATTGCAATAGTTTCATCTGTATTTCATTTATATTTCCAACTTTGGTTCAGATGATTGACCCCAAAGTTAAATGACCTCAGCGTTAGAGGTCAATGAACTCAAAAAAACATGAATAATTACCGCAGAGCATTCCGATATGAGTTTATTAGGTTCAATTCGAGTGACGGATCCGACACAGAGTACCCCGACTCCACGTGGTCTTGTGCGTGGCGCCCCTAGAGTGTATTTAATAAGCCGGAGGCGCGAAGGGAGTGCAGCCTCCGCCAGCCGTAACAAGGGACGGGAGCGGAGGTGAGCAGTGGTGCCTGACCCTTGTTACACAATGGCGGAAAGGCTGTACTTCCCGAAGCGACGGAGCTATGGCGAATCGCGATGGAACCAAAAAAACATGAAAAACTACCCCGACGCATAGAATTCAACTATCGGGCATCGACTCCAGCTAAAGCTAAAGTTATTACAAAAAAGGTCTGCGACCTTGACCTCAAAGGTCACTGACCTAATGATCGAAGTTGATTAATTTAACTTTTCGGCATCGACTCTAGCAAAAAAAAACGTTTTCACAAAAAAATGTAAGAGACCTTGAGGACAATGACCTCAAGGTCACTTTTGTTAAGGTCATTGAACTTTAGGTCAAAGGTCAATAACCTTGACCAAAAAAACTATAAAACAATAGTTCATTATGTAATAATAGTGGCTTTAATATTTTATTTGTTGACAATTTTAGGTAAATTTATCGATCGATAAATGTAGGATGACTTACATTTTAAACATACTATATTATAAAATTAGAAGCTAATAGAATGACTATTTTGGAGTCATAAATAAATTAATATTTTAGAAGTTTGCTATTTGAATGTATGCCACAAATTTAGATGCTAAAAAATAACCACCGTGCTGAGTTATATTTACAGTGGCTTACATAGAAGATAACTAGTGGCTGAGATACTATTATTCAGATGCGCGTTGGTTGTGGCCGACTTAGTAATTTAGAAGGTAACTTATATTTTCTGAGGCGAATATTGCTATTAAAAAGAAGCTTGTTTAATTAGTATACATACAAAAATAGATTAGGTACCTACCCTACCTAGAATAGATTACCATATATTTGTGAGCACTTCCTTCGTGTTTTTTTCTTGGGTCTAGCTACTATTCTTCTTAGGTAGGCACCAAAAATAAAAGTGTTACAATAGTTAGTTTGTATTTGGTAGTTTGTATTGGATATTTACTTTGATTATATACTTGTCTAGATGGAGTGTTGCGCTGCAATCGCAACAAAAACAACAGGCCAGATTTGAAGCGCTTGTGTGCGAATTACGCACACAAGTATGTGTAACTACAAGCGTGCTACGTCACATGTGGCTGTACTGAGTGATACCAGCTCTTGAATATTTCCCATAATAATAGGGAAAAAATGTTTAGATTTTGAATCATCTATAATTATTTGATTTAAAATTTTAATTTACTTTTTAGAATGTTGTACATATGGATTACTAAGTAAAATATATGTGTAAGGAAAGTAAAAATATTACTGAAAATTATAGTTTATTTATAATATTGTAGTTCTTAATTATATTTATACAAGTCAGTTTATTAGTCATAAAATCATGCTTACTATTGGATTATTTACATATAGATACATTTGACGACCGTTGTGGCGCGGGGCGTTGACATGTTCTTGAGTGGAGACCGCCACTCGGCAAACGTAGTGTAGTAGGACGCCCTCCGGCCAGGTGGGATGACGATCTGCGAAGGACTGCTAGCAGATGCTGGATGCGGCAAGCTGAAGACAGGGCGCTATGGCGCTCATTGGGGGAGGCTTATGTCTAGCAGTGGACTAATATAGGCTGATCATGATTATGATGACGATGAATAAGAAATGAAAGCGGGTTCGTATAAAAGCGATCCCGCAATCAGAAACGCCCTATCTCTATGGCATGTACCTAGTAGCAACCTCAATAGGGGCAGTCTTATGGGGGGGGGGCAGGGGGTATATAGCAGTTTCGACTCAATCTACGGCGCCGGCAAAATCTCGAAAAACATTTGTTGGGTCGTTATCAAATACTTTTTTCATATTAGCTTTTATTCACTATGGAAATGTTGTATTCATAGAGCAGGCAACCCAGTTAACATGGCGTCAAATGGCATCGTATTTAAGGACAACATTAAAACTTTATTATTAAATTGTTTTGTTAACTTACAGTGATTCAAAGTGTACTTACCGATGATAAGTAATTTCTTTAGTTGTTTTCAATCGTCCTTTGTAATTCCTGCACACTTTTATAGCGCAAATCGTCATCTTTATTTGTCACGAAACGCGTGTGCGCCGCACAAAGTCAGAGTCGCCACTGACGAGGCGGGATCAGCTTATGAGCCAACAGTTGGCTGATATATTTTTTGGCGTTTTGACGCTCGAACTATCTATCTAGACAAGTATATAATCAAAGGATATTTATTAATAACTTTTGTAGATACATTCATGCAAATAAAGATCAGTGGCGTGCCTAGTGCTTGAGAACAGGGCAAGCCCGACATACGTTTATTGTTTATGATTAAGTAGATTTGTTTGTAATTTTCATGAAAACTACCTAATAAATTCCATAAAATTTCTTGAACAAATGATCTGTATGTGCATCTGCATTCATTTCAAACAAAATTAAAATCACACAAAAATCTCGAAAATTAAAACGAAATTGCTGCTAAATGTACCAACTGACTCAATAAACAAAATGAAAAAGTGAAATTCTGAAAAGGAACAGTTTTCTTTCTTGTACGAACTTCGCGACTGAGCGCGACCCTAGTTTGTGCGAACTTCACAGTGAAAGCCGGGCTTTTTGTTCCATACTGATTGCTATAGAAACGCACAGTAGTATATCTATAGACGTAGCACTTTTGCATAGGTTAGAACGGTACGCCCGCGAAGCCAGGTGTGTGAGCGAGATGGCATGCATCTCGCCGCGCGCGACTAGTTGCCGGCCGCCGCGTTCGGCTTTGTTCGGCCGAGATCGGATACTTACTAGACAGTCATGGATAAAAAGAAATGAAGTGAAAGAATTGGCGCGCGAAAATTTAAAGATGGTAGTCAATGTTTTCGGTCGGTATGATGGATTGGTATGAAGTAGGACAAGCCCTGCTTTTTGGCTTGTATGAAGCTACCGCCACTGATAAAGATTATGATTTATGAATGCCACACACCGCTCTAAAGTGTAAATAGTTTGTCAAAATATTTGATAATAAACAGATGTGCTGTGCATCATGGAGGACGCTACCATAACATTCTTTTAATTAATATAATACTAGCGACCCGCCCCGGCTTCGCACGGTTTTACTTCCTCTTGAATCATTCTATCTATTAAAAAAACCGCATCAAAATCCGTTGCGAAGTTATAAAGAATTAAGCAGTCAAAGTGCCGTGTGGTGCCGGCTTAGAATAGCACTACCCCAACTCTTCCCGTGGGTGTCGTAAGAGGCGACTAAGGGATATACGGGGGGGTGGGCAGCAGCACCCCTCTAGAACAACCCCACCATCAAACTGCGATCCCCAACCCGCATGCCCAGCGTGGGGATTATGGGCATTACCCCTTAATGAAAAACACAGCCAAAAATCGGCCCCTAGTTCCCGGCCGCCTCGCTATTCCTGGCCATGGTAGCGGTCATGGTAACGGCGGGGCAGGGGGTGCTAAGAATCACCGGTATTCAGGCTACCACACGCTTTCTAAAATGACCCTGGCAACGTTTAACGGACGCACTCTGAGGCTTGACCATCATCTAGCGCAGTTGGAAGTGGAGTTAGAGAACATTAAATGGCATGTTCTCGGGTTATGTGAAGTCCGTAGAGAGGGGGAGGACACCGTAACCCTAGACTCAGGCCATCTTCTCTACTTTCGTGAGGGTGATAAAACATCCCAGGGTGGAGTAGGTTTCCTCGTCAATAAGGCCCTCTCTAGCAACGTTCAAGAAATCTCCAGTGTGTCGACCAGGGTAGCGTACCTGATCCTTCGGCTTTCCAAGCGGTATAGCATGAAGGTAATTCAGGTCTACGCACCGACCTCGGCACACTCGGATGATGAAGTGGAGGATATGTACGAAGACATATCCAAAGCCTTACACAACACCACCAAGGCTCACTTCAACGTTGTTATGGGGGACTTTAACGGCAAGGTGGGAATCCAGACTGGCAATGAATCCCGAATAGGCCCGCATGGTTATGGAATCAGGAATCACAGGGGGCAAATGCTTGTCAACTTCCTTGAGAAAGAGGGACTGTTCTTAATGAACTCCTTCTTTAAGAAACAGCCTCAAAGGAAGTGGACGTGGCAAAGCCCCGACACTGTGACTAAAAATGAGATCGACTTCATCATGACGGATAGCAAGCACATATTCAGAGATGTCTCAGTGATCAACAGGTTCAATACCGGATCTGATCACCGAATGCTCCGAGGCACTCTGAATATCAACTTGAAGCTTGAAAGACACCGTCTGATGAAGTCCACGCTCCGACCAAATCCAATCCAAATCATGGCGGGCACCGAGAAGTTCGAGCAGCTACTCGGAAACAGATTTGCTGCCTTGGAACCCACTGATGACGCTGACGAGAGCCTACACAATCTGGTCGAAACGTTGAGGGATGAGGGCATCAAGTTCTGCAAAAAACAGCGAACTGGCAAGAAGTCCAAACTCTCGGATGAGACTCTGGATCTGATGACAAGAAGACGGGAAACCACCCAAGTGTCTTCGGCAGAGAGGTCAGACCTGAACAAGCGAATTGCGAAGATGGTACGGCGCGACCTTCGGAGCTCCAACACACGCCTCATTGAAGAGGCGATAGAGCGAAACCGAGGGTCCAAAGTATTCACTCAGCAGCTTGGCAGGAGCCACCTGACGAAGCTTAAAACGCACGATGGGAGGACCGTACTGTCGAAACCGGAGATTTCAGCCGAGATAGAGGATTTTTATGGCCGTCTGTACACTGCACATGCCCCTCGTTCCCGACGAGACGACCTTGATTCTAGAGCCACCCTGACACGCCACTACACCGACGAACTGCCAGACATCAGTCAAGACGAAATCGTGTTAGCTTTGAGGCAGCTTAAAAATGGAAAAGCCCCCGGTGAGGACGGTATAACTTCAGAGCTTCTGAAGGCAGGAGGAACCTCCGTTATACAGGAGCTACAACACCTCTTCAATACCGTCCTCCACAGTGGGAGAACTCCTAAGATGTGGAGCAGGAGTTTGGTGGTGCTCTTTTTTAAGAAGGGTGATAAAACTCTCCTTAAAAATTACAGACCCATCACACTCCTGAGCCACATCTATAAGCTGTTCTCACGAGTGATCACGAATCGTCTCGCCAGGAGACTTGACGAGTTCCAGCCACCGGAACAGGCCGGGTTCCGCGGAGGATATGGCACCATAGACCACATACACACAGTGAGGCAGATTATACAGAAGTCCGAAGAGTATAATCAGCCCCTGTGTCTCGCTTTTGTGGACTATGAGAAAGCCTTTGACTCCGTTGAAACCTGGGCTGTTCTGGAATCCTTACAGCGATGCCAAGTAGACTATCGTTACATCGAAGTGCTGAGGTGTCTCTATGAAGCTGCCACTATGAGTGTCCAAGTACAGGACCAGCAGTCTAAACCTATCCAATTGCGCAGAGGAGTGAGACAGGGGGATGTCATATCCCCGAAACTGTTCACGAGCGCATTGGAAGATATGTTTAAGACGCTGGACTGGAAAGGTAAGGGCATTAACATAAACGGCGATTACATCTCACACCTTCGATTCGCTGATGACATAGTCGTAATGGCGGAGTCGCTAGAGGAGCTGACCCACATGCTGGACGGCCTAGCTTCAGCCTCGCGATGTATCGGTCTTGGCATGAATTTGGATAAAACCAAAGTCATGATCAATGGCCACATTGTTCCGGGACCGATAGTCGTTGATGGTCACCTTCTTGAAATTGTTTCCGAGTATACTTACCTTGGGCAGATTGTACAGCTAGGTAAAAACAATTTTGAGAAGGAGGCCAAGAGGAGGATCCAGCTAGGCTGGGCAGCATTTGGGAAACTACGTCAAGTCTTCTCTTCATCCATACCGCAATGTTTGAAAACGAAAGTTTTCAATCAGTGCGTCCTACCCGTAATGACCTACGGAGCAGAGACGTGGACACTCACGGTAGGGCTGGTCCACCAGTTCAAAGTCGCCCAGCGAGCTATGGAAAGAGCTATGCTCGGAGTCTCTCTGAAGGATAGAATTCGTAACGAATACATCCGACAGAGAACCAAAGTTATCGACATAGCTCAAAGAATTAGCAAGCTGAAGTGGCAATGGGCCGGCCATATCTCGCGAAGAACCGACAACCGTTGGGGTAAACGTGTTCTTGAGTGGAGACCGCGACTCGGTAAACGTAGCGTAGGACGCCCTCCGGCCAGGTGGGATGACGATCTGCGAAAGACTGCTGGCAGATGCTGGATGCGTCAAGCTGAAGACAGGGCGCAATGGCGCTCATTGGGGGAGGCCTATGTCCAGCAGTGGACTAATATAGGTTGATGATGAAGCAGTCAAAGGGACATAGGGAAATAGGGACAGAAAAAGCGACTTTGTTTTATACTATGTAGTGATTAACAGGGCACTTAATTCACAAATAGGTGGCTGCAAGCTCACCTGCATCGGCCGCCGTCGTCCGCTGATGCCGGAGCGCGCGGTCGATGTTCTCCTGGATCCACTCGCGCCACGCCTGCACGTTCCACATGAGGCTCACCAGCATGGCGTGCCAGTCCGCCATTTGGTCTGTTGTCACGATCGGTGTCCCTGGATACAATTCAATTCATCAATCAGCTTATTACAGCTTAATAAGTAAGGTAAGTACATATTTCATATTATACAACTAGCAACCCGCCCCGGTTTTGCACGGTTTTATTATACTTATAAACGTTACTCTTGAATCACTCTATCTATAAAAAAAACGCATCAAAATCCGTTGCGTAGTTTTAAAGATTTAAGCGTTAAAAGGGACATAGGGAAATAGGGACACAGAAAGCGACTTTGTTTTATACTATGTAGTGATGTGTATTTTCGAACCTTGATCAAACGAAATGTGCGGATACGCGACACATATTTATCGAAAAATATCGGTATAAAAATTTATATGTAAGCTATCTCAAAAACAAAGCTGTATTAATATTTTTTTAATTGAAGACTACTTCATCTGGTTTTTCTTCGTTTCTTTTTGACTAAATGATGTATTTTATTCGAAGTAGTCTCATTTGAAAGCTTGATAGTTTACCTAGCTAAGGAAATAAATAAAAAATTAAATATCGGAGATGTACTTTTGTAAAAGAGATTGACCCCCAGTTTTTGGAGATATTTTTGTATACAAAGGAACCACCAGGACCATGTAACATCACTATCATCCGCAACCTGACTTTATCCAGGAGAGTACTACTCCCTTTTCCAAGAGAGGAAATAATCACACTCCATCAAATAAATCAGACAACAAAGCAACGTTTAGCAACTAGTTTATTATAAATGCGTAAACATGAATGGATAGGTGGATGTTAGATAGCTCTTCACGCCAAATCTATTGTAAGGATAGGGCTGAAACATTGAATAGACGTTGTTCAAGGCCTGGAATAAAACATAGACTACTTACTTTTCATCAATTTCACACGGGCGAAGCATCAGCTAGTACTAAATAATACGTAAAAACTTACGTGCTTGGACGTTTGTCTGTGACGGTTGTCTTCTGTCGCTGGGCTCCATGGCCGCGAACATAGTCGTAGGCGCCTGCCAAAATGAAGTCGACTTAGCATCCGACTGGGCGGTGTCGGACGACGGCGTGTGGTACGACGACGGCGTGGATCCGCTGAATAGAGAAGACAAACCACCAGTTTTGTCTTCCGCGCCCAGAAACTGTTGATTATCCGCGTTTGCATCAATAAGTCGCAGAGACTTATTTCTTGTCAAGTTCGGAGTTTTAGACGAAGTCGGTATCTCGGAGTATTTCGTAGAAGGCTTCTCCGAGTACTTTGTAGAAGACATCTCAGAGTCGTTTGCCGAGGTAGTGGGTTGGTGGCTGTCATAGTTGGCGGAAGCTTGGTCGTGGTGCGGCGGGCTGTACCTAGCGAGGTAACGTGCGCAGGTGGCGTACTGCACGTCATAGCTCTTGTGAGGCAGGCCAGGACACCTGTCGGTGGGCCTCTTTGAGGAGCAGTGGCCACGGTCGCGGGAGGATTCTCCCCGGCGGGTAGGGCTCCTGTCGCGCTGCGCGGGGCAGGGCTTGAGGGATATTACAAGTCCAGGGGCTTCGGCGCCGGAGTGGTCGGGCAATACGCGTAGTCCCGTCGGGGCGAGGTCCGACAAGGCGGCGGCTGACACGTGCCGCGAGCACGTGCAGCACGGCCGTGCCACGCGCCGCAGGATCTCGTCGCACCACAGCTCGCATTGCACGAACTCGTTCTTCATGCACTTGCATACTTGGATTACGCCTGTGGAAAACACGATTCACGCTCAGATTCTGCCGAGTCAAGGGTGCGTTCCTTTAATGCGGTTGAGAGCGGAGATTTGTCAGAATTATGTAAATTGTTTATTTGTTTATAATATGTTATACTCTACATATTAAAATACTTACAAAAGCCATTTATTTCTTGCAAAAACAATTAATACATTTCTTTAAATTAAATAAGTATGTAAAATTGATTTTTTTTTAAATTTCTGCACGAACCGCAAGTTTGGTAAAGGCCTCCGCCAAAGATGACCATTGCTCTCGGTCTTGTGCTGTTTTGTGCCAATTTGGACCAGCGATTTGTTGTATCTTATTTTCCTATACTGATATACTCTACATACTGAACAGTTATAAGGACATCCTTTAAGTATGAAAATATACTTGTGCCAGGATCTAGTTTGGTTTACACAGCTAACACCGCAACAGTGGAAATGGGAATACATCCTACATAAAGGTTTCTGCCGCCGCGCCGTGCACATTTTATAAACAACAACGCAAAAACAAAAAAAACCTACAACTTACAACGACAAAGGTAAATTATAAAGAATATTAATCTATATGAAGATCTATTCATCAAGTTTCCACCGGTTTGATTAATTCGTTGTGAGCAATCTTTCGACCAGTTCTTCCAATCGACACAACTTATTTACCTCCTTTTTTATCTTCTCACTTTTCAATGCTCGACTTCTACATGCTCTTCAAGTTCAATTGGTTAGTCAATCGTACGCCACTCAATATACTAAGTTCCAACTCGTTATTTTGTAATGTAGATAAAGAATACCTTGCATATTGAAACTTACGTGGTTGTAAGAGGTTGACCGCTAGGTACAATGTAGTATCTTCAATCAGATCTGAAAATAATGACATGTTCTTAGTATTAAGGAACATTGAATCTAAAGTACTTATCTCAAACAATAGAGTTATCTATCTGTGTACTAATGTATTGATTTAAGTTTACTACTAACACAAGCTCTGCTTTGTTTGGGGCTATGAGGATAGTCCGGATTATTTAATGCCGAAACAGATGCCTTTTGCCAAAATATTGAGAGTTCAGAGTCAATACGAGAGTTCATATAACTAGCTGCGTTAGGCTTCATCTGCGTGAAAATATACGAAAAGCCTATATTTTAGTACGGGCCTAGATCTATGTCTATTTAAAATTTCAGCCTGATCCGTTCAGTAGTTTTGGTGTGAAGAGGTAGCAACTATCCATCCAAACTTTCAAATTTATAATATTAGCGAGATCATTTATTTTAAAAAAAGAGAAGGCGGGACCACTTGATAAAGAAGGAAGAGATTTAGAAAAAAATATTTAAATGCCAAAGGATGGACATCACGGGTATTATTTACGGAATAGTAGGGTAGACTTTAGGATCCGCTCCCACGGCTGCATCCCGTTTTTTACTGGTACGGTTTTTCGCAGGATCCTGTTTAGAAGTGTATGTGTTTCAATAATATCAGTCACACAAGTATTACGTTATACATTATTCGGCAAAAACAGATAATATGTTCGTTTATTTGCTGGCACACTACCCAGTAAAAAACAGTTGTTTAAGACTACCCAATCTACGCCGCATGTATGTGTATGCTGCTCGTAGCTTCACCGCAAAAACAGGATGTAAACTACTGTGTGTTCACACGCTAGTTATTTTTGCGGGATCCAGTAAAATATCGTTTCCGCAGAACTGGATGGCCTTGATTATAAATTGATAGATAAATTGTGAAAATTATTCTCTGTAAAAAGGCTTACTATAAAATATCATAATTTAGTTAGAGGATAAAAATGTTTAGTACGAGTTTTGCTCCAACTCGAAAACCTAACCTACCTAATCTTTTTTTGTTCGCTTCTTTACTTTTCCTTAAAAAGACTGAAGTGAACAAAAATCAACAGTCTCAATGAACAATCTCAGTGAGCACTTTATTTCCTAGTTTTAATTATTTGTAACATGAATTTTTTGACGTGTCCAAGTGTCCTGTAAGGTCTAAAGGAAATAAAGCACTTTGACTTGGGAACGGGCCCTTAGAGACTGAGTGCTCACCATCGATAAATCCCTGGAACTTTACGGGCACGGTACCATCTTGCACGAGTTTGACCAGCTTTATCTGAATCTTCCTCGCCACCACCGGCTCAGCGCTTGTCACGTTTAGTTGATCTGCGTTCTTTCCTTCCAATCTAAATAAGATATAACGTTGCTATCAGTAAAAATGAAAGTAATTACAATGAGTATATAGACTGGTACAGTAAAATATAGTTTTTAGATCTAGAAATAAATTTAATATACCTACTTATTTAGGTACGAAGAAAAAACAACTAAGTGCGTGTCAACACGCGCACGAAGAGTTTTCTACCATTATCTATGAAAACGGTAAAGAAATCATGGCATTTGTATAGGAGTAAAAATTTAGTAGTTAAATATTTAATTCTGTTTTTTTTAATATTTTGTGCTATAGCGGCAACAGAAATTCATCACCTGTGAATTTTTTTTACCAGTCTAACTATCACGTAGACAGACGGACAATAGAGGCTTAGTAACCCGTCCGTTGGGTATGGACACCTAAAAATGTGTATATATGTAATGTATTGTATTAAGTTTATCAGTCATCTAGTACCCAGAAAACAAGCTCTGCTGAGCTAGGTGATGAGATAGATTGGGGCTAGATGATGCTGTGTGGATTGTCCAGTGTTATTCATTTATTTATATTTTTTTTAATTTATAATACGTCAAGCTGAATACAGGGCGCTATGGCGCTCATTAGGGGAGGCCTATGTCCAGCAGTGCACTAATATAGGTTGATGATGATGATAATACGTTAAAAGAAAATAAATAGGTTAATAAATAATTATATAGTTAAATATATATGAAGTATTTTTATTATCGCCCTGCAGTGGGACACTCCTTGATTAAGATAATAATATTAGTTTTTATAATTTGTTAATAATTTGTTTGTGCTAGATTATGATTCTCTGACATTAATAATTGTTAATAAATGATATGTGTTATTAATATATTTAAAAAAATTAAATAACAATGAAATAAAATCTCACAAGTCAGCGCCATCTGCGTACGACTTCCGAATGACGCCGTGTCTCAAGAGAACGCCGCTGCCTCCCTCTCTCAACCTCTCCGTCAAGTACTTGAGTGCTTCCGTCTTCTCGCCTGCCAATATATATTTAGGGCATGTAAAAACCGGGTTCTTTACAAAACCGGTTTTTTCGGTTAATTCAGTTTTCACAAACACCGACTGTTGTAAATCGAAAAAATAAAATATTTAGGGCATGTAAAAACCGGGTTCTTTACAAAACCAGTTTTTCGGTTAATTCAGTTTTCACCAACTGTTTTAAATCGAATCGGTTTTAAACGTTTTTTTTCGTTTTAAACGGATTGGTTTAATTAGTTTTAAACCGACCTTACATCTATAGGTAAGGAGTACTGTAGCCTAAGATACAAGGGAAGAGTTATTTAATTAACACCTTATTTCTTAAATTAATTTTAAAATTACATAAAGTTTAAAATTTGACTTGTATAAGTGCTTATTTTTGTAAATTTATTGATTACTAAATAGCCGTATACGCTGTTAATACGTCTTCTGTAACTTCAAAATAAGCACCTATTTAAGATGAAGATTTATAAATAACATTTTATGGTATTTGTTTTAACCAAGACTGTACACGTAGGGGGTTTTTTAGTCTGTATTAGAAGATGTTTTTTGTTTGTCTATGGTAAATGTCACTCTTTTGTTTTTCATTGCCAATGTTCATTGCAATTCAGCATTGGCGCTTGAGTGTGTTTGTGGTGTATCTACGCGCGAAGAAGAATAGAAATTCAAGCGTACGTTTACATTATGTATTATCAAGAAATATAAAAATAACGGTATTTACCTTGCAGCTTAATGTAGGAAACCAATAATTTCGTTGAATCTTTGATGGCGTCTGTAAACCGGAAATATAAGATTAGTCACTAATATAATAAACATTTGCGTTTTAGTGTCGTACTGATCGCACGCGCCAATAATTAATGATGATCAGCTTGACACTAAAATCAGCCTAAGCGTATTAATAGTAGAGATTTAATAAATTAATCATTTGCAAAAGAAGCTGAGTCATGCATGTCCTTTCCCTTTGAATGCTGGTATTGAACGAGTCAATGTTCAATATCCTGCTGAAATCATTGGCAGTTCTACTCGCTCGCACTATAAATAATAATTTCCAACATGCTGAACATGCAGTAGGGGGCTGTATCTAAGTTGCTTACGCAACTTAGTCAAAACCAGGATGAACTCGTTCTGTGGGGACCTTCAATGAGTGGACATGGAAATTACCTAGCGGACTCTGAGACGTGGTTGGACCAGCCTATTTATTAGCGTTATGTGTCTACTTTAACTTCTATAGCAATTAGTTAAGCTGATGGCAATCAAAATAAAAAAAAATACATTATATTTTATATGCCATTAAATTTTTGACATACACTTTTCTGGTTGCCCCCGCTATCCCCCGCACGAGGCAGGCCTGAGTCGCGAAGCTGTGCGAATCGAAGCCTGATTAAATTAAACGAATAAACAAATAATGATTAACAGTTCAAAAAAAAATGTGTGTTGTCAGTATAACTTACTAGCCATGTGCGAGCTGTCGTACCCGCGCGGCGGCACGTTGGCCATGATCCTGTGCAGCTTGGCTTCAGTCGACGCCTGCAGCGTTGAATCCGGCAGATTTATTTCGTCTTCGTACGTTGTTAACGTGCGCAAGCTGTTGAAATACAATAATTATATTGATATTTAATAATCATTCATTTCTTTCATTGAACACCAAACAGGGTTCAAAGCGATAATTATTATCTTTGATAATTATCTTATAAAAAAATATCTGAGCGTCTGGTCGATGCGACGCGTGACCCGAGAGCTGGTGAATATCTGGCTCAGCGCATCAGCATTGCCATACAGCGTGGTATTGCAGCCAGTTTCTTGGGGACGCTTCCGACTGGTATTGACATGGATCAATTGAGCTACCTTTAGACTGTTTGCAACCGTCTGCAGTTAGCTCAATGGTTTCAATTGTAAATACTAGTTGTAATTTTTCTATTCTTTGCTTGTAATTTTCGTTGTTAATAAAGATATGATAAATATATGTTTATAATTATCTTTGATAAATATAATCGGAAACATTTAATTCGCCTCTTACATTTTTGGTATATAACGCGAATTTCAGTGTCTAGTAGTTAAATTTTAGTTACAAAATTATAAATTAAAGCTTAAAAAAAGTTTACCTTGACAGTTAAATGTGTTAATATTATTTTTCAGTTTCAAAATTATAAATTAAGTTTACTAAAAGTTTACCTTGATAGTTAAATGTGTTAATTTTATTCTTCATATGTAAATGGTGATAGGTAGTTAAAATACCAGAAATAAGAATATTAAAGTTGATTATATATTTGATAATTATCGGATCTTATAATTATCATGATCTAATCGTGATAATTATCAAGAAGGATATTTATCTTGATAATTTCGAACCCTGACACCAAATAATAAATACGATAATTATCTTTTAATATTAAATAATATTTATTTTCTTTTATTGCACATCAAATATGCACATCCAATAATAATAATAAAAAATATGTGTATTATATAAAAAAAATATGCTACTTACTAATACAATAAAGATTTAATTCATTCATTCACAAAATCAAATAGATACAATAAGCGGTCTTATCACTAAGAGTGATCTCTTGGCGACCTTCTGATAAAGCAGTAGAAATCGAAAAAGGGAAGACGAATGTAGAATACTCAAGAATGAACTAATATCTGCAGATCGTACATTTATTTATTTAAAACTTTATTGCACTAAAGTACAAAGGGTGGGCTTAATGCCGAGGCGTTTTCTACATTTGTGTGTAGGCGGGAATCGAACCCGCCTCCCGTGTTGTAAGTGTGAAATTGTTAAACTGTACTTACTATGCAGCTGCATCCTTGTATGATTTGGGTATGTCTCCTTCAATGAGAAGCGCGTCTCCTGTGGCTTCCATTTCTCCCAGTAAAGCGACGTACGCTTCGATGTCAGGATCTAAAACAATTTCCTTCATGTCATTGGAAATTAAAAATATGTAATTCTGTACGGCATTCTGGCGGCACATGGCCTAATTTGGTTGTATCTTATTATATTGTTACCCTTTTTAAAAACATAACAAGTCAAGTTTATTAATTTTAATTATAATAAAACGACTAATTACAGCTAGTATTTACAATTGTAATAATCTAAAAATCTAAGCCTTCTGGTGACGGCTTAGATTTTTGCAGGCAGAGTGCCCAGAATGCCGAAAACCGAAATAGAAGCCAGAATTCCGATCACTTTATAAACTCACACACACATGCGAAAGTCTGGATGGGTGTTTGTTACCTCTTCATGCCAAAACTACTGAACGTTTCGGGCTGAACTTTTGAATAGACGTCGTTCTAGGCTAGTTCCAGTTCCCATAGCATAGAAAAACTTGAAACGTTTCAATAGAAACGTGTGCGAAGCCGCGGGGAAATACTAGCTAATTCCGTCATACAATAACTGCCAAAAGGCTTTACAAAGGCTTTTTTAACTGTATGATACTTTCTATTTTAGTACAATAAAGTGTCCATTCATTCAATCATTCATTCAAGACGTAGCATAACTTCACAAACCTGGTTTTGTAACCAATCCTGATAAATATGCGGCAGCATCTTTGACGTGTTCTGAAAAATGAAATATAAAGATTAGTATATTAAATAAAAAATATAAAAATACAATAGACAAGATTGGATTTGCTGGAGTCATTGAAAGCGTAGCGGAACTCCCGCAAACTCCAAAGTTCCAAGCCCATTACCCAAAGGGTTAAACGGGACCCTAAAAGCGTTATTACACTACACGTTATTCAGGGCAGGGCCCTAACTACCGGGCCCTGAATATCGTCCGGGTCCGGGTCCGTCCCTTAGGGACCCTAAATCTTATTACACCACTCTTAGTTAGGGTTAGGGTCCCTGAATACCGTGTAGTGTCATACCCCTTTAAGACTCCGCTGTCTTTCAGTCTGTCACCAGCCTCTCATGAATGAATCTCATGAACGGTGATAGTAAGACTGTTGAAATTTATACAGATGATGTTTGTATTTCTGTTGCCGCTACAACAAAAATACTATAACAATAATAAAATATTTTTTACGGGGGCTCCCATACAACAGACAGAATGGAATCCATTGGGTAGTTTTAAAGATCTAAGCATACCTACGTAGGGACAGACAGACAGACAGACAGCGGGAAGCAACTATGTCTTAAACTATCTAGTGACAACGGTACGGAACACTTCGTGCGCGAGTCAACTCGCGCTTGGCCGGTTTTTTATTTTATTTAACATGAAAATTTTTAAATATTAAAACTTTCTTTAGATAATAATATGTTATATTAAGCTCACCTTTCATAACACCAGTAAGTTTCCTTGCCATAGTTCGATTGCGGATAATTTCATCTAATTTCTTGGTGATATAGTACGCCGTTTGATCACACGGCTCTGCTGTGTCGTAGGTTTTTGTTTTTTTCAACCTGAAGACATGCTTTTGTGAGTACATGTAAGGTAAGGAGGCACAGCATTTTACTAGTATGAAAATACGAAACATAAGTTTTAATTTCAGGTATGTTACTTTGTAGTAAAAAAAAGATTTCATTCCTGCAATCACAAAATAAAATAGTGTCTCTATAGGCGGTCTTATCACTAAGAGTGATCTCATGGCGACCTTAGGATGAAGAAGTACCCACTCGAAAAAGTGTAAACGTATGAATAATACTTACCCAAGAATGAACGCACAAGTTGGCTAATATGTAGATACCTACAATATGCAATAATAGAGAAAGCAAAAATAAAATCAGTAGCTTGAGTCACAAAAGCGTTTGTCTCACGCCGTGATCACATTGTATACGACGTTGTACGATTACTATTCGAACGCACGTAGGTGGTACGCAGGGTATTTTTATAACGAGACTAGCTGCGCCCCGCAGCGTCGTCGCCCACGTGGAAGTTTTTGCGTGAAAGAGGAACAAACATATATGAATGTATGATTCATACAAACTTTCACGTTTATTTTATTAGTAAGAAAATGTTGCCTATATTTAATTCAAGCCTAGAACTACGTCTTAAAAAATCAGCTCAATCCGTTCAGTAGTTTTCGTGTAAGAGGTAATAAACATTCACAATATTAGTGTGATTTCATTTACAAATCCGAATTCTGCCAAAGATTACCGTGTGTCAAGAGCTGATAATGTGATAATACTTGCCTTTGAGCAGCGAAGAAGCAAGTCTCGGCCGCACCATTATCTTCTATGAGGATTTCATTTCCTTTCTTTTGCATTTCGGAGATTAGGCCGTCTTTGACCAAAGCCTTGTAATCTAAAGGATAAACAAACTGTTAAAACATGGACTGAATAAAAAAAGCTTTACGGCAGCGAAATAAAGTTCAAAATAATTACATGTATCCTCACATGATGTTACGCTAATTTAGGTATTTGCGAGCTACGCAAGCGTCACTTTCTTTAAATCTTTTGTTTCACTCGCACTTTTATATATTACTAGCGACCCGCCCCTGCTTCGCACGGTTATATTATACGTATAAACCTTCCTCTTGAATCACTCTATCTATTGAAAAAAACCGCATCAAAATCCGTTGCGTAGTTTTAAAGATTTAAGCGTTCAATGGGACACGATGACATAGGGACAGAGAAAGCGACTTTATTTTATACTATGTAGTGAAGACAAGAACGCTATCGCTTCAGGTGTGCCTGTACCGGTAGCTGTACAATATTTTAAACAAATAAATATTATATTCGATATTTCGAGTAAGGCGATTCACAGGCAAGCGTTCGCTCGGTACTGACTGAGAATCGCCAGTGCAATTAAAAATATAAATAAATAGTTCTTTAAAGGGCTCTCTAAAGAAGTCTTTAAAATCATTTGTTGCTTACTCTTTGCTACAAATCCTTCTGCCAAATTCCTAGCACTTTCAATAACGACATCTGTAACAAATAAATTGGCGTTTTTTTAACTATAATATACCTAAGCATTTTATGGGATCCCTTAACTACATGTTCAAATTTATATGGGACTACAGCAGAAACAAAAGCTTTCAAATAAAAAAAGACTCATCAAAATGGGCCTATCCAGAAAAAAAAGAAAAAAATACAGTCGAATAGATAAATTCTTCTTTTTTGAAGTAAATAAATAAATAATTCTGGATAATCCACACAGCATCATCTATTCCCAAGCTTGCCAAAGAGCTTGAGTTAGGGCTCCCACATAAAACTGCGAACTCGCATCGCATCGCAAATATCTGCGAACTCGCACGATGCATCGCAAGAACGTCCGATCTCATTCGCATCGCGCATTCCTGCGATATTGCGTCATACTTGACCCCTTTTAGTCCGCTCTGAGACAGCTATACAGAAAGACGCGCGGCGCCTAAGCCGCCTTCTTTGTGTTGTAGAAAAAAATATCTTCTTCAGTTCTCAACCCATAGTAATTTCGAGTAAAATAGTTCCCATCAGAGTTCATAATCGTTATGGATGAACCCAGATTCTTCTTTTTCTTTTATATCTATTTAACAATAACAGCAGTGCAATAATCTTTTTGCGATCCATCTTACGCTTCCTAAAAACACGTCCAATACGGCTGACTACACTTCGAAGGTATGGTTGCCCTACCAAACGGTTTGCCGCACAAAATCGTATCGCAGAAATTAGCATCGCAAGTTTCTGCGATGCGGCATCGCATCGCTGTTTTGTGTGGGAGCCCTTACTGTATGACTGATAAACTTAATAGTACATATATTTTTTTATATACAGAACACCCAGAACCCTGGAACAAATGTTTGTAGATCGTACAATTTTTTTCCAGAAGCGGGAATCGAATCCGCAATCTCCACTGAATCGGTCAAAAATAGAAGTTACTAAAATTACGTATCAAAATCTTTTCTTATATGTAATTTTCTTAAAAGAAATAAAATCTTCTTTTAATATGTATCACAAACTCTACTGATATAAGAAATACATATATTTATCTGTAATAAAATAAGCACGATTATGTCTGTAGTAAGTAGATAACTTACAAAAAAAATTAATCTAAGTCGTCCTAAGATTTTAATTTGTACTATTTCATTATATTTTAAATTCGTTATTAGTTTTTGTCATCAGCATGTATTTGTTTACTTAGTCAATAAGATGGCTGCTCATTTGAGTAAAGTTATCCTGAATATTTATTGTATTTTATGCTTACTAAGCATTTCTAAACGTAGTGTATTTAACATTAAGACGTAGCTTCTTAATCAATGTTTTATAAGTTTGCTTAAAAATAAATATTCTTATTCTTATATTGTTAGAATAAAATAATGGCCACATTACCTTGCATCGAGTCCTGCATAGAAGGCGGCGTATGTTTGGCGACGAGATTGCTCAGTTTCCTCTCGAACTTTTTGCTGAGTCGCGATGTGTCCCCAGATGCTTTCACAGTTTTATCCACTTTCGGGGGACTTTCCTGTTTGAGCCTGAAAAAATGTAATATCCAGGATTTGTATCTGATTTATGTATTGAAAACTTTATTAAACTAGAGTAAAACACAAGGGGTGGGCAGGTCAGGTAAGCCCAGGGCGTGAACGCCGACTACAGTTGGCCGCATCTAGCATTTGTCTGCAGTCTTTGGAAGATAGTCATCCCACCTGCTGTGCGATTACGCTAAAATGACCCATCCGAAATTGACATACGAAAGCCATTTTGATGGGCTTCGTAATTTGAAATTGTATGGAAAGGACGCGCGCCATGGCCATTGAAATAGCTTTCGAATATCAATTGGTTTTTGCGTAATCGCACAGCTGGCCGGAGCGCATCCCACACTCCATTTGCAGAGTCTATAAATGCTCCGATGTTATAAAAAATAAGTATTCAGCTTACATGCTGTCATGGGAATATTGTGGCGGGTAACTGGAGATTTTTGGAGAGTCGAAGGTCATTCTGTTCGTGTTACTGTGCGACGATAACAAATAAGTCAGGTAAGTAAGGTCAGGACAAAAGAGTAAAAGAAACTCACCAATCAGAAGCCTGTGAATGAGTCAGTTCGGTTTTCGGTTGCTTGTAGAAGATTTCGTCGCCTTTGGACTTTAGTTGCGAGTGTAGAATGCCTAAAGCTGCCTCGCGCTCAGAGTCATCTCCGCTATATCCTAGAAACGACAGGAGTAATGGTAACAAAACCAGCGCCGGTTTCAGAACCTGCAAATGTCGAGTTGGGACCATTTTGTAACTTAATTAAAGACCAAAATTACTGTTTATTTTAACACATTAGTCATTAATCAAGTACCTTACGGTTAATTTCATTGTATAACTGTTAAATCATAAGCTTAACACATAAACTTCTTTGATTTGATTTGTTTGTGCTGCAAGTCCTAAGGGAACTCCTGTTTCGTAACATAATTCTGAGGACACAACTTTTTCCGATGCAAAGCCTTTTAAGCAATCCATGAGTATCATACTGTATCTACAGCTCATTCACTAAGGGAAACAATGGTCCATTCTCTAGGTAATAAACTAGAGAAGTTTTGTGAATCTATAATAAAAAAAGAAAAAAAAACTAAACTATGTTACAGCATTAAAAATGTGCGAATGCCGGTCTATACCGTAATGTTAATACATACCGCCCTTCTTTCGCTCTCTTTCTTTTTTCTGTCTTGCTTGCCTCTCCTCCTCTGTTTCAGGCGGCAAACCTAGCTTTTTCCTCCTTTCCGCTTCTAGTCTATCACCACGTTCTTCTTCTGTTTCCGGCGGTAAGCCGAGTTTTTTCCTTCTCTGTGCTTCTCTTGCTGTTGAATCCCCTCCGTCTGCCCCAGCACCTCCTGTATTTTCAAACTCAAAGTGCTTATTTCCTTTAGACCTTTCAGGACTCTTGGACACGTCATAAAATTCATGTTATGCAGGTACCTATACTTAATTAAAACTAGGAAATCAAGTGCTCACTTTGGTTTTTGTTCAATTCAATCTTTTTAAAGGAAATATGTGTTCGTCGGTCTTGTACCTACCTAATGGGACTACAGGTACCTAAAATGTTTTGATATCAAAAAATGTTTTTCTTTCTCTTTTATCGTAACAGCCCACAAACGACTACTGCTAAATATCTGAACGAATCCCCATATCCAAAATTATAAAAAAAGATTTTCTACTGTTAAAGTTTTATTCTACTTTACTTCTTCGACATTTTTGCTAGAACAAAAACATTCGTTAACATTTGGGATGAGCCGATAGGTCCCGATGGATATGCTGTCTCGCTCGCACGACTACTCTGGTTGATCTCTATATGGGCAATGTGGAACGGAGGATGATACTACCCAATGTGCGTATCTATTTCAATGAATATAGTCCGTGAGCCAGCAATAAGGTTTTGCGGACCAACTTCCTCTCAAGCGATAACTCGTGTTATGCTTCAGATCAACAAATGAAAACGTCAGCTGGCTCTTTGTTGGTGGAAAGGTCGTCAGCTGATGCATTGAAAGGTGGAGTATTGGAGCCAGGCGTAGGCGCTAATCGCTTATTTACGTCAGCTGACGGCTTTTCCACCAGCATAGAGGCAGTTGACGTTTTTATTTATTCAAAATAGCACAAAATATTATCTGAGACATTTTCAAGTGAAAGTACAGTAAGGACAATTTATCTTGGCAGGTCCGAACAATGAGCGGAAGGCTGCGCAGCAACACTTTTTAGGAACCAAATGGTGGCATGAGTAGGGTGCGCGGGGCGGTGGTCGAGGCTAGAGACGCACCTTACATAAAAACAATCAATCCTTTATACGATCGAATTTCGTAATCGATTAGTTTCATTTTGAACTCATCCATTTTAGGGTGAATTTAATCATTTTTAAAGGATTAAAAAACAACGTTTGGTAAAAACATGTTTTCTATTTAAAAAGACATGATTTACTTAAATTTTAGAAATCTATTAAATACTATTTGAGTAACGACTGTTTGAGAACATTTAAAACTTCATTATAAAATCGAATAGAAACATTTTTTATCACTTAATTTCAATCGATTTAAATAATAATCGATTAAACAACACCCAAAAGTACCTACGCACATTGCACATCTCTTTTATCTTGACTTTTGTTAACTTCGATCTTTATTGGCAATACTCGGTACGAGGTATTTGTCTCTGTCACACGTCAGCATTAGTTTGGTGTTTGTGACGCTATCTCTGTCTTGACCACAGTTGGGAACAAAAGTGTTCGTTGTGTTTTTATTAGTTTTTATAAATAAAAAAACAAAGCTAGAGGATAAATATTGAGATATGATACAATTTAAAGATTAAAAAAAACAAACACTGAATAATAGTAATGTTGGGGCCACACTGGCGTTTAACGTCAATGCCCATTATCGTGTTAATTATTGCAACAATTTTTACCGCATTGAAGTGGGTGGCTACACTTCAACGGTCAACGCGAATGCCCATTATTGGCGATAAAAACGGCGTTGAATTTACTTCAATTCAAGCAAGATGGACGTCGACAGAGCTCTATATTTCATGAGTGTAAATTTATATTATTTGACTTTATTGAATCATTACCGAATAAAGAGAATCTTGAATCAATCAGAATCTCGAGAAAAGTAAGAACTTTCTCGTTTCTCCACTCCGTCGCCATAGTAAACACGTCCGCTCCCCTTGCGCTCTCGACGCACACTGACAATACGTAGTGTGGCCACTTCATCGCATCAATTCTCGCGTTAATCTCTTTGATGTACCGCCACTTGAGTTATCGCCTAACGCCAAACGGCATTGTTAATGCCATTGTCAAATTATCGCGTTAAATTGTGGCTACACCTATGGTAAACGTCCATTATCGCGTTAATTAATGGCATTTCCCGTTAGTGTGGCCCCAACATAATGGCTTAATGCCATTATTATTATTAATCAGTACTTTCTCACTGTATTAGATATTTTCTGATCGTATATTTGTTTATCTGACAATAACAGTTTTCTTCGCGACTGTGCATGCGCAAAAGTTCGCAGAGCCTATGTTCAGAACTGCCAAAAAAATTTGTCCTTACTGTACATCATAGAAATATTTTTGTTTTTGCATGTTCGTGTGACCTGCTCACGTATAATCCACCACGTACGGCCAGCTGACTTTTTTATCATCGAAAAATTGCGTTAACTATAATTTAACAAATTTTCAGTCGGGGAGGAAGTTACTGAAAACATTTTTGTAACCCACAGAACGGTAGCTGACGTTCACCATGCTGCATAATACAACTCTCTTGAGAGGGAATGACTGACATAATAAACTATCTGGCTCACGGACTCGTAAAAAGGACCGCCAAGCCTTAGTTATTTCCTTGCAATCAACGAGAGTACCTAGTCTATCCCTATCGATACGTCAATTATCTCCAGTTTTGTACACCTAAAAAGACATATCAAAAACGCAGTTTTAATACAAACCACTTCGCTCTCTTTCTTTTTTCTGTCTTGCTTGCCTCTCCTCCGCTGTTTCTGGTGGTAAACCCAGCTTTTTCCTCCTTTCCGCTTCTAATCTATCACCACGTTCTTCTGCTGTTTCTGGTGGTAAACCTAGCTTTATCCTCCTTTCCGCTTCTAACCTATTACTACGTTCTTCTTCTGTTTCGGGTGGTAAGCCTTGCTTTTTCCTCCTTTCTGCCCGCTCTCGGTCTGTTTCTGGCGGTAGCCCTAGTTTTTGTCTCCTTTCCACCTCTAATCTTTCTGCCCTCTCTGCATCTGTTTCCGGCGGTAAGCCTAGTTTTTTTCTTCTCTCTGCTTCTGCTTTTGTTGAAGCATCTTCATCGGCTCCAGCACCCGCTCCTCCTGTAATATCAAAGAAAATATAAGAGTTTGTCATTCTTGTACCTACCTATTAGGTATTTTTAAATGAGTTGAAAAAAGGCTTTCTCGCTTGCGACTACTCTGCAGAGTGATTACGGTAAAATCTCCCATCCAATATTTGACATTAGAAAGCCCTTTCGATAGCCTTCACGATTCCCATCCATCCATCATCAAAGGACAGTTGCCAGTCCCAGCCGAATTTGAAGCCAATGAATGAACAAAATTAATGTATTTGACACTAAATAGAACGAGCCATCATATAATACTCATTTCAAGTGTAAATTTGAAAGGGAAGGATACAAACAATACTATTTCAGTTGATGAAGGAGTTTTAAGGTGATTTCGCGTCCACGACTAAGCATAGCTCCGCTACTAGATGGCGATGATTTTCAATTTTGATGTTTTTCACTATTTTGTAATTAAATTGTTCATAATTGTTTAATGGTAATGTATTTGCCGCAAATGGTATGTTGTTTTTTATGTACCAAGCAATTTTTCAAGTGTTGAAAGCATTTAGGGAGCTTGTATTTGGGAAGAGCAAAAAAGATCTTGCCTGTGTGAGTGATCGGCCGCTACGAGTCACTCACACAAAAAAAGATCTTGCCTGTGTGAGTGATCGGCCGCTACGAATCACTCACACAGGCAAACCCTATAAATTCAGTGGAACTAAAATAACTACTGTTCGAAAAATAACAGAGATAATTGGAGACGCCTTAGGACTAAATATTTTTCGGACCAATATTTCCGTTTTCGGGACATTACTAAATTACATCTAAAATTAATTCAATAAAACCACTAGTTAACGAACTAATTTTCGACTCTTGTTTTTTTTAAGAATAAAAACAGGCTCTATTTACATTTAAAAAAAAATTGGAGGTAATTTTCTTTTATCGTTTTGAACAATTTAAGTAAAAAGGCGCAGAGGGTAATGTTATTTACAAACTAGCTTATTAGCTAAAGAATATCTTCCAAATCATAGGTAAAGACATGCAGCAAAAATAGATAGGAATAAATACTTGGACGATGGAAAAACCCTTTGAGAACGGTAGACTATGGTATTATTAGATGATTCTTTAGATAGCACACAGATGGCGATTCCGTCGCCGCCATCACACTCACATGTTCAAGTAAACGGGCGTACGACACTATCCGTGTTCACTCACGCATTGATAGAAATGGCCTAAAATTTTCACGTTATTTCTAATTATTCCGAGTGTTTTCATGAATCAAACACAATTTGCCGCAAATAATGACGAATAACAAAGCCAAAAACAGTTATTTATTTGTTAAATTATGTCCACATCGCTCATATTTGGGAAAATACAAACGTATGGAAATCGAATCACCTTAAGGAAAAGATTTAGGCAAAAACAACAACAAAACGTAGGAATCCGCTTCGTTCACTTCATGTTCATTCACATTAACCATCTAGCCATAAAAAATGTGAAATTCAATTTGTACCTACCATCCATGGAATCAGAATGTTTATTACCCAGTCTCCCGTACATGGATCCATGAGAATAGCGTAATCACTCTGCTGGTTGACCTCTGTATGGGCAATGTGAAACGGAGGAAACATCCTCCGTTACTACCCAATATGCGTATTTCAACGAATATATTAGTTCGCTAAGGCCTCGTTATTTCCTTGCAACTAACAAGAGTGCCTAGTCTATCCAAATTGATACGTAAATGATCTCTAGTTATGTACGGCTAAAAGTGACAACGAGTGCCAAATTCCTTTCCTATATTTAGCGGAATCGATACCGCAGTTCTAATACATACCACTTCGCTCTCTTTCTTTTTTCTGTCTTGCTTGCCTCTCCTCCGCTGTTTCTGGTGGTAAACCTAGCTTTTTCCTCCTTTCCGCTTCTAATCTATCACCACGTTCTTCTTCTGTTTCCGGCGGTAAGCCGAGTTTTTTTCTTCTCTCTGCTTCTGCTTTTGTTGAATCCTCTTCATCGGCTCCAGCACCCACTCCTCCTGTAATATCAAAGAAAATATGAAAGTTTGTCATTCTTGTACCTATCTATCATACCTTCTTATCATAAATGCCCACAAGCGAATGCTGCTAAACATCTGAATGACTCCCTCGTTAGTACCTACATCCTTAGTTCTACAAAAAATATTTACTGTTAACTTAAGAGACTTTAACGAGACACTCACGGATGATGTAGACATGGAGAGGGAGCGAAGGGCGTTAACGATCCGAGCTAGTATGTTGGCCCGTAGGTTTGCGAGTTGCAGTGCGCAGGTAAAAACAACTCTGTTTAGAGCGTACTGTCAGTCCTTCTACACGTGCAGCCTATGGATCAAACATACGCAGAAGATCTGGAACGCCCTTCGCGTCCAATATAACATGCCTTCAGAGTTCAGAGTTTCAGGTGGCTGATGGGGCTGCCACGCTTCTGCAGCGCATCAGGCATGTTCGCGGAGGCGCGGGTCGACGGGTTCACTGCGATCCTGCGCAAGAGAACGGCGTCGCTGATGCGCAGGGTGCGCGGCAGCGCCAACAGCTACCTGCAGGTCATTGCAGGAAGGCTGGACACAGCTTCCTCCTTCATGCAATACTGGTTGAAAAATCTCATTTTTGTAAGCTAGTATAAATAAGTTATTTTTTAAAATTTAATACTACAATTTGTTTATTTATTATTTTTTTAATTTAATTTAAAATTTAAAATTTCATGTATTATAATTTGTTTAATTTTAATTATTATTTTGTATTGAAAAACATGTCATTATATATGGACTATGGATCTGAACTGTAACCTACGGTCTGAAATAAATGATTTGATATTCCTTACATTCTTCAATATTTTTGTTAAAACTAAAACATTCGTAAACATTTGGGAAAAGCCGATGGGAACCGATGGTTGTTCTGTCTCGCCGTTTATATCTGTATGGGCAATGTGGAACGGAGGATATTATTACCCAATATGCGTATTTCAACGAATATATTAGTTCGGCAAGGCCTCAGTCATTTCCTTGCAACATGAGTGCCTAGTCTACCCAAATTGATACGTAAATGATCTCTAGTTTTGTACGGCTAAAAGTGACGAGTGCCAAATTTCTTTCCTATATTTAGCAGAATAGATACCACTGTTTTAATACATACCACTTTGCTCTCTTTCTTTTTTCTGTCTTGCTTGCCTCTCCTCCGCTGTTTCTGGCGGTAAACCTAGCTTTTTCCTCCTTTCCGCTTCTAATCTATCACCACGTTCTTCTTTTGTTTCCGGCGGTAAGCCTAGTTTTTTCCTTCTCTCTGCTTCTGCGTCGTCAGACCCAGCTTCTGTTCCTCCTGTTTTCGAAGGCATCAAGGCTGCCAACTCTTGAGGGCTTAAGCCACCTAAGCAATATTAATTAAATATAATTATCGGCCCTTTTACACATGCATACGAGTGGATCTTATATTAAAATAAAGCTAATTCACAAATCTTTTCAGAGACTGAGAAGGTCATAATTAGCTTCCATTCATAAAGATGGTGAGAGTAGGGTATGAGGCTCAATTTGTTATTAAACAGTAAGTACCTAAAACTATGAAACTATAACATTTTCCTTGGCTCTTCAGCGGGGGTTTGCCAATAATAAATATTGTATTGATAGAAGCATTATAATAATAATAATTCCGGACAGTCCACACACCATCATCTAGCCCCAAGCTAAGCAGAGCTTGTGTTATGGGTACTAGATATACTTAATATAATAATAATATATTACATAGATAGATATTTTTTATTATAAATATTAAACACCCAGACCAACAAAACACATTTCTGCAGATCGAGCACAAATTTTGTTCCGAGGTGGGAATCGAACCCGCAACCTTCTGCGTCGCAGGCGGACCTTCGCCCACCGCGCCACATCGGTCTTCATTAAAACTCACTTATGTTTAACTTACTCTCTTTTGTAGCTACGCCAGCAAGGAACGTAGCAGATATATCCCGTGTTACTGAAACAATATTAAAATCAGATAAATACCTACTTTTAAAAAAGTAATAAATAACATTATTATTTTTATTTCATCTATCGGTAAAATACGATCGTCAAATAACGGGTCCTGTTATTGGAATCTAAACACATACATAATACACATTTAAGCCAGCACAATAGCTACTGTGGCGTCCGCGATACTGGCATAAGCTTTATGTTACGTAGGTATTTATTACACGCTACTAAAATTTATAACAAATGACCTAAGCTGTAAAGAAAACTAAATTAAGTCTCGAAGTAAGAATACTAATTCTACCAAGACGAATTTTGAAATGATAATTTGTAGTTAGTTTTAATGTTGCTATATGACCGGTGAAGCATGTTGTTTCTCATATATAATTATATTGTTACTTTACATAAACTACATTTTTAGGAATTAATATCTTTAAGCTATCTATACTTTTAAGCGACTGTCCTGATAGCCAAGTTACTTTGGTGGGCTATAGCCAATGCTCTTATCAAAAGAAGTTCATACCGTCCATGTGTTCTTTAGCTTCTGGCGAGCCATCGCCGGTGTCGAGTGCTTCAATTTTTTCTGCGACTTTCTCCTTTACAGCACGGTTCGGACTTTGCCCTTCAAAATTCTTTGCATTAGCGAGCCTAAACATAAAACATAATAAAAGTAATATTTTTCATCATGAAAAAAGAAATATTTAAAAGGGTTTAAGATCGAGACACCCCAAGATAGGCCGAGCACAAGACGTGTGTAGGTGGTAGTCTCGTCTCGCCTCGGGGTGCTTCGTGGGTCATAACTCATGAGACGAGTGTGTAAGTACATGCCTCTCGTTTAGAGGAAGTTTCTTCTGACTTTGGCGTGGGTTTACTGCCGCTTTTACTGGTAACATTCGTGTTAGGCTAGACTTACATGTCAGCGGCTTCTGAGTGGGTCTTCGAAAATTTGCCAACTTCAATGAACTCTTTATCCCCTTCTTTCTTCATCGCGTCGTGAATCTCTTCCATTGCTTCACCTTGTATAAAATATAATTTAAATAAAATACTTTTGAATAATGCTGGATAATGCGTTAATAAAGCTATCTCTAAGTCCCGATTTACCACTTTTTTTACTATTTTTACACCTATACCATTGAGCGTTAACAAAATAAAGGCTTCTGTTAACCTTGCGTAGATTTTTTACTTCGAAGAGTTGTCAATTGGAAGACAGCAGATTGGACGAGCGAAATCGCCCTCTCTGATTGAGCGCTATAGAGAGCGTACTGTGTTCCACTTCCACTCAACAATAGTAACAGGTTTAGTTGTAATCCCGTACTGAACAGTAGGTATTCGAAAAATTTGAGTCTACTATAATTAGGTACATTTACTATTATATTGTATTTAGTTATTTATGTAGGTAAGGTATATTATTATCTGTCTGTAGCCCGTGCTAACACGCGCCAAAGGTCCTGTCAGAAAACCAGCGTTGCTCAACTATATGTGGAGCAACATTATACTCAGACAGGACCTATTGGTTTGCTAGCATCACTTTGTATGTTGTCTCATGTTTTTATCTTAGTTATATTTAGTACTTACAGTTTTTTGATGTTGGTGAACTAATAAAAATATTTTCTTTCTTTCATTCTTTCATGTCCCAATCGGCCTCCTTAATCAGGCATCCCCACGTACAAAAGTTGGAAACACACACCAATAAGAAGAATTCTTACCCCGACCATCAACTGTATTTGCCAAGTGCGCGGCTCCCTCCTTTACTCCACCTGCATTAAGAGTGTTATTGTATTGTTATTCTTATAAGTGCCAAAGAACCAACGTCAATCTAAAGTACATACATTATGTACGCAATTCTATGAAACCCTTAGGTGAACTGCAGCATGGAAAGTTGGCGGCATTTGTTCTATCATTCTGGTCTATCTTTGTACCTCGTGTGTTCATAAGTCTTGAGAGACAGTAAAACTAAAATATTTTTGGAGCTAAGTTGAGTATTCATTTATTGGATATTAAAATTAAAACTACTGACATCTAGATCTGTATTTAAAAATAAATCATTCAGAATGGCCGCCTTTGCATTCAATGCAGGCCTTCAAACGCATGCGCCATTCATCTATGGCGGCACGAATCTTTTCAATGGGAATCCGTTTCGATTCTTTAATAAGGGCTCGCTTGAGAGAATCCAGGTTTGGGTGAGACTTTCTGCATGCCCTCAGCTCCAATTCCGTCCATAAAGAATAATCCAAAGGATTCAAGACAGGGCTTGACGAGGGCCAATCTTCGCTCCGAATGAAGCCTGGCAAATTGGCCTCCAGCCAACGTTGGGTAGTCTTAGCTTTATGGGAGGGAGCAGAGTCCTGTTGGAAAACCCAGTATTTTCCAGCGAATATAGCGTATCATTTAATGGTTTAACCACCGCTTCCAATATGTCGGTTTGGTAATTTTGTGCCCTCACCTTGACGCCTTGCTGGCAAAAATGAAGCGAAGTGAACCCCTCGTAGGAAACACCCCACCAAACCATCACATTTGCTGGATGATGAGTGCGCTGGACATTGCGTATAGATGGCTGGACGTCCTTTGAACTTCTGGCGTAAACCTTATTGTTCTGCCGGTTAAACTTTTCTTCCACCGTGAAGATCTTTTCATCGGTAAACAGGATATTTTTTGAATCGTGTCTCTTCAAATGAATGGCGCACGCGTTTGAAGGCCTGCATTGAATGCAAAGGCGGCCATTTTGAATGATTTATATTTAAATACAGATCTAGATGTCAGTAGTTTTAATTTTAATATCCAATAAATGAATACTCAACTTAGCTCCAAAAATATTTTAGTTTTACTGTGTCTCAAGACTTAAGAACACACGAGGTAATGTTATAATGTATATCAGTATATCAGTCATCTAGTAGGTACCCTTAACATAAGCTCTGCTTCGCTTGGGACTAGAAGATACTGTGTGTTGATTTTCCAGCATTTATTTAAGGATTGCAGAAGAATATTTCTGTAATCCATGGTTGGTGGCTAGTAATTGGTTATTTCGATGGCACCAAAGGCCGAAATCAATCATTTGATAGATAGACGCTGGCGGTGTAGGCGGTCTCTTAAAATTTTCTCCGTACAGTCTATACAATGTACTAAGTTTCCGGCAGTGTAGTCCGGTCATTTTAGACAATTGAAATAAAGAAAATTCCGACAGAGCCAAATCTTCGTAGAGACCTTAGGTTTACCACAAGGAATAAAGTGTCAAAAGTCCCCATCAGTCCCATGTGAGCTTAGGAACTTATTCGGGGCCCAAGGTAAAAATTTTAGGTTTTTTGGATTTTTCTCGAAAACGGTAAGTTTTATCGAAAAAGTACCTCTGAACAAAGTTGTAGATCTTAAAATTCTCTATAAAATGGTCCCTATGATTTTTTCTCTAAGTCCCACTATTTAACAGATATTGCGCTTAAGGAGAAGAAGAAGAACAAGAAGAAATGGAAGAAAACATGATTGTTGAAGTTGAATATGAACAGTATGAGTCAGATTAAAGTAATAAAAAAAGTTAGAACGACAGTTAAACTCAGTAACCCATATCAATAATCTTCATACTATTAAATAATTATTGTTCCTGAAAATAACGTCATAAAGGTTCGTGGAATAGGCCTACCGGGGATACCACGTTAAAAAAACGCGCCGAGTGAGGTGTAGAACGTGATTCTTACAAGCGCAATATCAGGGAAATAGTGGGTCTTACAGAAAAAATCATTGGTACCATTTTTATAGAGAATTTTAAGATCTACAACTTTGCTCTGAGGTACTTTTTCGATAAAACTTACCGTTTTCGAGAAAAATCCAAAAATCCTAAAATTTTTACCTTGGGCCCCGAATAAGTCCCTAAGCTCACATGGGACTGATGGGGACTTTTGACACTTTATTCCTTGTGGTAAACCTAAGGTCTCTACGAAGATTTGGCTCTGTCGGAATTTTCTTTATTTGATCACTATTTTTATGTCTAAAATGACCGGACTAGTGTGGCTTTAGACTTTAATATGTTGGTTACTTCACTTTTTAATACTTCCTGAAGCTTCTTGTCGGGTATAACGCTGTTGATTTTGGCCTCATTTTCAGCTGCTTTTTTTTTATTCTTTGCGCTGGTTGCTCCGGGGGCGTTTTCTATTCTGTAAAATTATCATTGTTGTGGTAACACCAGCACATCCTTCTGTACGGAGTTGGCTGGTGACACCAGCAAACCAACCACGTACGATAGACCAACTCACACTTCTGAACGGAGTTGGCAGCTAACCAAATACGCACAATCATCATCATCATTAATAGCCTATATTAGTCCACTGCTAGACATAGGCCTCCCCTTATGAGCGCCATAGCGCCCTGTCTTCAGCATGCCGCATCAACCATCCGCAAGCAATACGCACAATAGCCTAACTCAATTATCTTGACGGAGTTGGCTGGTAACACTAAACAAACACGCACAATATCCAAATCAACTCTAAGAGCGGATAAAAGAGTATACACACATCATGTTCACCAGTGGATTTTGTGACGTGTATTTGACACCGATGGCACACGGCAGGCGACACAGGATTTTATTCTCGCCTTAAACAAATGTTGTTCTGAGCAATTTGGGTGTTTTCTATGTAACATTTTAAATCTAGTTATTGTGGTAAGCATATCAGTTATCTTGTACCCAAAAGCCAAGCTCTGCTTACACCGGGGCTAGATAGTAATGTGTGGAATTTCTAGTAGGTACTATAAATTTAATATGATTACTTACTCCTCTCCTGCTCCTTTAAAGGAAATTTTGTACTTCTTTTCCTTGTCAAATTCTTCACTTCCCTTCCGGGCCATCAAATCTCCAAGTACTTGGCGCTTTTCGGCCTCGCTCTCCGGCATTGGCGCAGACAAGAATTTGGAAGAGTCCTCGATAATGCCTGGAACCAATGGGTAACAAGTCCGGCCGCTTTTTTTTCCAACAACCATTGTTAATAATAAGATCACTTTACCTTTCAAACCAGTAATTTGATGTTTTACAAAAATACAACAGATTTCAAATTTCACTCATTGTGTTAAGGATAACTTTAAAAGAACTGGTCAGATATTGATCAAGTTTATATGGGGCCACGCGAAAAGCACCAGCTTTTAAATAAAAAGTGTCACCAAATCGGTTCAAATAGAAATAAGTTAAAAAGTATAATTATAGAAAAAAATACAGTCGAATTGAAAACTTAATCCTTTAGATCAGTCGGTTGAAAAACGCGTGTGACAGTACCGAGTGAAAAGATTTCATGTAAAATAAATAAAGCAAAATATTGAACAAATAAAGCAATACCTACCAGGCATATGTTCACTGTGTTCTTCCGAAGGATTTTCTTTTTGCAGAGCGTCCAGTTTTGAGCTAACGTTCGCATAAGCTCCTTTGTCGACCTTATCAGAGGCTAAACTTTTGGCATCGTTCAATCTATAAGAAAAAATCATTTATTCTTTTCGGATCTCCTTCATTTCTTTTATTTTATTCTGTAACAGTTTTCTATTCTGTTCACTCCTCGCATAGCTAGCTCGCTGAGCGACTTTGAACTGGTGGACTAGCCCTACCGTGAGTGTCCCCGTCTCAGCTCCGTAGGTCATAATGGGTAGGACGGTTTGATAGAAAACATTTTCAAGCATTGCACCATTTAATTTATATTGAGCGGTTCATCGTTGTAACCTATTTACTTAGGACTTTGTTAAAATTATATTACTTTTTACCTTCCAGCGGCGCCTTCGTAAGTCTGCTCATAGCCTTGTAGAACACCCAGCGGGGTTTCCCCCTTCTTCTTCATTAGACCCGTCAAATGTTCCAAGGCTTTTCCTGAAAACAAGATGAAGTCAATTCAGGTGGCGCGTAGCAAACACCACTTAAATGATGACATCCTTTTTATTTCCTTCGATAAGAAGAGAACGGATATATTTTTAGGGTTGTCAAATAAGTTTAGTCTTTATGACTTCTGAACTGACACCTTAAACAAGATCGAATTGTCCGTCTAAAGTCGGAAGGGATTTTTTTACTTCTTTCGTTTGACCTTATTATATACTAGCAAGGTCTCGCGGTTTTACCCGCGTAATTCCTGTTCACATAATATGTGATATAGAATCACTATATAGAATAACAATAAACGGAATTCCCATATGGGAATTCCGGGATAAAAAAAATAGCCTATGTGTAAATAAAGATAAAGATAAAAGATAAAAGATCTAAAGATCTTATTCATAAAATTTTGGCAAAATGTTCTCAAAATTTTGAAATTACAGGTTACAACGAAGCACTAGGCTTATGGAAAATAGCCTGTCCTGACACCAATCTCCCAAAAGTCCTGTCTTCTCAGAGGCTATGGGATGAGCCACTTTGTGAGCTGGTACGGAAAAATCTTATTAATACGTCTACCAGCTCAATAGAACGTGCCCGTCTACTCGCCGTTTCTGAGTGGGAATCAGGACTTTGGTTACATGTTCTGCCTGCTAAAAATCTAGGTACCCTTTTAGACAACAACTCATTTCGGGTGGCCACCTCCTTGCGTTTAGGTTCCCCTTGCCTAGTTGCACACCGTTGCCAGTGTGGTGAAACCGTGGACAAAGTGGAGCTTGGTCACCATGCATTGGCATGTGTCTCTAGTGCAGGACGTGTGTCCCGCCATAGTTCAATTAACGATATCATCCGTCGGGCCTTTACCAGCGTCAGTGTAGCAGCTACACTTGAACCACGTGGCCTTATGCGAGATGATGGTAAAAGACCTGACGGTATGACTCTGATTCCCTGGAAGATGGGTCGGCCTTTAGTTTGGGATGCCACGTGTGTAGATACTCTAGCGCCTTCACATCTGGCAGGGACATCAGCAAGGGCTGGCTCCGCACCGCAGCTTCATCAGCGAAGTCCCTCAAACGGCGAAAATATGCTAATCTTGACCGAGGTTACCTATTTGAGCCATTTGGGGTGGAAACCCTTGGTCCTTGGGGTCCTGGGGCACACACAATTTTTAAAGATATTACGAAACTTCTCATAGAGTCCACAGGAGATAAGAATGCTGGCTTCTATTTTGGTCAACGAATTAGCATTGCCATTCAACGTGGCAATGCTGCCAGCATTCTGGGTACTTTGCCTTCTGGTGACGGCTTAGATTTTTAAGAGTTTGTTATAATTGTATATACCTACTAGTGAGCTATGTGATCTAATTATGTCATAATAGTACAATAAATAAATCTGAGCTAATAAGCCTATGTGTTATTCTATATCCAGATTATAATCTCTGTGTCAAACTTCGTCCATATCCGTTCAGTATGTTTTGCGTGAAAGAGTAACAAACATTCATACATCCAAACTTACAAACTTTCGCAATATTAGTAAGATTTTTCTGAAAACTTAACTGTAGTAATCACTCCAGAACCGTCTCCTATGTCATAAAATATAATCAGATTACTTTACTGTTCTTATACCTTTGGCGTTTCCAGTTTTTGCCAAATGTTTCGCAGCATCATCTATTATACCTGTATCTGAAACAGATTAAAAATCACATATAAATCTTGTAACCGTCGTCGTTTTGTTTAAGTATTAAGCTGACTCCACATTGGCTGCTATTGCTTGAGCAATACGTAGCATCCGTGGAATGACGTGATAGTTCAATTTTAAAAGATCTTATTTACCTATTTTATTTATAAAATTTTTAAAGAAACAATGATTCAGAGCCGTCTTTTTAATATACACTTTAAAAGAACTTTGTGATAGATAGCAGCTTGTGGATGAGTGCATGGTGCCAGACTGTGTCAAAAGCTTTTTCAATATCGAGCAGAAACAATCCGGTGGATTCGTTCATATTTAGTCGATGGGACACAGTCTCGGCCACTCTGGATAGTTGTTGAGTGGTAGAGTGAGCCCGCCGGCAGCCAAATTGCCCATCAATTAAAATGTATTGAGAGGCCAGACTCAGTCGATAAAATATAATATATTTTTTTTAAGTTTGACCATGCATGGCAGAAGAGTTATTGAGCAGTAACCAACAGGATCATTAGGGTCTTTACAAAGCTTATGAATAGCAACCATTTTCGCAGTTTTTCATGAATTGGGAAAGAAGGCGGTAAGTACACACGCGTTTAATATTTTGGTAAGAAGTACTATGCATTTTCGTGGTAACCGTTTCAATACATGATTGGAGACGTCATCCGGGTCAGGTGCTTTTCGTATCTTGAGTGAAGATACTAAAGTATATATACTTTATATGAGCGAAAGACAGGGAATCATTATTTAAGTAATTACAGGATGCAATGACACTGTCACTGATCGCTGGCCCAATCGTGAGTGAGGAGCATACTCACATCATAGAAAGTATTGGTTAGAATGTTAGCTTGTTCTTTGGCATTGGCGCTAAGAGTGCCAGTAGAACATTTAAGGCGGGGAATAGATGACCAAGGATTCGACTTTAGTCCCTTGGCAATGCGCCAAAAGTCTGTACGGGAATTGTCCAACGGTCCTAAAATCGATCGTGGTGACAATCGATGTTTTAGCATAGAATTAAATTCGATATTAAGCTATGAATCCTACATGCCAATTCTTGTATAACTACGAGTATCTGTTTTTATTTTATATTGCCTCAAAAGAATGATTATTTACTAGCCACGGATCCAGTCGCCTAAGCAACTATTGCTCAGGTGATAATGGCGAATGTGCGGTCAGCTTTAACGCAAGAAAAATAGCTCAGTACTTAGTGCTTTTAACGCACTTTTTTATTTATTTTAATTTAATTTACTTTGCAAAGTAGCTGCCAAAGTGGGAGACAGTTTTGCAGGAATTGTTCGGTTCAGTTCATCGGCTATCTCGGCGGCTAACTCCGACGACTCCGCATCACTCTCTAGTGGCCCAGCGAACTTCAGACTGGAAAAATAGGTAAGTATTCGCGTATCGTTCGTTGCAAGTTCACTAAATGCACATGAATTTTAAAACTAAGGCGATATATCATCGGGAGTAATGTACAGTCATCTAGTACCATGACAAAGATCAAGCACGCTTTATTATTTCAGGATTATTATGTGAGCATTATGTACCTACCTTCGTTACAAACTCTATACAATTAGATATTGCAAATCCTTAAGGTGATGACTGACGATCGGGTTATTCGTAAGATGCGATTTAGTGCATTTGCCTGTACCGGATTATTATTATAGAATGCTGTTACAACTTGCACACTGTAATGCTCGGTTCTCTTCGCTCTCTGAGGTGAGGTTGCAAAATAAAGCAATATGAAAGCATCTGTTTGAGCCAGATCACGAATTTGCTTTAGTTGGATAGGGTTCTTCGTAATTACGAACAGAGCCGCGTGGACAGCCGTGACGACGCGCTGCATGGCGCTGTCTTCGACGAGAACAAGCCCTTTCTCGGGGTGTGAGCAAGAAAACGAACTCGCGAACTAAAAAGAAACGGCTGAGAGAGCGAGAAGAAGATAGCGACGCGGTGTGCGCCTATGACTATTTAATTTACGGAAAATTAAATATATGAGAACGGTCCAAGCAGTCTCAGGTAGGTAAGTGAAAACTATTTACTTAGCACTTCTAAGGTTCTTCTGTGATCGGCTCTATCAAGTCACCCAGCCCGCAACCCGGCGCAAACAGTAGGTACATTACCTACATACACTGTAAAGCTATAACGTTACAAAGGCTAATATTACAGTTTCACTAAATAAGCGGTCTATCTAATAGTGACACTTAGCGATAAACATCGAGCAAAGTAATTATTTGGGTTTATCACATTTCACCGATTAACCGAGCAAAACGCATCACTTGCTTGGAAATCTTTCACTAATCTGTTCTTTGTATTGTACTTTTTAAGCTCTAAGAAATAGATACTCTGAAAATAACCACGAGAAGTAACAGGAATCAAATGTATTCTTACACGTCAGCAGCGTCGGCATAACTCATGCCGTATCCTTTATGCTTGAAGAGCGGTTGATCTCCTAACGACCGCATTACAGCACTCAGAAAGTTCTGAGGATATCTCTTACCCGCCGCTCCACCTATAATTACAATTTCACTTTAATTATTACACAAAAAAACTTAAATTCGAAAATCTCAAAGTAGAAAAGCGGTTGGCCGAATATTATGATAACCAGTCATATGGCAAAGTGTTCGAACGATCATGGTGGAGGAATTTTTGTGTTTAAAGGTTAACCACCTCTTACTTACTTCGTAAAGCGATGGGCTGTGATAGGTAATTCGCACTGTCATCAATCGCAACTAGAAAAAATAAATTAATGGTTAAATATTGAACCTCCGAAGTACTAACCTAATGGTTGCATTTAAGTATAAATATTATAATGAGTAGGATAAAATTGATAATTTGCTCAATCATTCATTAACACGTTAGCTGCGGTAGGAGGTCTAAAAACCTCTTACGTGTCCTCGCACGCAGTGCGGGACAAAATCCTACCGTTTCTCTCTGGTGCGGAGCTCATAACTTGGGGATTTATAGGAGTAAAAAAAAGATAGATATAGTTTTGTGTTTGCCTTTGAATCTGTGACTCGGTAAGGCAAAAATATACGTAAGAGGTGTTTAGGCCCTGCACCGCACTGAAAGTAAAAAAACTTTATTCTGTGCGGCTGCAGGGCTTATAGACCTATCAACCGGGTGGGGTCTTTATGCCCCCTACCGAACTTGTTTTATCGAATAATTTTCTTTTTACTTATTAGTGTTGTATACGCGTCGATAGAAAATGCGTGTTACCATTCCGTGAATGAAAAATTTGCATAATGTTTCGGGAAATTAGAGAGATGTAAGAGAATACTTGAAATGACTAAACATGAGATTGTGACACTTATGTAGGTATGTGCCAAAACAACCTCGTTTTTATGAAAAAAATACTTAGGAATCGGAAAACCAGCCAAAAAATATTAAAAGTCTGCGTTGGTTGTAGTAAACCTAATGTGTCTCAAATGGTTTTATGAATCCCACACAAAAGTTGTTACCTTTTCAGAATAAAAATAACGAAATATCGATAATTGGTTTCATTATCCACTCTACACATCACTAGCTAGACTCTTCACTGTATATATAAATTGGTGCGATAGCAGGCCTATCTGCCTCTTAACATTTTTCTTGATTTTCTTTGATTTCCACCGGCAGAACCCCGGGCGAAGCCAAAACATGATACATTAAGGTTTTTAGAACACCATGTTCATAGTTGTAAGAGCAGAAAATAGGTTTTCGCGAAGAAAATAGGCTTTGATTAATATATAAAGAGGTCGAAAGACCTTTATAGCACTGGTGAAAAAGTACTTTTAAGGCCTATCAGCCCCCTATCGCACTACCTGAAAAAAAGTCAAATTAACTAACGCAGCTAACGTGTTTCTATAATCTCTAGTTTCTATAATTCTATTTTTATGAACTCGCTTTAGAAATATTATTTGAGTTCTGGTTTCATAGTGGTTTATCAACAATTGTAACGCAGAATAAGCATTATTCTCTGAAGAGTGGGATAGCAAATTATGGTTTTCACGTGAATGAGAAGTACATAATTAATTTAAAGTTAGATAATTAAACAACCAATTGAATAATGAAAAAACATATCTAAAGCAGTTCATTTTATAAAATCCAACAAAACTGGTGTACTGTTCCTGAGATGTAAATAGTAAAAGTGTACAAAATATGTAGGACCCTATTTTCACCGATCGTGTTTTTAAAACCACAATTCCAAGATCGAAGTTCAAAGTTTCATTTCCCCAATGGGTTGTAACTTTGACAGATTCTGAGATAAATAACGATTTCCAAGCACAAATTGGATATCGCAAATCCTTAAGGAGATAGTAGTACCTGCTTACAAAATGCTTTAACCTTTGGTGGCCTGTTCGAGAGCGGTCGGGGTTTTGTTTTCCATGTCCGCAGCCAGCTTGCCTTTCACCTCGTCTGCAATGTCCTTAACGGGGAGGAACGAGTCGATATTCGGCGCAGTTTCAAGCCTGACAAAGAAGTTAAAAATAACAATAATAAATAATGCTGGTATAAATACAAAATAATTTATTTACCAAAAGTGAAATTCATGCGACTTAATGTTATAGGTATCAGTTGCGATAAGGCCGCCTTTTGACTTGTCCAGCCGTCAAAATACAAATACTTAGATTTACTTAACTATTTTATTTTTATTTATTTGGAAGACAGACAATACATAGATATATAAAGTTATACAATAAGAATATTCATAGACCAGTAAAGTCTTCACTGTAAACATTATACACATAAACTAGTGAACATGAACATAACATTGGTACGTATCGTGTGGAAGTTTTAACTTACAAAGCAATGTATCTAAAGTAAAAGGTGAATATCAAAACAAATTACAAAATCATTACATATTACATACAAACAAATAAAAGGTGAAAGACCTAAGGGAAAATAATTTAAACTAACTCATTGCGTTGTTGGCGGCAGCAATGCGCTCAATACCTCTACGAAACGAGACGGCGTCTGAGTCAAAAATATCGATTTCGTTGAAAAATCTATTGTAATTATTGCAAGTTCTAATCAGAAACATGTTTTGCCTGTAATTAGTTCTAGATGTTGGAGTCCAAAATGTTTTTTTATTTCTAGATGAAGCCCGCGGGCAATGTAAATAAATATTTTCAAGCAACAATTCAGAGTCAATTTGATAGTTAAGTAATTTATACAAAAACATTTGATCTCGTACAGCGCGACGAATGTGAAGATCTATTATAGAGTCTGTAGGAGCGGTTGGAAAGCGGAATAAATAATGTCTTAAAAATTTATTTTGAATTCGTAGTATTAATTCAATATGTACTTTATATTGGGGATTCCATACTGTTGAACCATATTCAAGAATTGACCTGACAAAGCTGTTAAACAATAGGATAAGAGTTTTAGGGTTTTTGAACTCCCTACCAATTCTCATAATAAAACCAAGCATTTGATAGGCCTTGGGCGTAATAGTATCGAAATGTGTGATAAAAGATAGCTTGTGATCCAAATAGACACCTAGATCTCTAACTACAGTCACCCTAGAAATTTCAATATTATTAAAATTATAATTGAAAATTAATGGCTTCGGTTTCCTTGTGAAGGATATAACATTACATTTATTTGCGTTAAGGAAGATGCCGTTAAAATCACAGTATGAGTAGAGTCTATTGAGGTCTTCTTGAAGAAGTTGACAATCGGAAATAGATGATATTTTTCTAAATATCTTTGTGTCATCAGCATAGATCAACGAATTGGAATTGTAAAAATTTAAAATTACGTCATTAATAAAGATTAAAAATAGAAGAGGGCCCAAATGAGACCCCTGTGGAACTCCTGAAGATATTGGGACAAAAGATGAGCAATAGCCTTTTATTGTAACAGCCTGACTTCGAGCCTGAAGATAAGCTACGAGCCATTTTAAAAGATCACCGTGAATACCGATATCGTCAAGTTTCTTAATAAGCAAGGAGTGAGACACTTTATCGAAAGCTTTTGAGTAATCAGTATAAATAATATCCATCTATTAATAGCTTCAGATATCTGATGGGTCAATTCACACAGATTACTTTCAGTGGAACGCTTGCTTATAAATCCATGCTGTTCACGGATGATCAATGGACGAATTACAGGACAAAGAGTGTCATAAACTATTTTCTCAAACATCTTAGCAATTGTACACAGCTTCGAAATCGGCCTATAATTAACAACTTCATGCCTATTACCTGACTTAAAAATCGGCACAACAAACGATTGTTTCCATAATTTGGGAATATGACCCGAGCGTAACGATAACTTAAATAAGAAAAATATAGGTACGTCTAGGGCTCTATGATGTTGTTTGAGGAAAATAGGTGGTAAATTATCGGGGCCACAACCCTTATTTACATTTAAGCCTTTTAAATATTTCCTAACAATGGGAACCGATATTTTAATATTACTTAATATTGTCGCCGAACTATTACGATTAGTATTTATGGCCGTAGTGTTTGGTGGCTCAAAAGCCGATTGAAAATGATAGTTGAACATATCACAAACTTCGTTAACATTAGAGGAAGATGTGTTATTATAGCTCATAGTATCAGGGAGATCGTCTGTTTTTTTCTTGGACTTAACAAATGACCAAAAATATTTACTATCCTTATTAATCATAGATTCTGAACGAGAAATAAAACTGGCATAGCATTGGCTTTCAACTAGTTTTTGCCTTTTTTTTAATAATTTAAAAGTTTCATAATCTATAATGTTATTATATTTTTTCCATTTTGTATGATATTTAAGTTTTTCTTTAATTATTTTAATCAGCGGCTTCGTAAACCAAACTGGATATCGATTATTAGATTTAATTACTTTTTTAGGAACATATTTATCAATAATATTATTTACAATAGAATAAAAAGTGTTAGTTGCGATCTCTACATCACTATTATCAAGGCAAGATCTCCAGTCGATATGAGATAGAGTTTTGTCAATTAGATCATGATCAGCAGCGTGGAAGAGGCGTATGGTTCGTGGAGCCGGACGAATGGTCTTATAGCCAAGTGCTAGAGACTCTATTAGTAGAGTAGGATGGTGAGGGTCCTCCGGCAATAACGGAGATTTACATCGCACTAATTTGCATTGACGATTGCCAATGACTAAGTCGAGAAGCCTATCGTTAGCATTTAAAACATAGTTATATTGTACAAAGCTTGTGAAAGATAAAAACTTTTCCAGCTCAGAGGCAAGATAGTCCTGACAAGAGTTTACCAAGATTGGGTGATCATTAGAAAAAAATTCCATTGACTGTTACTAATATTAAAATCACCTAATACCAAAAACGAATTATCGGAGTGTTCGATAGAACACTGAGAAACAAAATCAAAAATATTCACTACTGCATCACGGTGAGCACCTCCATGAGGTATATAGCAACAATAAATTCTAAGACTAATTGAATGATTGAGATTAATCAAGAACTCTATAGCTTCCGCATAATCACTGGCGAAAGGAATGCAACTGAAAGCAGTGACAGAAAGCTCACGCCTTACTGCAACAAGTACCCCGCCACCCAGAGTATCACCACGTGATTTATAATTTCGATCACATCTGTAGGTACTGTACCGAACGTCAAACAATTCACGATTATATATTCCTTTTAAAAGCCATGTCTCAGTTAAGCAGATTATATCAAAATCAGAATTAAGTAGATTTCTAAAGAAAATATTAGTTTTGGTACGCAAGCCCCTAACATTTTGGTAATAAATTTTAAGTTTACTTAATGGATCCATTGTAATATAAAGCTTAGATCATAATATCTTGCAATCATTACACAAAAGATAAATAGATCGTCAATAATACGCCAACTTCTTATATAAAGAATTGAAAATAATAGTATAAAGTATGTCGAGTTCCGCAGAAGCATGAAGCAAAATGCCGCAACCAAGCCGCATGGGCACATGGTATAAACAAATAATCCAATTGTTATACAAAAAGTAGAATTAAAATTAAAAAACCAATCAAAGAGAAATTTTAACAAAGTTGACAAAAGTTCGAGCAAAAAACAATTAAACATAGCACCTACACAATTTTCTTTAAATCGTCTTCACAGCTTATGTGCAGTACTGGACTGACGTCAGACATGCGAACCATTATTGAGCAATTCTTCACCCAAACGTATTTATAGTTTTTATCTTTAGCAAGTTTTTTAACGCGCTGTAGAAGTGCCTTATTGTACTTAGTTAGATGGTCATTGAAATACACTGGGTAGTCTTTACCAACGAAACCTAGATTCGACGATCGTAGACCGCGTAACTTTCTCAGTGAACTCAAGAATTCATCTTTTCTAGACCGACACAGCATACGCAAAACAATCGGCTTTTGTCTGCCAGTCTCGCTGGAAGAGGGCGCGACGCGCGTTATGAAGTCTACGTCCGAAGGCATCAAAACAAAATGTGTCCGTTTGGCAAGCTCACGCACCAAGTCCATCAGGTTCTCTCCACGGGTCTCAGGGATTCCGAAAATCTCGATATTCGATCGCCGAGCCCACTGGTTTTTCAGGTTGATGTCATCCTGTAGTTCTTTTAATGACGCCTTCAATGACTGAACCTCAGAGATTACAGCGTCGCACTTCTTCACTTTAATTTCCATTTCATCAATTTTAGTGTTAAATCTTGTGTATTCCTGACTAATAAATTCAATTGACGATTTAATATCCTTGAGCTCATTCTGCAAGTTCTCCTGGTCCTTCTTTATCGAGGTCTTGATATCTTTGATATCCTGCTTCAATGAAGTGATTTCGGTCGAGAACAATGCACTAAAATGAGCACTAAGCTCAACCTTCATTTTGGTTACTTCGCTCCTGATAATTTCTGCCATATCCTGGGAGTTACACATAGGTGACAGTGTTAGAGGCGAGCTTTGAGAAGTCGTTGTACTTGCCCCTGCAATTTCCAATGTCAATGGAGAGGATTCTTTCATAGTTCTATCATCGCGTGCTCCAGAGCGAGCAGGGGTACTGTCAGACTTGATCCTTCTGGATTTGGACATGCAATTAGGGCAAACCCAGGTTGACCTAAATTCTTTAGTAACTTTCCTGCTTTTATCGGGCAATATGCACTGAGTGTGATGCAGTACTTTGCATACTTTACATGTCAAGGTACTAGAACTATCTCCGTCAGTCGATTGACAACATCCGTAGGCAGCCATGGTACCCAATCAATAATTTCCACCAATAGAAAAAGAAACAATAAATACTCGAGCTAAGAGCGATCGTACGTCCGTTCACAAGTTATTTTAAAGCCAAAATCCGGTTTTCAGCAGGTGTGTGATCTCCACTAGATACGTCACTTTTTCACAGCCCACTGGAGGGAGCCAATTAGTCAATGCACTTAGGTCGCTGAATCCCTACCAATGTATTGCACGTCACACTATTTTTCGAGGTCGAGTGTACACGGACAATGTAGTGCACGTCGCACTAGTGTTTTCGAGGTCGCGTGTAGGTGGACAATGTAGTGCACGTCCCGTAAGCCGTGGTGGTAGTATCGTGGTCGCGTGCGCAGGTCGCGGCAGCTGAACCGAACTTAAAAATGTTGTCGCCCTCGTTTATTTTCCGCTGTCACAGAGTGACGTGAACAAAGCGCGCCAAATTCAAGTAGTAACGGCGCGCGCGCAGAGTCCCGACGTGGTCCTGACCGTCCGTCCGTCCGTCTGACCGAGGGTGTCCGACCGCTACTCGAACCTGCGACTGAGCTATGGCAATCCAACCCGAGCCATGCTGTCAACGATGGCACAAGACGACCTCACTTTGCTCCTGACCGCCGAACAGTCAACTACGAAACTTATACAGAGTATCGCTTTTGGCCCAAAACTACTGTATAGTAAAGTATAACAAGATACCTACCCTTGTTAAATAAATGTGTTACTTACCTAAGGTTTCCAGAGATTAAAGATTCATTGTCTAATCCCTTGTTTCATTTATCAGAAGTGCTTACCGTACCACACCTACAATATGCCACGCCGCAAAAGGAAATCGAGAAGGGATACCTCGAGCTCGTCCTCCTCTACATCTAGCTCTAGCTCTAGCAGCAGTAGCAGCGCTAGCGAGCGCCGTCGTCGAAAGAAGAAGCGTCACCGTAAGCAATCGCCAACCGTGAGTCAGAGTGTCGTATTATCGTCGGTTATTCCCGAATTTGATCCACTTGTAGACGATGTTGATATGTTGATTAATGTTGTAGAAGCCAATGCTCGTGCATTTGGCTGGTCAGACAGCATGATTAAGCATCAGGCTCTTCAAAAATTACGCAATACCGCAAAAACTTGGTTAGATTCCTTCCAAAAAAATCGTACCACGTGGACCACGTGGAGGTGGAAAGCATGGCGTGACGCGTTATCTGACACCTTTCAAGTACATCGCAATATGTTTCAATCTCTTAGAGAATTAATTGATGCGAAACCCGTAGCGAACCAGTCCTTGTACGAATTTTATTTTCAACAGAAATCTAAAATTGACAGCTTACATCTAGGGTTTAGGGAACAAGATATAATTTCCGTTATCGTTGGTTCAATATGCGATACTAACATTACCTTTGCTGCCGAGGCAGGAAATTTTCGATATTGTGATGAGTTGGCGGCCTTTTTGCATGGTAAAACTCACAAACCGACTAACATTGAGGGTACACAAAAGAATTCAGTTCCCACGAAAAATTCTTTTCGATCAAACGCAAATAATGTTTCAAGTAATTCTGATGGTAAAATTGAACCTTCAACCAACATTACCAATGTTGTAACGTGTTACCGCTGTGGGGAAGTAGGGCACAGAAGGAACCAATGTCCTATCAACAGTAACGTTAAATGTTCCTTCTGCAGTAAGATAGGTCATTTAGAAGGAGCTTGTAAATCAAAATCAAAAACAAAACCAGAAACAGAGGCGTTACAAATAAAAACTACTTAAATAACGAGGTAGATAAATAGTTTGTAAATAAGGTTGTAGGTAGTTAAATTCCTACAAAATATTAAGCTTTATAAGAGCATTAGAAAAGTAATACCTGCAGCTCAGTGATAATAAAAGCAGCTTTTTTTTTTTAATGGGATGGTAGTTAGAGATTGCTCCTTAGTCACTAAAAATATTGTTATCAAAGATTACGGCAAATATTCTTTTTAAATTGTGTCGTAACTAGGTAGGGTTCTCGACGAAGTTATCCACTCGAGTAACCCATTACGTAACTGAAACACTAAGTCGATTCAGCAGAACTCTATAAGGTTATGTCATTGAAACACTATCCGACTATTGTAATTGAAAGTAACTTTACATGATGAATATAACGTTTGAGTGATTAAAATTTTAACCTCTTGCTAGTTATTGAATGTGTGCAATTTTAAAAGAATTGTGTTAGCCTTTTGGATACTCATAAAAATTAACATTTAACAAACCATTTTGCCAACAACCGTATAGAATGTCTGACTCCGAGCAAGCTCTAGATAAAACAGACGATCTTTTTAAAAAAAAAACCCAATGCCTAAGATTGATAATTTAATTGTCAGATTGCAGCGATGTAGATTCTATACTGAGCTTGATTTAAAAAGTGGGTACTACTTACCAAATAAGTATACCTGTTAACTCGCGCACTGGGGTATATAATTGAAACCACTATTTCTTTTCCATTGAGAACTGATTTAATAAATTTATGGTTCGAGTTTTGTCGAAAGGTCGAAACCAATTGATATCGCGATCTAGCCGTCGTCTACTTTTAGTCGCGACATCTAGTTATAATTCAAGCGAACTAATTTTTACATAAAGAAACGAATGACATCTTGTATGGAGCTACTGAATTATATTATATACTAAACAATATAAGCTTTCTCTTTTATATACTAATATCAACTAAATATAATATAACTATAACATTATGTAACTATATAAACTAAAGTGATATTATAGAATAGAATAGCTAATTTCACTTTAACATTTCGCCCACCAAGAACTCTGTTCTTTAATATAACCCTTGAACCAAAATAACACGTTTTGAAACGAAATGATAGGGCATTATAACCTTAAGCTCTATTTAACATTTATATAAGCATGCAACTAACATAGTATTTATGAAATTTACTTTTGAAATAACAATATAACTCAAAATTTTGAACTCGCAACTATAACTCTTGTACTATTTTACTCAAAATATTAACAAATAATTTAAAGTTAAAACGTTACTCTGTTCCCTTATTATTTTAATTTACAATTAGGCACACAAATAAGAAGTTGAAACATTCATAATAAACATGATTAAACTTAAACATGATGTTTTCACAGAAATAGCAATTTACGATTTAACATGTTTTCTATAAACTAAACTCAAACAGTTTCTTATTATTTTAATTTACATTAGGTACACACATTAATTTATTGATAACACACCAGTTTTAAATGCTATTAACTACTTGCTACTTAACAACAACAATTGAATTCAATTTTTATTCTCAGTTTTATTTGGAAGCAAGGTTAATTTATTGCATGGTCGTTTACACAATCCTAACTTAGTTTTTTAAATCAACAACTCTAGTAATGTAGTCTTTCCCTGGGTGTTTTTGTACAACTTTGCTTATCAACCATTAAGCAGGAGGTAAGTTATCTTCTCTTATAATCACAACATCATCAATTTCAGTCTCATTAGTTTTAGTTACCCATTTATTCCTATTATTCAAGTTACAAGATATTCTTAAGACCATCTTCTCCTAAAGCTATCTAACAATTTTTGACATAGTTTCTTAAATACAACAGCTATGATCCTGTGAAAAGTCTTGGTCAGGTATGGTGGTCAGTGCTTTAGCGACTAAAAGGTGTCCAAGTGTTAATGGTAGTAGATCATCAGGTTTATTACTCAAGTATGAAATTGGACGCGAATTAAGACACGCTTCTATTTGCGTTCATATGGTAGTAAGTTCCTCAAAAGTTAGGATGGAATCTCTTTTTACATTTTCAAATGACTTTTAGTAGATCGGACTACGGGTTCTAGAGGTGTGAAGTATCATGTAGTATTCTTTGATGTCCATCTTGAATTAATAGTTTTGTGTAGTAACTTTCTTTTAACAGTATTATTGTGTTCTTTTTTTTTTCAAATTTTACTTCGATTGTTGATTCTTCCTCCTAATCTCAGTATTACGTTATTCTCCAAAAATGAATTCAAGTTGTTTAGTAATCTCTTCTTCGATATTTTCTTTTTTGCTTTTATTTTGTTGGTTTCTTCTTCAAAATACAATTTTTGTGTTTCCTTCAGATTTATTTTATTGGCTTCTTTTATCTCTTTAATTGTTTTTAAATTAGTTATTCGTTTTCCCTTTTCTTTCGGTTTTTTAATCATCAAAATTCTTCTGTTGTTTGCTATTATTCTTAAAGCCTTCCCTAAATTACAATTTTTCTTCCACTTAAATTTATCTTTAATTTTGACCGTCATAGTGAACGTCTTTATAGGTTTCTCTTCTTTTAGTTGTTCATTTCTTTCTGTTCGTTTCTTTTCTAATAGGTTAAACTGATGTAAATCTATTTTTTCTATCTGGTTGTTAAAGTAATCTGGTTTGGATTCTTTGAACGGTAATCTGTCTTTGTATCCTTCATTTTCTTCTTTAATAGTTGTTTTCTCGTGTATCTCTTCACATTTTACATCTTCTTTTATGATTTTCTTCCTTTTTGTCTCTGGTTTTCTTTTGATTTCCCAAAACTCTTCACATTTTTTATCTTTTTTTATCATTTTCTTCTTTTTTGCCTCTGGTTTTCTTTTGGTTTCCCAAAACCGTCGCTGTATGTTATCTTCTTTTGCTCGTATATGTAGGTTGACTACTCTATGGTGTGATAATTTCCTCGGTGGTTCTATAATTGGACCTGATAAAACCCATCCAAATTGCGTATTCTGCGCAATTGGACCACAGTAGTTTGGATGTTTTAACAGTCCCTCAAGTATGATTTCGCTGTATATTTCTACTCCCAGAATTAAGTCAATTCGACCAGGTGCACCGTATTTTGGATCCGCTAGCGGCACTGTATTAATCTCTGACCAACCCTTTATTGTTACTCTATTAGTTGGTAAAAGGGAGGTAAGTTTGTTTAAAACGTATGCTTTAACCTGCACAGAAAAGGAAGGATTTTGAATTGACTCTATGTTAAACGAAACCATGTCTCTAATATTCATCTCACCATCACCTACACCGGACACAAGACCATTCACCGGGGATCGCTTTAAACCTAACGCTTGGACTGTATCTTCATTTACAAAAGAAGCTTCGGAACCCTGATCAATTAATGCTCTAACTACTCTTACATTACCGTTACTAGATTTGATTTTAACTAAAGCTGTAGCAAGTAGTACTTCGCTACGGTTTTCCTTTGCAAAATGCGATACGATTCTCTTTTCGTTCTCGTTCGTAGCCGTTTCAGTAATAGGATCACCCGTCACTGTATTCTCTGTTTGTGTCGTCTCTGAATTTGGAGTTCTCTCTCTGTGTAACAGCGTGTGATGCCGTCTTCCACATTTTTGACAATAGGTTGATCGACGACAGCTTTTCACGCTGTGGTTGGAAGCGAAACAGTTAAAACACAGCTTATTGGATTTTATAAACTCATTTCTCATTTCTATAGGCTGCTTCTTAAACTGTTCGCATTGAAATAGTAAGTGTTCACTGGTGCACAGTACGCAAGTTAATTTTTTATTGTTTTCTTTCTCTTTGTTCTCATCTGTATCTTCTACCTTACAATGGTAGGTATTCTTTTTATTTTGTTTGTGGGCGTTTGGTTTGAAGTCTTCCAGCATTTCTAGCGTTCGGAATCTTTTTTCTAGAAAGTTTGCAAGGTCATTCCATGTAGATATTTCATCAGAATCACTTGAGTTTGAGTACATCTCCCAGGCCTTTCTTGTCTCTGAATCTAATTTTGATAGTACCAGGTAATTCACTATCGGGTGCCAAGAGGATGTATCAATTCCTAAGTTATTCAATGCTTTTATAAAAGAGGCTGTAGTGTCCAACAAAGTTTTGATTTGTATTGAAGATTCTGTTGTTATGACCTTTTGATTGAATAGGCGTTTCATGATTTCGTTAACGTTGTATTTTAAATTGCTGTATCTTTTTATTAGTTGACTCCAAGCTTCATCATAGTTGTTCTCTGTGGTGGCTAGATTCAATAAAAGTCTTTCTGGTTCACCCGTTAGACAGCTCTTTAGATAATGTAGCTTTTGGACGGGGTTCAAACTCGAATTTTTGTGTATCAAAGAAACAAACATATCGTAGAAAGTTTGCCATTCTTCATAGTTTCCTTTAAATGTAGGCAGTTGAATTTGAGGTAGCTTCACTTTACATCCTGGTTGGTTCGACATATTTGAGTTATGTGTCAAAGTATCATTCGAAGAGGAAGCGGTCAAACTCAGATGATCATCTTTCAACTTTGTTTTATATTCATGGTAAATTTCTTCACATTTGTAATATAACTCTTCTGTAAAATATTCTATTGTTTGTTTCTTATCTTTAGGTATATTTTTCACTATACAGCTATGTCCAGAAAAGAATTCACGCCATGTTTTTTCCAAACCTTCTAATTTTGATTCTACATAAGATCGTGTTATTCTATCTTTTGGTGATTTTTTATAATTCACAAACGCTCTTTCAATATTCTCTAAATAATTTTCTTGCTTTCTAATTTCTCCTTCAATTTTTTCCATTTTGTTTATATTTTATTTTAATCACAGTATTTTCTAAGTCCAAATGTTCATTAATTACTATGTTTTATATCAATCAAAAATTTTTTCTAAGTCCAATATTTCACCAAAAATGCTAAGTCTTTTTAATCACAATTTCTTCTAAGTTTTTATTTTTCACCAATTTTTCTAAGTCTTTTTTAATCTCAATTTTTTCAGTTTTATTTTTACAAAAATTTTCTAAGTCTTTTTTACACTTTTTTAAAATTTTACAAGTCCCGTATAGAGTAAATTTTCAAAGTCTTTCGTAATTTCACTTTGGATTTTACACACAAAAGTTCACTTTACTCACGGTTTTACAATCCAATGCAATCCAATTTGAGTTCACTGTCACTTGCACTGTCACTGTCACTGTTCACTGTTTTTTGTCACTTTTTCACTGTACTCACTTTTTCACTGTAATCCCGGGTTTCGGCACCATGTTAACTCGCGCACTGGGGTATATAATTGAAACCACTATTTCTTTTCCATTGAGAACTGATTTAATAAATTTATGGTTCGAGTTTTGTCGAAAGGTCGAAACCAATTGATATCGCGATCTAGCCGTCGTCTACTTTTAGTCGCGACATCTAGTTATAATTCAAGCGAACTAATTTTTACATAAAGAAACGAATGACATCTTGTATGGAGCTACTGAATTATATTATATACTAAACAATATAAGCTTTCTCTTTTATATACTAATATCAACTAAATATAATATAACTATAACATTATGTAACTATATAAACTAAAGTGATATTATAGAATAGAATAGCTAATTTCACTTTAACAATACCTCTATATAAAGTGCAGACGTTCATTAAAGTATATTTTGCTCTAAATATGACTGTCATTTCATTATCAGTTACTTACATACATATGTATGCCGTTTCGGGTATACAAAGGTCCCGCTGTGTTCTAAAGGTTAATTAACACAATTTTCGTTTGGGTAGGGTAGTTTGTTAGGGACGATTTTACTAATTGCAACCAAAACCTTTGTAGGAAACGTACTTTGCTTAGAAACAGTACTAGATATCCTCGTAAAAAAAAACGCTTAATTCGGGAAAATGTGTTTAACATAAACTGACATATCTGTGCTACGTTGTGCTAAATACGCTGTAAGTAATGTAAAATCCGCTTTGAAACTCTTGAAAATCAATGACGCGGTAGATACTAAGATTTTTTGACCTAAGCTACCTATCATTCTATTCACCAATGCTAGTCGCGACGGCATCGATTGTATTTTAGCTCAAACAACAAACAACTGAGAAAAACCAGTGTTCTTTCGCAGCCGCCAGACAAACAATGACTAAAAGAAGTATCACTCTTTTGAATTGGAGTTATTAGCTATTTATATCAAGATTATAGAAATTTCGTTATTATTTGTTGGGTACCTCTTGAAAATACCTACAGACTGTAATGCTATTCGATACGCTTTGAGTAAACGAAAGATAATCCCGCACATATTATGTAAGTCGTTGGGTACCTTCTCTCTTACACCAAACTTTTCTCTTGAGGTCTATAAAGAGCAGGGTCAGAAATGCAACACGTGGACGCGCTGAGTCGGAATCGGAACCCTGTTGTAGACGAAGTTATTAACGTGTCTGAAGTAAGGGAAACTGTTTGTACCATAACTAAGGGTGACTGGCTGCTATATTCAGTTACAAGATCCTTACAGTTGTAATATTTGAAATATTCTAGAGTCAGGTGAGGCCGAGTCAAATAAATAGACATGTTAAAGGCGAACCGAATTCTGTAGATGTTGTTTCTTGTGCCGTTCATTAAAACTACAAAACAAAACTGTTATGTCTTAGTTTTTCTAGATTCGATCACAAATTTCGTGTGTATAGCGGCTGTAAGAAACGCAACATCATAGCCTAGATAAATAATTTAGGTTATTTGGAAATCCTGCGTTTCGCGTTTGATTAGCGATGCGGGTAGTGCCATCACATCAAAATTACTTAGTGGTTACTGTAGGTAAAGATTGAATTCGGATGAATAATGATATGGTCACAGATGACGATAATACGGAACACTCTGTTGACGTCACGTCACGGCATTGCGGAATACGGTTGACGCAAAAATTAAGAGAGACTATAAAATTGAAAGCATCTTTCGACGCTAAACGAAAAGACTCACCGTCTTATGCAATCGGAGCCTTGGTTGTACTTAAAATTCCAAGCAATTCTAATGACGGTCAGAACAAAAAACTCGTGCCGTTTTTAAGGGTCCATTCCAGGTGACGATGCTACTTGGTTACGATAGAGGAGCTGAGAGGACCTTTAAGCGCTACGATGGCGTTACGTGCGTAGAGAACATGAAACCATGGATAAATCTCGCAAAGTAATGTCGGATGTTGTCAAGTTGTGAGTATGTAGAAAATAATGTATACAAAAAAGTTATAACTTTTCCGATGTTCTTACATTGAGTCTTTTATGACTGCCCTTTTCTTGAATTCTGTTGTTTCACCTATTCATTATACCTACTGGTTGGTCTGAAAGTTAAAGCTTCAAACATAGTTCACGTATTGTGGATAGTTAAACTAAAGCTACAACAGGCATCCTTGTGAACGCTGTTGTTAGGTGGTGACACTTACTGGTTGATTTTAAAGTTAAAGCTTCAAATGAAGTTAATGTATCAAACCTACCAACAGGCATCCTTGTGAACGCTGTTGTTCGGTGGTGGGTGACACTTACTCGTTGATCTTACTTAAAGTTAAAACTTCAAATAAAGTTAATGTATCAAACCTACCAACAGGCATCCGTGTGAACGCTGTTGATCGGTGGTAACACTTACCTACTCGTTGATCTTAAAGTTAAAACTTCACAACAGGCATCCATGTGAACGCTGTTGTTAAGTGGTGATAAACAACTAGCTGATCTCCTGTGAACATTAGCTAGTTCAATCCACATAGCTTTTGAATCCAATCACTTTACGGTATATGGTTTAGTGTTTGAAGCGAGCGTTAGATTAAAGCAAACAGTCATCCTTGTGAACGCTGTTGTTAAGTGGTGATAAACAACTAGCTGATCCCCTGTGAACATTAGCTAGTTCAGTCCACATAGCTTTTGGATCCAATCACTTTCCGCTACATGGTTTAGTGTTTGAAGCGACTTAACTGTTTAACCACCTGTAGGTACACACGGGTGCATATCGTCGAATGTTTTGTTTCAATGATAAACAACTAACTTATGTTACGTTTTCAGCTGCACCTTTCAGACCAACACGCATTCGGGACGAAAGCGTGAGCAGGATAGCCGGATGTTGTCGCCCTCGTTTATTTTCCGCTGTCACAGAGTGACGTGAACAAAGCGCGCCAAATTCAAGTAGTAACGGCGCGCGCGCAGAGTCCCGACGTGGTCCTGACCGTCCGTCCGTCCGTCTGACCGAGGGTGTCCGACCGCTACTCGAACCTGCGACTGAGCTATGGCAATCCAACCCGAGCCATGCTGTCAACGATGGCACAAGACGACCTCACTTTGCTCCTGACCGCCGAACAGTCAACTACGAAACTTATACAGAGTATCGCTTTTGGCCCAAAACTACTGTATAGTAAAGTATAACAAGATACCTACCCTTGTTAAATAAATGTGTTACTTACCTAAGGTTTCCAGAGATTAAAGATTCATTGTCTAATCCCTTGTTTCTTTTAAAAACTAAAAAACTAAAACTGACTAAAAGCCATTTGAGATATTATCTCAAGGTTGCCTGGAAGAGATCGCTTTTAGCGATAAGGCTGCCCATTGTGCAACTTTGTTAAATCTGTTTTCCTGTATTTTGTCATTATTTCTTTTGGTGTGCAATAAAGTGTATTGTATTGTATTGTATCTCAAATGGCTTTTAGTCAGTTTTAGTTTAAAGAGCGAAACTCGCGCCGCCTCCTCAAGCGAAACTAGAGCCACCAAATAAAGCGAAACTAGCGCCTCCTAATTATTGCTTTTGCTTACTGTAGGCGTAGTACAGTTGTGTTTTATTATCCTCGTTGTCTTTATAATAAAAGTAATAGGCAAAAAAAAATAATTAACTGGCCACTACTTACTCTGTAGCTCCTTCGCCGTAGTTCATAGCATAATCATTCCTCTTAGCAGCTTCTTTGGTTGGATTCTTTTTCATCATATCAATTATTCCCTTCACCGCATTTGCTAAAAAAACCATTATCAGAATTGAGAACGTTCTTTTTTTAATTCAGTAAAAACATTAAAGTAGTTAGTATACAACTTCACAGCCGTACACTGATAATCTCCATCCCTACATAACTAATAAAGAGAGAGATGGAACATCTAACAAGAGATTTATCAATAATTTTATTATAAGTTACTCAGCGTACGACTCCACTCAAAACCAGCGCTGGGTAGACACATCAGTGTTTATCCAACACAACGCTGAGTGGAGGCCATAATTGCCTTGGACTCTGCTGAGCACACAATAAAAAAATGAGTTATGATTTTGTTGTGTACTTAGTCTTAGGGTAAATATTTTTTTATTTTTTCTTTCGCCTTTTCGTCTATGATTTTTTAAGAATCTAGTAACCACACATACACACGCACGTGCACACAGATACCTATTTTATGAATATTTGAAACGTACCTCTATCTCGTGCGAAGCCTGATAGATAGTCGGCGGATTCCGGGATTACTTCTGTAACGGGCAAATATTTATTATAAATAAATAATTTTGGACAATCCACACAGCACCATCTAGCCCCAAAGTAAGCTACTCAAAGCTTGTGTTTTATGGGAACAAGAAACGATATATTTAAAACATTATATGGAGAGATAATATATGGTGGAAAAAATACCGTGGTTGGAGGTAAAGTAGCCTGAATATTGATGATGACAAATTTTACTGACAGGAAATATTTTTTTAACAATAAGGTAAGCTGCATTCAATTTATATAATTAATAAGATAATTGACCTGCTAGAGACTGGAATCGAACCGGTGAAATGCGAAAAGATAACCTGTATTTTATGATACCAACCGAAGGAATCATTCGTACAGATCGATTTATTTTTAAAAAGGAACATTCATAATGCAGTAGGTTTTCACAACGACCTCTACTGAGGTACTGCATATGGTTTTGCTACTGCAAGGCTTGCGACGCTGGAGGGTTCGATTCCCGCCTAAGACAAATGTTTGTACGATCTGCAAATGTTTTTTCTGGGGTTTTGGTTGTTAATAAAAATATATATCTATGTAATGTATTAAGAATATCAGTCATTTAGTTCCCATATTTGATTTGTCCAAATGCTTGTTTTGTAAATGATCCGACTTGCAATATTAGCCCGCTCATCGTTTTTTGCTTAAAACCATTTTTTTATGTTTATTTGTAAGAAGGAGAATATGTATCTAATAGTTTTTTTGGTCTGGGTGTTTTCTATGTATATAATAAAAAAAAACTATCTATGTAATGTATTGTATTAAGTATATCAGTCATCAAGTACCAATAACACAAGCTCTGCTTAGCTTGGGGCTAGATGATGCTGTTTGGACTGTCCGGAATTATTTATTTATTTTTATTTATCTACCAGGTTGCCTATCACAATTTGGCCGCAAGTATTTTAACATAGCAAGCTTGGAGCTAGATGTAGCTGTATGGGTTGTCATACTATTTATTTGTGTACCCATAACAATTTGGGTCTATCAGTGTTTGAATGGATAATGGGCCGTACGATTCATTTCCGGAGCCATAGCCGGCGGTGTCGAGGCGTCGACCGACTTGCGCAGCGCCGCGTTGTACTTAGGCGATGTTGCCTGATCGGGCACTGCGCTGCTCAGTCCTGGAGCTGTTTTCAACCTGGAACAAACCGTGGGTGGATCGAGTAAGGGGCCGTCCATAACAGCCGTCACATAAAGGAGCCGTGGGCGCGCCGGAAGCGAAGGCATGCGAGTTGTATAGCTAGCTACAACTACACTACACTAGCGCCGCTACCTATTTTATCTGAATCATAATATGTTAAATGTAGTTTTATTGCCACTGAAGTAGTTTTGTTTATGATTTTGACAGAAATCGAAAACAGAATTTCGTGGCCACATAGAGGTACTTCGTAGGTGTCTTACCAAACTTTACAAAATAAACATACCTATTGCATATGCATTAAAAAAGCTACATATAACAAAATGTACTTACGTTTGATATTTTTGAAATACGTTAGTGTGCATGTGTATATAATTATTTTTTTGTTGTTTCTAAAAAGTATTCTGGCGAATAATTTCACGCTGGTAGGCAATTCATATCGTTTATAGGCTGCTCAGTAGCTTACTAGTATCATATAAACTACTTTTAAAATTTCGAATGGTTTGAGAGATTTGACGTAGGTAGCCTATTTTCACGGCATACGTATTGTATTTGCCACATTCTTTTTTTGTATGTGTAAAGCGAGTAGTAGTAAAATACTACTAATATGTAGTAGTAAAACCTATCGAGCTTTCTAAAAATAAATTCTTAATGAAACTGTATATTGTACTGAGCGTACATACAGGGCTTTATTTATTGCAAAATAGTCAGACAAACTTACGCTTTAGCTGCAGAGAAGTTAGTCGAGAGGTGAGCTTTAGATGTGAATTTTTTCCCGCCGGATTTCTCCAATGTCTTGATCATGTGATCGAAGGCTGGTCCACGTTCCTCTGAACAACAAACAAATATAGGTGGGACATAACGTGAGAAGTTAAAATGGGGTTTCATAGGTAAAATGTATTTTATGCGACCCGCCCCAGCTGCGCACGGGTGTATTGTATACTATAAACCTTCCTTTTGAATCACTCTATCTATTAAAAAAACCGCGTCAAAATCCGTTGCGTAGTTTAAAAGATCTACCTAAACATACATAGGGACAGACAGCAGGAAGAAACTTTGTTTTATACTATGTAGTGATACAATTTTAACTGAAATTAATTAAAAATGAAAACAAAAATGTTGAACCAAATAAAATAAATAAAAAAAAACTTTTATGCGAAGTTCTTTTGAAGATCCAAAGGCCGTGGAAAAATCAATGAAATTATTTTTCAGTAGACTAGTTTGGCAGTAGAATTAGACAATTCGACTTACTTTCATCGACGGCTCGCTCTGACAGATACTTCGAAGTCTGATCCAGAGTTTCTGAAACAAATGTGTGTGAAATATTTGATGATTCCTTTGTATGAGGTATAACAAAATAAGTAGTGAGTGATACTAGCAGAGAATATACAGGTTGGATTTTTGAAACGGGACAGTAAGGAACTTTTTTCAGGAACCCTGATCTTAACCGTTATAGTTATTAGGTACAGAAAAAAGTTCCTAGGACCACCCCAACCAATAAAAATACCAATAAACCCAAACCTTTTTGAGACAAAATTTACAGTCAGTAAGAACATGTTAATTTTACACAAAACTCACTACTTTTTTGTTGTCATTATGTCCTGTTTCTTATAAGGATCAAAATACTCTACGGGACCGACCGAGACTGACTGTTTGAGTCTCAGAAATGTTAGAAATGGCGCAAAACTTTTTCCATACTGTTCCATCTTAAATAATAATTTCACTAACAATTAACACAACTAAAAAAGCGACTTTTTTATACTATGTAGTGAAGCGTGAGAATGATAATGGCTTCCGTTTCGTACAGACATATTTCAATAAGTACAGATATAATTTGGATACTTGTGAAATGTTGAAAATAAATTATCACTTTATTTCCTATATTATTTTGATAATTATGTACTATAGTATTAAATTTGACTTGTCTAAGTGCTTATTTTGTAAGCCTAAAGAAATAAAGATTTTGATTTACTGAAAATAATATCTACCCAGTTAAATAGACAAAAGGATATAATAGAGAAACCTGAATACCTGCCATGTCTGCCTTCGAGGCATCTGACTCAGGTTTGACGAGGTTCGAGAGCTTTCCATGGATGTCTTGTGATAGGTTGGGATCGTCGTGGTTTGACTCCATGCCTTTCGAGTCTTCCAGTCTGGGATTATCAAAACATAATTATTAGGATTGTAGAGTGAAGGTACATACCGTCCCACCTTAAAAATCAACCCATTATAGTAAAGGTAGCATGTGAAATGGATATGTCACCCCCACTTGACCGAGCTTCCATACCCCGCCGCCTCCTAGCGTGAACGAATTTAGTTTTTTTATATGATTATCTAAGTACCTAATAAGACTAGCTCCACTAGACGATGACAATCCACACAACATCATCGCGCCCCACTAGATGATGCTGTGTGGATTGTATAGCATTATTTATTGATCTTACTATTATAATAAATGGGAAAGTCTGTGTGAATGATTGTTATAGGTAATCTCCGTAACTACTTAAGTTATTTAGATGAAATTTGGTAGATTAGGACCTAGAATAGGACAAAGGCAATTAAAATTAAATTAAATGGAAATTTTAACCTCTGAAGAGGTTAAATGAGGTGGTAAAGTTTGTATGGAAAATTATTTTTCCTTGGTTTGATTTACTCAAAACTCGGTATTAATAATGTATGAAATAAATAATTAAACACGTGTTTTTTTTTAAATAATTCCTAGGGGATGTGTAAGAAATTTCTGAAATTTTTATATTCTATAAAAATTTCTGGTTCGCGGGCGAAGCCGCGGGGCGCATCTAGTTTCAAATAAATAAAGTGCACGATGAACATTATTTACTCACTCTTTAGCGGCTTCACCCATGGTTCGTTTGACTTTATTCTTTGAGTAAAGCGGCTGTTTACCTTTGTCTTTCATAGCTTTCACTAAGTTCTTAAAAGCTTTTCCTTTGTGCTCTGAAATATTTTATGAACAGTTTGTTTTATATTTCAGTTTAAAAATTTTGTAAGCTCATGAAAATTTGCTCAAATGTATCTTGTCAGCTTAGGTATAGGTACTTATATGTAGTGTAGGTACTATGATTACTTATTTACCCGGCTGCACGCATTATTAAATAAAATTACTACTAATAATAAACTGCAAAATATTCTCATATATAACATTAATACTACCATATAAAACTTACTATTTAACTCTGCATGCTGCGCCAAATAGTTGGAGCAAATATCCACCATTTCTGAAACAAGACATAAATATTAGGTTAACTAGCATCTGCGCGCGGCTTTGCACTAGTTGTTTATGCAAAATTACAGCCTAAACTGTTCAGTCGCTTTTGAGTGTGGAGGTAACTAATACCTAAATATTAACAGCCTTACCACAAAAAACAAAGTCACGACTTAGACACGTGTTTAACAGTTTTTTAGCAAAAATCATCCTCCAAAAACAACGTTAAACACTGTTAAACACGTGTCTAAGTCGTAACTTTGGTTTTTGTGGTAAGGCTTTTAAACTTTTCCCTTTTTTAATATTAGTAACAGTTTCCGTATAGGAAGGTGTGGGTATTGATCACAATATAACGCCAAAACTATTGAACAAATCAGATTGAATTTCACAATTCTTTAGTATGCATTAGTTTACAATGAAGAAAATTACGAAAAAAGTTAACGTCTCTTTCCACACATTGGCGCCCGCAGCGCCTCTACCGGATAGAGAAGAACTAATCACCAGAGTTTGAAATCGATTGAATGGTATTATGGTATCATGCTCGTAGCCTCTATTAGTATCTTTGTATGACGCGTAGTTGATTTTAATTTTCGAATGGTTTTGAGAGATTTAACGGAGGCTATTTTCACGGAATATTTATTTAAGTACCTATCTATTGTACTTATCTCATTATTTTTTCAAACCAAATCATTCATTCTTTTTTGAGCCTAATAATGAGATACAAGTTAAGTCTATCTAGCTTTCGAATACTTTTATCGTATTCAAACTGTGTAGACGTAACGAAACGTACTGACCATGGATTATTATTTTACCGACAATATTACCCAGTAAAAAGAGTGCGAAATAAAGGGTAGAACCTAATAATCAACGGTACCTTCCATTGGCTTCTGCATGTCTTCCGGCGTATCAGGTGCGACGGTGGCTGTAAGGTCCGAGTTTATTTTCTTGGCTAACTCCGTGTTATATTGTGTGGCTTCGAAGTTCGGAGTAGATTTTAATCTGGTGAAAACAGATAATATTAGCGAAATATATTATCGGAGGCCCCAGCCTCTCTTCAAATTATCAATTTGTAAATGTTTTTTGTATACAAATTATGTTTAAGGTGATCCGATTTCCATACGTTTGTATTTTCCCAAATATGAGCGATGTGGACATAATTTAACAAATAAATAACTGTTTTTGGCTTTGTTATTCGTCATTATTTGCGGCAAATTGTGTTTGATTCATGAAAACACTCGGAATAATTAGAAATAACGTGAAAATTTTAGGCCATTTCTATCAATGCGTGAGTGAACACGGATAGTGTCGTACGCCCGCTTACTTGAACATGTGAGTGTGATGGCGGCGACGGAATCGCCATCTGTGTGCTATCTAAAGAATCATCTAATAATACCATAGTCTACCGTTCTCAAAGGGTTTTTCCATCGTCCAAGTATTTATTCCTATCTATTTTTGCTGCATGTCAAATAAGATCTAGGAAGCCTACGTTCCGTTTCCATGACAACAATAAATGACACTATGTAAACCAAATGTAAACAGATAAAATGTTTGCTTATAGATACCAGTTTAGAGAGTTTTACGCTGGGGCCACACTACCTTACCGTCTACCGGGCTGTTACCGCAATAATTATGACATTAAATTACCGTTTAAATTACTGCATGACCTGGTGTGGTTACACTAGAGTTTACCTAGATATGTCAATAAATAAGGCGGTAAAAATATCACGTGCGTCGCCGGTGAGCTCATATTGCACACTGGACAAACGGTAGTGGCCACAAACGCATTAATTACTGCGGTAATCTTCTTTGATGTGCGAAAAAAGACCGCCGCCGGAGCTATTGTCTACCGCCATTTGCCATATTGATTGGCATTGTAAAATTATGGCCATAAATCGTGGTTACACCTAGGTGTTGTATAAGTTATAATTAAAATAATTATCGGCATATCACGGTAGTGTGGCCCCAGCATCAGACGTGTCAGATTGTATGCAAAGCATTTCGATCATTCATCAGTGACAACCGATGTGGCGCAGTGGGCGAAGGTCCGCCTGCGACCGGTTGTGGGTTCGATTCCCGTGTCGGAAAAAATTGTGTACGATCTACAGAAATTGAACATGAAATTGTTCCGTTGGTCTGGGTGTTTTCTATGTATTTATAAAAAAAATATCTATCTATGTAATGTATTGTATTAAGTTTATCAGTCAACTAGTACCCATAATACGAGCTTTGCTCACCTTGGGGCTAGATGATGCTGTGTGGACTGTCCGGAATTATATATATATATTTTTTTATTGGACTAATCGTAACTTTTTACAGAGAGCCAAAACAAAATTTTGAACATGATTTTTTTGAAAAGTTAAAGTTTTTCTTTTTTAATATTAAAACATCATTGTTTTCGTAATTTTTTGCTCTATTTTTTAAAATAATGGTCGCTGTTATAGCTATCACCCAACTTGATAAAAACTACAAAAGCCCATTTTGCATTAAAATTTTTAAGCAAAGTTAAGATAATTATCCCAATAAAAAGAAATAAATATTTAAATTAAACTAGCTTTATGAAATGTTCTCAAAAGAAAATATACTTTATCAGAAATAAAACCATTTTCAAAATTTTTTGAAATGTGGCCGTTTTGCATTCAATGAGCGATTTGTAAAAATGCCTGAACTTAGCTGGCGTAAGAGCTAAAATAAAATAAAAATCAGTTGGTGTTGATAGTACATAATTGTTTCTTTTTATTTTTGTCATACCGTTAGAAACGAGGTCAGGACCCTTTGTGGGATGTACCTACGCAGAACAGTCTACCAAAGTTTTATATAACAATCAAATAGACTTAGGAAGGCTTACAATAAGTAATTTATGACAAATATGAATTTGTTTGTACTAGGTCTATGACATTGTTCAAAATATAAAGAATAAAAATGATAAAAATCAAAAATTTTGGTAGTGTTGAAGGGATTCGAGCCCGTACTAACGGGATGTATCAAAATTTTGTGGATATTTCATTTTCAAAAAGCAAAAAGTAAATTATATTTTCGGTGGTTTCGAACCCAGGTACGGCTATACATCGTCGCACCCACCCGACTGTTCAAACCGCTAGTCCAAAGTGAGTTATTGAAATACGGTGAAAATTTGTATTACTTTTAATCTTTTATAAGTGGTCGTAAAATCGGAGCTAAAATACCTAAGTACACAAAGAACAGAGTCAAAAAAAGTGGAGACTTCCTTACGCTAATAATTTTAATGTAATTTTATTATAAAATTGGAACAACTTTCACAGTGAGTACATTTAAAAGTAATGATTGTTATTGTGAACTTATTCAATTTATTTGTCAATTCCAATGATTTAACGAAATTAATAAATAGCATGAAAAGTATTTTTTTTTACCTATGATTTGTAAGATATTCTTTAGCTAATAAGCTAGTTTGTAAATAACATTACCCTCTGCGCCTTTTTACTTAAATTGTTCAAAACGATAAAAGAAAATTACCTCCAATTTTTTTTTAAATGTAAATAGAGCCTGTTTTTATTCTTAAAAAAAACAAGAGTCGAAAATTAGTTCGTTAACTAGTGGTTTTATTGAATTAATTTTAGATGTAATTTAGTAATGTCCCGAAAACGGAAATATTGGTCCGAAAAATATTTAGTCCTAAGGCGTCTCCAATTATCTCTGTTATTTTTCGAACAGTAGTTATTTTAGTTCCACTGAATTTATAGGGTTTGCCTGTGTGAGTGACTCGTAGCGGCCGATCACTCACACAGGCAAGATCTTTTTTTGTGTGAGTGACTCGTAGCGGCCGATCACTCACACAGGCAAGATCTTTTTTGCTCTTCCCAAATACAAGCTCCCTAAATGCTTTCAACACTTGAAAAATTGCTTGGTACATAAAAAACAACATACCATTTGCGGCAAATACATTACCATTAAACAATTATGAACAATTTAAATAGAAAATAGTGAAAAACATCAAAATTGAAAATCATCGCCATCTAGTAGCGGAGCTATGCTTAGTCCTGGACGCGAAATCACCTTAAGTACAAACTGACGTAAGATTTACTTGACTTTGTTTTATATCTACTATAAAGTGATAGATCAAGTTTAAAAGCATAAACTAGTTTGATGAAACGGGCTCGCACGCGCTTTTCAAATTTATATGCGTTAAATTTTAAGTGCTTAACTCCTTTTCATTATTTACTTTAATTGTTTTCCGGAAAATTACATTGACTGGGATTTTTACAATTTTATGAGTATTTTCTTACTATCAGATGGTGATATAAACCAAAGCATGATGCCAGATTCTCTTGGTAATGTTTTACTCATTTCTTCTACGCTTTGGTTATGTAAAACGGCCGTAATATATGCCTAAATATACTAATCAAGGTATTTACTCATCCGCTGCCTCAGAGTAGGTTTGATTGAATTTCCCATAGTCTACAAGTGGTTCATTTCCTTTCTTCTTCATCGAATCCGTCAGTATGTTGAACGCTTGCAACATTCGTCCTGGAATATAATAAAACAAACATCATCAACAAAATAATTTATTGACGTTCTACACAACTTTATGAAGCCTCAACTACTCTCAACGTAACCCGAAATTGATCAATCTCTACTTATCAGATAACGATACAATATGTACATGAAAATCATCGAACCATTTACCCGCGTCGGGAATCGAACCCGCAACCTTCTGCGTTTCAGACGGTCCTTAGCCCACAACACAAAGGTAATTTAAATACATATTTGTATAATGTTGCTTATGATATTCGGATATTTATATTTTAGGGGCCACCATCACATGCTAATGTTTTTCGGTCATCAGAAATCATCACCGCGCTTTTGATGATTTCTGATGATAATGTGCCGGAGTAGATAGGTCGTTATTTTATAGGTACAAACCTGGGAACTTCAAGTAGGCTGATGTCGCTGAAACAAATATTTTAATTTTTAGGATAGGAAGGACAGAAACAAGAAATATAGGTAAGTACACTAAAAAGTAATTTCGGTTTGTGCAAGAAAGTCTGTTTATAATTTTGAACTATAAAAAACCCGAATCGGTTCTCCCTCTTTAATTTCTATTAGGTTAATAAAAGTGCAAATACAGAGATGAGGGATACAAGTGGAGGGTAAATAAAAATACATGTCGTGCCGACTCCATGTGTGGGATAAGAGCAGAAAGAAGAAACTAAAAAAGTACTTACGTCCTTGTAAAAGTCCACCCTGAAACAAAAAATATGCTTTAATATAATAAATGACTTATTATAAAAATATATGCACGAAATCATCCTTCATAGTCTATCTTGATACAATTGAACACGAACTATAGATAAGAAAGTGAAGCAGTTTTTTAAAGTTCTTTGGTAGTTTTTTGGAAAATGAAGAATGATTTCAAAAATAAGTTTGAACAAAATATTTACCTGTACGTGTTCACTTGTAACAAGGGAAAAGGTGAGCTCGTGCAAATAAAAAAAAGGATCAGTTTCCATTTTACTTTATTTTTTTTAACCTAATCTTATACTTTTAAGTATCGATTCTAGAATGTTCTTGTATTCCATTCGATTTGTTTCCTTTTTTACGCTTTTTTTTATATCAAGTCATTGCAGTTGATTCGGGTCGTGGACATTTGTTTTGGAGTGTTTCTAGGTAATCTAATTTAGTTTCCATTTTCACAATCACAATTTGTATGCAGACAACCTATTGAAAGAAAATTTAAGACAGTGTAAGTACTTATTCGATTCCCATTCAAAAATTTGGTCCAGGGTTCTGGGTGTTCTATAACTTGTAAAGTAAAATAAAAAACTATTAAGTATATCAGTCATCTAGTACCCATAACACAAGCTCTGCTTATCTTGAGGCTAGATGATGCAGTATGAATTGTCCAGAATTATTATTATGAAACTTAAATTATTTTACTCTCGTTTACCATATTAAATCAATAAGTAATATTATAAAACTATTCTACAGTAAAAATATATCAAAACAGTGGATCACCGACCGCAAAGCTAGGCTCAAGCAGCCGGTGACTAGGCAGAGCGAGGAACTTCCCGACGATACGCGCCGAGTCCAGGAGAACCGTTTTTTGGATTTGGACCTTGATCCAACTTCCTAGCGAGAGTCGCTTGAGATGTTTATCGAGACTATTTGCTAGTGTCACCCGATGTTTTGGTAACCGAAATGACTTTCGGGTCGATGGTCGCTGAATCAACATCCCACATGCTCACAACCTCGTTAGCCAAGTCCAGATATTTGCCGAGTTTATCTTTCTCAGCTTTAACGAGGTTAACATCATGTGTTATGGTGACATCGGCAAGCACCGCCGATCTTTCTAACCGAACTATCAGTACAATAACAAGCTTATTCGCAAGAATAGTCCTATCTGTAATGATAGAGCGGTCCCAATAGAGCGTGGCACGGCTGTTTTCGAGAACTGGCGCTAGTGTGTTCTTATTGTATGGAACTTAAGGGCCAGTGAGGCCATATCAGAGAGCAAGTTGTTTATGTATAATTTTGGCTAGGTACTTGCTTGTGTCTGTGCAAGTAATGAGAGTTAGCAAGGTGCGAGCAACCCGAAAGTATATGACAAAGGCTCTCCCCATGAAGATGCGTATCATCTTCAAATATCGATCGTGCCATATTTCATGATATTCTTTCGTTTCTTCTGTAACCTACATTTTTTCCGCAATTAATTAAATGTCTAACTTACGCCTGCCATCATATTCAGAAAGTCATCTTCGAAGCCGCCCCCGCCGGTGCCGCCGCCGGGGCCGCTTGGATTCAAAATATCTGACAATAAATAATTAAACATATAAAGTAACCCTTTTATATAACTACTCTACACTATACTTATTATTACTGGTACTATTACTGGTCTATTTTTCATTCCATCTTACTATTATAATAAATGGGAAAGTCTGTGTGAATGTATGTTATAAGTAATCTCCGTAACTACTTAAGTTATTTAAATGAAATTTGGTATGTAGATAGTTTAGAACCTAGAATAGGACATAGGCTATTAAAATTTAGTAATTTTAACCTCTGAGGGGGTTAAATAGGGTGGTAAAGTTTATATGGAAAATAGTTTTTCCTTGGTTCAATTCATTCAAATCTAGGTATAAATAAACTATAGTGACTAATTAAATACGTTTTTTTTTATTTTTAAAAATAACCCCTAGGGTTTGTGTAGTAAATTTCTGAAATTTGTATGAAAAAATAATATGGTTCGTGGGCGAAGCCGCGGGGCGCATCTAGTATAATAATATTTTCGCCATGTTCAATTAGATACAGAATTTAGTTAAAAATCTTTAGGTATGTAGTTAGACAACCGATGTGATGCGGCGGGCAAGGGTGCCTGCGACGCAGGAGGTTACGGATTCTATAATATGATATTTCAAGTAGGTACTTAGTATTGCAAAAAATGTTGTCCTTGCTAAAATTGTACCTATCTTACTAAATAAAATCAAAAACTGATAAAACTGTTTTATTATCATAATATTATACAAATTTAAATAAAGTTTTCACAAAGATAAAGTCACATAACTAAGCACTAGGTTTCACTTGGTATTTACCTACACTACACTGAACGCAAAATATGTAGTTTCTACGACTGTTTTGTGCGGCGGCTGAACGAAGAATGCCCGTCCAGCCGGTTGACCCAAAGACGAAGACTGCCTAGAGCTACCAGGTAGCTTTGCCAGGTAGCGCTTGCATTGCAGTAAGAGCTTTCGCGCGAAATCACTCGCGCTTTAGTACCAATACATCGCGTCCACAAGCATCGCGCGAATACAAAATACGCGCGTAAATCCCGTGCAGACTCACGACTCTCGATACTAGGGGTACGCGCGAACTAAGAGCGAGTGCATGTATCGATTCGCGATTCTCTCGCGCGTTGGTACGTACCTTGTGGACGCGAGTAATACGCGCGAGTGGAACGCGGCGAATTCGCCCTTTCTGGACAAGCTCTAAACGAGTACGACGAAGTACCGCGAAGTCAATAGCATGTCTGTGCAGTCAATCGATCTACTATGCAGACAAATATATATTTAAGAAGTAGTTATATAGTAGCAAAGTCCTTACATACTTTATTTAGTAGGAGGTGGGCTGCCTGGTGCGGGTGGGCTGCCTGGTGCGGGTGGGCTGCCTGGTGCGGGTGGGCTGCCTGGGGCGGGTGGGCTGCCTGGTGCGGGTGGGCTGCCTGGTGCGGGTGGGCTGCCTGGTGCGGGTGGGCTGCCTGGTGCGGGTGGGCTGCCTGGTGCGGGTGGGCTGCCTGGGGCGGATGGGGTGCCTGGGGCGGGTGGGCTGCCTGGGGCGGGTGGGCTGCCTGGGGCGGGTGGGCTGCCTGGGGCGGGTGGGCTGCCAGGAGTAGTGGTACCGCTGGTGGGGGTACCCGTTGGCACGCCCCCCCCTGGAGAGCCCTCGCCGGTGGTCATGGGCGGAGTCCCCTCCGGGCGGTCGTCGTCTTCGAAACTCTGGTGAACCTCTACTCGCGGAAAAATTTACTTTTACATACCACTCGGTGATGTGATGGTTCATGGCAGCTCCGTTTGATTTGGGAAATTGTACAAACGACTGGTCGCATCTCAACTCAATCGACTAATCGAATCGAACATCATCACATTTATCGAAGCGGAATACTAGCCGGTCATGGAATGCTTTAATGTTTACGATTCTATAAACGTTGAAAATTATTCTTAAATTGTCTGTTAAATACATTAGATATATGTACCAGGTGTGGTATAATTAAGAATGGTTTGAAGTAGGTACCTAATTTTATTGAATCTAAATTTAGCTATGTGTAATGCAGCCAGTGTCTTGGGGACGCTTCCGACTGGTATTGACATGGATCAATTGAGCTACCTTTAGACTGTTTGCAACAGTCTGCAGTTAGCTCAATGGTTTCAATTGTAAATACTAGTTTTAATTTTTCTATTCCTTGCTTGTAATTTTCGTTGTTATTAAAGTTTTAGACTGAATTAGTTATGTGTTCCTTCTTACAATCTATGTCTACTACGTATACTACGTATATCTTAGTACTAATCAGTTATGTTATGTAATCACCGCACGAATAAAGAAAACGGAATAAGAAATATAAAATAAAATCTCCAACTTTTTACGAATTTTAATAACTAATTCAAATAGTAATGAACCTAGACAAATAATTAAGAACTATACTATAAACTGCTCGATAGTTGTTTAAGCTGATCCCGCCTTGATAAATATGAGGATAACTAAGCATTTGTATACGATAGTGTTGAAATAGCAACAATTGTTCGATTCGATCGTAGCAACCAACGCTTTAACCGATAATAACGCGTATAGCTACAAGATTGTTTATCCCAATTCATTCAGAGCATGCTATAATCGAACAATTGTCACGATTTCAAACTAAGTTCGCTTACCGATACTGAGCAGCCGAGGTTGAAACCGGGACAATTGTTCCTAAACAAAAGGGGCAGGACTTACCTTCGTCCTCGTCAAAGTCCATCATTAGCATTCTGTCGTCGGATTCGCAGAGGATCTCATCTATCCAGACTGCTATCTGCAAGCAGAACAACACCTGGATAAGACGTTCGGTTTTAAAATAGCTGAACTAGGTTAAATTACGAATGTATCTTTTAACGGGCAAGAGGCAATTAATGTTTATTTTAACCCTTTTAAAGATACATTAATTGGCCATTTGATTGATTAAGTGCCCATGCTTCTACATGGGTTTTCTCAAAAACGAGTTGCAACAATTATAACTTCAAACAAATTTTGATGCGGTTTTTTTTAATAGATAGATTGATTCAAGAGGAAGTTTTATACGTATAATAAAACCGTGCGAAGCCGGGGCAGGTCGCTAGTTCTTTATAAAATACATACTACAACAAAAACTTGGAATGTGTTTTGCTCCAATTCGGAAAATAACAAGCTAAAATAATAAACCTAACGTTCGCTTCTTTGCCTTACCTTCAAACAGAATAAAGTGAATCAAAAATCAAAGTGATCACTTTATTTCATAGTTTACTTGAATGTTCTGACGTGTCCAAGTGTCCTGTAAGGTCTAAAGAAAATAAAGCGTTTTGAGTTTTTAAGTCTTGTCATACCAAAGTGGGTTGACCTACGGTCGTCGATTATGTAAGCTTTAAAGTACAGCTGACTGTACTTAAGAGAAACTGGTATCATCCCAAGTAATCGAATCATCTTAATCCGATCAAGATTTTATAAATCCCATCCACCCGAACTTAGCGGTTCTCCTCCACCTTTATCATTCGTACCGCTAAGGAATGGAATGCGCTGCCTGCTTCAGTTTTCCCGGACAACTACAACCCGAGTCTCTTCAAGACGAGAGTGAATAGGTGTCTTCTAGACTTTCGTGATACATCTTCGGCCTCGTCGTCACTTACCATCAGGTGAGATTGTGGTCAAACGAAGGTCTATTGTTAATTAAAAACAAAAAATCTTGATTGGAATGAACGAACGAGAGTCTTTACTCAAAGAGTATAATAATCTTTATTTATAAAAGAACCAGTGATTATTTGGGGACAATGCCCAGCCCCAGCCGCAAAAGCTAAAAAGTTGAAATTCAGAGGGTAGCAACATTTTACACAGACGCCCAATAAGAAGGGATTTTCGGAATTTCCACCCTTAACAAGGTGAAAAGGGGTGTTTTTTGTAACTCCTTTACAGTAGCCCAATTTGTTTGATATTTACAGAGCAAACAAAAATATAAGTGATGAACACGTGTTTCAGGAATTTTTAAAAACCCATAAATGGGTATCGTGGCCTCGTGGGTAGATCGAACAGCAGGACAAATCGTATAGTCTACGCCAGAAATTCCCAAAGTGGTCCAGGTGGACCCCCAGGGGTCCACGGGAGACTCGAGGGGGTCTATGTTAGGCGTGATAAAAAATGGGGGTCCACAAATTGTATGCGGGGGTGCATGAAAATTAAGTTGGTTTGGATAGTGAAGAAATAAAATTTTGGCTTGACTTCTCTTATAGGCAGATAGACTAATATGATGATAATTTTATTATAGTACGACCATGGATCATAAATCTATTTCACGTGGAGAATGTGATATAACAAGAGAAGCTACTCGAGCTTAGCACTAATGAGGCGCTGACAGTGAGGTTTAAACGAGGGTATCAAAAATGTTGGCTACAGGCAGCAATACTCGAAAAATATGCTGGACTGTGGGGAATTGTGCAGAAGCTTCTGATAGCGTTTCACTCGTAATATCTTGTCGAAACAAGTTTAAGTGCCGTTAGAAACCTATTAAAAAGGAGCAGATTGAATATCACGGAACGGGGAGATTTGCGGTTATTCCTTTCAAAACTCAAGCCATTGTAATCTCATTTTTTTCGAAAACTGTTAATTCGTTGTTGAATCTCAGCGACAACGCAAGTTTCCATAGATCTAATCTTTCAGATTTGTAGTAATGTAACTGCAGGGGGTCCACCGGATCCAGCAAAATTTTGAAAGTGGTCTATGAATTAAAAGAGTTTGGGAACCTCTGGTCTACGCGAATGAAGCCGCGAGCGGAAAGCTAGTCTGATATAAATAATTATGAGGGTTCCGTACTCTAAGGGTAAAAACGGGACCCTACTACTAAGGTTTCGCAACCCGCCTGTGATCTGTCACCATGTTGTATAAAGCCGCGTACAGACTGCTATAACGTAACATGAAAGGAGCATTTCATAAGTGTGGACGCAGCGCGCGCACGAACTGAGCACGTACGTGTTCGCATCTTTTCCGGCATGCGCGCGGCGAACATAGCTCAGTCTGCCGTAGCTGTGTTTTCTTCCATAGTTCGCGCGCGTTCCGCAGTATATACACAAACCCGTCCACACTGGCGCTCCGCGCACTCTGCGCTCTCCTTTGTGTACGGAGAAAAAACCGACAAATGGCGGATCGCGGCGCGCACGAGTTGAAATGCTCTATCTATCTATCTATCTATCTACATTGCGACAGTGTGGACGGTAAATTCTTTCATTGCGTTGCGTGTTACATTGCATGTTACGTTACAGCAGTCTGTACGCGGCTTTACAAGAACCGCAATAGCTAGACACTTGAAATTTTCACTAATTAAGTATGTTTTTCTGTTGCCAACAGAAAAACATACTTAAACGCACTACTACTAATACTTACACACAAAAACTAATAACAAAATAAAAGAATTATTTTGTTATTAGTTTTTTTATTAGTTGTTTTTTTAGTTGTTGTGGCTCCCATATAACAAACATGATTTTTTTTACAGTTTTTATATATACGGAACCTTTCGTGCGCGAGTTGACACGCTTGGCCGGTTTTTTCTATATTCTACCCTAGAAAATAATTACTGCTCGGAGGTAGGTAGTTAAGAAAACAGGAAGATATTACCTTGTCGGACATCTCCATCATAAACTTGGCTTTAGGATGCTGGCTGCGCCTTGACGGAGTCTTCGTATTCATATAACAACTCAGATCTCCCATTATGATGTTTGACAGGCGCAGCATCCTGTAATATTCAAACTATTTTATCACCATCACCACATAGTTTAAATAAAGTCGCTTCCCGTTGTCTGTCTGTCCCTTTGTATGCTAAGATCTATAAACGCAACGGATTGATGCGGAAGGTACCTATATGTATAATACTACCGTGCGAAGCAGGGGCGAGTCGCCAGTTTATTTATACAAAGAAAGAGGGCCGAAGTTGAAACCGAAGTGGTTTTTAAATGAAAGTTAATAATGTAAATATTCATCTCAATCGACCTGTTTAAGTAATTCAATGTCAGATTTTTTTCTCATGGTAATTATGCTTTACTAATTCTGGTCCGAGGAGAAACTACATTTGCCTTATAAATTAAAACTTCAATAAAAATAAAATAAATTATTCCTAGTGTTAAAACAATAGACCTCTGCATTTATCACCACATCTCCAATGTTTTTACCCGCGTGACAATTTCATAAAAAGTAGCCAAAGTTTTATTCGTTTATTTAGGCCTAGAACTACGTCTATTTAGCACGATCTGTCAGTAGTTTTGGCGCGAAGATGTAACAAACAAAAATCAATCCTTACAAACTTTTGCATTGATAAACATTAGTGCTACATTTTGGTATATGAACTAGTCATGCTCATGATATTTAAAAGTTCATTAAATTTACCTCCAATTTCTCTAATTTCAGGCCCAGTATGTATCAACACAGTATCGAATGCATCGTTTTTGCAATACAAGTATTCGATCAGCTGCAGTACCCCAAAATACTAGTCCATAAATCATAAGGGAATGGAAGTATGAAAAGTACACATCCCTTGCAAGTTGCAGCATTCATTCAAACAGCGGTGCTGCCACTAATTTCAAAACAAAGGTCTCAATAGTGTCATTCATGTTTGTGCATTTGGTATTCTACTATTTTTTGCTCTTGAAGAAAATTTCATAATGAGAATGTCAAATTAGTAGATAAAAAGGTAATCGTCACAGCTATGAATGAACCTCAAAAAGTTTGTGCTAGTAGAATACCAAAAAGAGTTTAACACTGACATTTTGACACTATACTATTTAAATGATGAAGCGATTTATTTAGTGGAATGCGGGCCCTGAAGTATTAATGATGATGATATTAAGATAAAGGTCCTTACCCATCAGCGAGCGCGTACCGGCCCGGCCTCGACAGCCGCTGCTGGATGCCCCTAGCGAAGGCCACGGTGGCGTTGCGGGCCCACGCGAACTTCCTGTCACACACGGCCTGCATGCCCTTCTTTACCTGACGGACTCCGTCTTTCCTGTTTTACGACAAATTAATCAATCATCATCATCATCAACCTTTAAAGTCTCCACACACTGAAGCCGGAGGCGGAGCGGAGGCGAAGGCGTGCCGGTTTTTGCTATGGCACCGCGCCGTCACCGCCTGCGGTGTGTGTGTGTAGGCTTTCATATGATTCAATAGAATATAACTCCCACGCCTTCGCCTCCGCTCCGCCTACGGCTTCAGTGTGTGGAGACCTTTACATATCTTATCATCTTTATTAGTGGATATAGGCCACTAATAAATGGGTGATTCTCCCGGGTTCCAAAAATACATGTCCGGCTCGAAAAATCATACAAAAAGTATCCCTAGCCCTTTGATTTTTTTTATGATAGTAGATTAGACAAAGATATTAGGGGAGGCCTTTTTTAGTTTTTTAATATTCTTATTTTAAATAAGTAAAAATAAATAAAATCCTTGGAAATTATGGCTTCCGTGGTGCGTCCGGACCTCATGTTCCTGTGTTAATAAATTTTTATATCATTTCCTAATAACTCTGGTACTAATTTACATAGGTTTACATTAACCCAGATAGTTACTTGCTTATTTGACGCTATTACTACGCAAAACTAAGCTTTAGTTGAAAAGTTACAACGAGATAACTTCGCGTCCGTCGTTTAGTTCTGATTTCCGTGGTGCGCACTAAATTATTCATAAATACTGTACTTTAATATCTGCGTAAATAGTTGTTAGATTGAGAGAAACTACCAGTCACGCCCCATCGTGGTGTGTACAACAAAGGTGTATGTCTCCACGTCACTCTGTTATTTCGGTACGTAATCACTTTCCGTGGCTTGGTATTTAGAAATTCTGATTACCATGTTGACTATAAATTTGTTCATACTAATCCTACTGTTATAATAATTGCAACAATTTATGCCTTTTGTGTTCCTAATTTCGACTGCATATTTCAATGTAAAATAAACCAGCAAATTAAGAAAATTTCTAGGATTTTGTAATTATTTTTGATTTCCGTGGATTTTGCGGGTTGATTAACATCTCAATAATAATATTTTAATGTTTTTGTAATGTTTTTAGGATAAAAGTTTATAATTAATATAAAATGAATAATTATAATATTTTTAATACAAAGATAAACATTATTAGTGTGGCTTTTGTTAAAAATTTACTTTAATATCATTAAAAAAATAACTTCTGCCAGGTTTACTCAATACTATACGCCTATTTCTCTAAGTAAAAGAAAAGAGTGGGATAGAATAAGCCTATTTTGATTAGTAGTTGATCTATAATTCCATCTTTAGAATAGAACCTAGCAACATGACTGATTATAAAATTGTGTGAACTCGATGTAGATGTAAACTATTGCCTTAGTTCCATTTTCATTGATATTCTATAGAACATAAACCTAGGTCTTACAGGATATAAATAATATTTGAAAAACCTAGTACTTGTATAATATAACCTATGTGATTTAATAAACTGATTAAAAACTGTAAACATTTAGTAAAGATAGTAAAGATTTAAAGGTGTTTTTGTAAAAACTGATTGAAACTACAAACATCAAATAATTGGTCCTTAGTTTTAAGAAGCTTAATAATCTACTTACTACCGATAACACATATTTTTATTGATAAACCAACCCATATTTGATTTTGGTGATATAATTCTGATTTCCGTGGACACCTTATTTTTAAAATTGAATAACTTCGTAACCATAGAGCCAATAAAGTTCCCTTTACTACCAAAAAATTCAAAATTAAATCTTCATTTAAAATATACCATCATTATGTGCAATTTCAACAAAAAAAATGGGCCACAGAAGTCAGACAAAAAACGAGTTTTCGTAGAATCACCCAAATATGATGGTGGATATAGGCCTCCCCTAATGAGCGTCATAGCGATAGCGCCCTGTCTTCAGCTTGCTGTATACTAGTATATACGCTGTTCACACTAACATCCTGTATAGTTAATAATGAATGCTGGGAGAATTAGGCCGAAAGCTTAATGATGTGACAGGTGACTCCCGCTCCGGTTCGTTCTTGGTGCAAAGGATTGCCATCGCTATTCAGCGAGGTAATGCTGCAAGCATTATGGGCACCTTTGCGCCGGGAATGGTCAGGGGCGGGTTATTTACTGACTAAATATACATTATAATGTTTATTGTAAATTATAATGATGATAATGATGATGATGATATAGGTATATCAAAAATGCGTACGTTTTGTTCTTCTTCTTGGATTTCCTCAGATTGATGAAATACTCATAAGCTTGGTCCGGTTTGAACGGCTCGTCCGCGTCCAGCATCGAGCGGAGACGGGTGATCTGAAAACATCGTCTTGTAAATTAGGCTGTGTCCCCAGTAGGTAAACTGTGAGCGGCCGACTGAGTGAGCCGCAAATTTGTGGCGAACAGCTACAAACTCAGATCAGTTTGCGTGCGTATCGCAAGATTAGATTAGATTGGAACCTGCGAGTTGACCGCTAACTGAGACAGTCGGCGCACGTATCGCTGCAAACTGCGTGCAAACTGCGTACAGTGAGCGCAAACTAGCAAACTGTGGACAATTTAATAGTACATTGTTACCCTAGGGTTGAAAGTAACTTATTTAGTCCCTCGAACTATTGGCGCCCTGTTCGAGGGACTAAATAAAGTTACTTTCACCCGAGGTAAACACTGTGCTTTTCATTACGAATACAAGGAAATATAAATAAAAACATGAGATCATTGATCATGATCATTCTTTTTTTTAATATTAGTCCATCAGGACAGGCAAAAGCCATAAAGCCATACTGCCTTGTCTTTGGTATTTTTTGAATTCAGTAAATTGTCGCTAGGGCGATTTTTTTTTTAGCTTCGGCATTTATTCTGCCACTATCATGGTTCAATAGTAACGTTATAGTTGTCAGTTGAAAACGATTCTCCCTAGGGCGGAAAAGTATCACTTTCAACCCGCTCTTCAGGCATGTTCAGACCTACTTTCCGAGTATGACTAATGAAAAATATATGGAAGGGCGTACTGAACTGATACGCCGAAAACTCAGTCGGCTGCTCACAGTTTGCCTACTGGGGACACAGCCTTAGGGTGGATTAATTAGTACAGTTGGCGGTCATTACGAGAGGCCTATGTCCAGCTGTGGACTAACATAGGCTGATGATGATGAATAAGTACAGACGTGGCGAAAGAATTGACCCCCTCAAACTCAGCTCGTGGATTTTGTAAGACCCTACCTAGGTAAGGGAACCTTTAGACGACCGATGTGGCGCGGTGGGCGAAGGTCTGCCTTCGACGCAGGAGGTTGCGGGTTCCATCTACAAATATTTGTTTAGGGGTTCAGATTGTTTTGTATGTATTATAATAAAATATTAACTTTATCAAGTCCTTTAGTACTTATAACATAAGCTCCGGGTCTCCCGCCTGACAGGCCTAGCCTAGTGCGGGGACCATAGGTAATAAATAATGTTCGCAACTTAATCATTTAACATATAGAAATTGTAACAATTGGTACCTATGACATTGTATTTCTTTTGGTCAATAAATTATTTTGTATTTGTATTCTTATTTGCTTGGGGCTAACTAAATTACGCTGTGTACATTGTCCAGCATTATCTTTACTAATTTTATAAATGCGAAATTTTGTATGTTTGTCTGTCAAGACCCTTTTTCAGGATCACGTAGATGTATTAAGCTGAAATTCATATCAAATACCTACTCAGGAGCTGTGAAAAATCTAACTTCGAAGCCTACGCAAAATAAAATAAAATTTTCGAAACTCGCGATGGAATCAAAACCTACAGGGTCCCGTGAACTAGACGTGTGCGCCGCGCCGACCCGCCGCCGCCGCCGGCAATTTTTCCACGCCGCCGCCGCCGCCGATCAGCCAATCGGCGTGAATTCGGCGTGAAACTTTCCTCTTAGACGCTTTGAAAACTCCGTCATTTTATTGATTATTTACATTTATTACACTCACCAACACCTACTACCTTCAACCAAGGTGTCAAAGAAGGAATAGCGCCAAGCGTGCCGTGCCGCCGTATCAAAGGGCACTGCGGTGTCAAAAGGCGCCGCGATATCAATGGTTGCCGCAATGTCAAAAGACGCCGCTCATACAGACAGATCATCATCATCATCAGCCCACATTAGACCACTGCTGGACATAGGCCTCCCCTAATGAGTGCCAAAGCGCCCTGTCTTCAGCTTGACGCATCCAGCATCTGCCAGCAGTCTTTCGCAGATTGTTATCCCATCTGGCCGGAGGGCGTCCTACACTAACTACGTTTGCCAAGTGGCGGTCTCCACTCAACAACACGTTTACCCGAACGGTTATCGGTTCTTCGAGAGATATGGCTGGTCCATTGCCATTTCAGCGTTCTAATTCTTTGAGCTATCTCTATAACTTAGGTTCTCTGTCGGATGTATTCATCCTATCCTTCAGAGAAACCCCGAGCATAGCTCTTTCCATAGCTCTCTGAGCCACTTTGAACTGGTGGACCAGCCCTACCGTGATTGTCCACGTCTCAGCTACGTAGGTCTTTACGGGTTAGGACGCTCTGAAAACTTTCATTTTCATACATTTGGGGCATGGATGACGAGAAGACTCGACGAAGTTTTCCAAACGCTGCCCAGCCTATGGATCGTCCTCATGGCCTCTTTCTCAAAATTGTTTTTACCTAACTATACAATCTGCTCAAGGTAAGGGTACTCAGAAACAATTTAGAGAAGGTGGCCTTCTCCAACGACCTGTCCCGGATCAATGTGGTCATTGGTCATGAATTTGGTTTTTTCCAAATTCCAGGATGTGGGTCAGCTCCTCTAGCGACTCCGCCATTAAGACTATGTCATCAGCGAATCGTAGGTGTGAGATGTTTTTTTTTTTTTATCAACAATAGACCTTCGTTTGACCACAATCTCACCTGATGGTAAGTGATGTAATGTAATTGCCGTTTCTGTTTATGCCCTTATCTTTCCAGTCCAGCGTCTTAAACATATCTTCAAATGCGCTCGTGAACAGTTTCGGGGATATGACATCCCCCGGTCTCACTCCTCTGCGCATTTATATGGGTTTAGACTGCTGGTCCTGTACTTGGACACTTATAGTGGCGGCTTCGTAGAGAAATCTCAGCACCTCGATATAACGATAGTCTACTTAATTGGCATCGTTGTAAGGATTCCAGAACAGCCCAAGTTCCGACTAAGTCAAAGGCCTTCTCATAGTCCACTAAAGCGAGACACAGGGGCTGTATAATCAGCCCCTGTGTCTCTCTTCGGACTTCTGTATAATCAGTCGCACTATGTGAATGTGGTCTATGGTGCCATATCCTCCGCGGAACCCGGCCTGTTCCAGTGTTTCGGTGAATTCGTGACCACTCGCGAGAACAGCTTATAGACGTGGCTCAGAGTGTAATGGGTCTATAGTTTTTAAGTAGGGTTTAGCGCGCTTCTTAAAAAAGAGCACTAACAAACTCCCGCTCCACGCCTTAGGAGTTCTCACACTGTGAAGGACGGCATAGAAGAGGTTCCATAGCTTCTGTATAACGGGGACTCCGCCTGACTTCAGAAGCTCTGAAGTAATACCGTCCTCACCGGGAGCTTTTCCACTTTTAAGCTTCCTCAGAGCTAACACGAATTCATCTTGGCAGTTCGTCGGTATAGTGGCGTGTCAGGGTGGCTCTAGAATCAAGGTCGTCTCGTCGGGAACGAGGGGCATGTGCAGTGTACAGACGGCCATAAAAATCCTCTATCTCGGCTGAAATCTCCGGGTTTCGACAATACGGTCCTCCCATCGTGCGTTTTAAGCTTCGTCAGGTGGCTCCTGCCAAGCTGCCGAGTGAATACTTTGGTTGGACCCTCGGTTTCGCTCTATCGCCTCTTCAATGACGTTTGTTGGAGCTCCGAAGGTCGCGCCGTACCATCGTCGCGATTCGCTTGTTCAGGTCTGACCGCTCTGACATCACTTGGGGGTTTCCCGTCTTTTTGTTATCAGATTCAGAGTCCCATCCGAGAATTTGGACTTCCTACCAGTACCTTATACTTTGTTTAAGTACATATGTATTTAATTATAAGTAGGTAATTTTTCTTGTAACTTGTCTTTTTTAATATTTTTTAAAAATATGTAATCTTTTTAAAATATTAATAACACATCCTAAACAAATACTATACGCGCCGATTTCACGCCGAAATCACGCCGCCGCCGCCGCCGATTTCAGGCCGGCGTCCGCCGCCGATTATTTTAACGTCGGCGCACATGTCTACCGTGAACTCGGAATCTTGAAATTCGGCATAATCTTATAAGGGTTCCGTTTTTTCCGTTTGAGGTACCGAACCCTAAAAATAAGAAAATACTAGCAGCGCCTCGCGGTTTCACCCGCGGTAATTCCTGTTCCCGTGAGAATTCCGGGATAAAATATAGCCTATGTGTTATTCCAGACTATAATCTATCTCTGTGCCAAATTACATCCATTTCCGTTAAGAAGTTTTTGCGTGAAAGAGTAACAAAGATCCATCCATACTTACAAAATTTCACGTTTATTAGTAGGATGACAAATATCATAGACATAACTTACTGTAGAGGCAGGCAAGATGTCGGCCTTCTCTCTCCAGAAGTTGATGACATTCCGTCTGAGCGGTTTGGATATCCGTTCCAGCCGGTCCGTGAGGATCGCGTTGTGACGTCGCAGGCATTTCGCGTACGCGCGGTTGGCTTGCCTCGACAACTTCACGTCAGTCGCCTTTGGTCCCCTGGTGATGTACAAGGAACTTCTAAGTACAAACCGATGACTTACCGAACGTTCCTTATAACAATGTAATTGTATAGCCAGGTTTACACTTTGTTAAGTATCAAGTGCGAGTGACAAGTGCAAGTGACATTATGATATCCGGTAATTCTTCACGGAACATTTTGAACTAAGGCGCATGCCATCTTTCACACAGCTGCGTCTTGAGTTTTGCGATTTGAAGGAGCGAGGTGCGCGCCGCTACTAGAAACCACGCTTACAAGACGCAGGTGTCACTTGCATTTGTCACTCGCACTTGATACTTGACAAAGTGTAAACTTGGCATATAATACGCACGTTGACGGCAGTGTATATCAGTTCCCACGGTACAACGATTCCATTGAACCAACGTGTGCGAAGCCACGAGAAGTAACGAATCATCACTACATAGTAATAAAACAAAGTCGCTTTCTCTGTCCCTATGTACCTTTGTATGCTTAAATCTATAAAACTACGCAACGGATTTTGATGCAGTTTTTTTAATAAATAGAGTGATTCAAGAGGAAGGTTTATACGTATAATAAAACAGTGCGAAGCCGGGGCGGGTCGCTAGTTGGATATATAAAAAGAGTCGGCCGGCACAAACCTAGGTCTTGCCATCTTGGGCGGCGGTTTCGCAGGCTTTAGGGGAAAGGACTTGTGTCTGATGCGAATGTCGCGACCGGCGAGAATGGCGTCGGCCAGGCACGGAGTCACGACTTCTACCGAGTACGGCGGGTACGGGGGAAAGCTGGCGGCCGGCAGGCTCGGCGACACTGGCAACACGATCATAGATAGATCATCATCATCAACCTATATTAGTCCACTGCTGATAGATAGAAAACACTATATTACACACTGAATTAAGAAACAATTTATACTAATTTAAGCTACCTACATGTAATACCATCATTATACAGCCCGTAACCAACCCAACCCGTAACCAAGCGCGAGCGTTATAAGAATGGAAATCTAGGTACTGGAGTTAAGATTGAAACGCCTTTACACAAATAGTTCCCAGTGACATTTATACGTTAGTGGTACCTACCTTATATAATAGGACATAGGCGGGCGGGCTCGGCGACACTGGCAACACAATTATCATCATTAAATAGCCCTTAACCAAACACGGGCGTTATAGGAAACTACTGGAGTTAAGATTAAACGCCTACATACAAATACTGCTAATAATGTGCCCAGTGTCATTTATATGTTAGTGGAATCTACTGGAATTAAGATTACCTACCTCATCATCATCAACCTATGTTAGTCCACAGCTAGACATAGGCCTCCCTTGAGCGCCATGTCTTCAGCTTGCCGCATCCAGCATCTGCCAGCAGTCTTTCCCAGATCGTCATCTCACCTGGCCGGAGGGCGTCCTACACTGAGTTTGAAGATTCGCGGTCTCCACTCAAGAACACGTTTACTCCAACGGTTATCGGTTCTTCGCGAGATATGGCCGGTCCACTGCCTTTTCAGCTTGCTAATTCTCTGAGCTATGTCGATAACTTTGGTTCCCTGTCGGATGTATTCATTACGAATATCTAAACTGTCCTTCAGAGAAACTCCAGAGAGAGCTTGCCTTATGATATACTTACATAAATTACATATGTACATATTTTTTTTCATACATAGACAACACCCAGAACTCCGGAACAAATATTTGTAGATCGTACCAAACATTTGTCCCAAGGCGGGAACCGAGCCCGCCCCGCTGCGCCACTGCAGTCGTAAAGAAAACCAATCTACCTTCGCCTGGCTCCGAGACGGGCATTTCGCTAGGAGCGAACTCCGACGCCGTGGCAGATGGCTCCGCATCCGCCATCTTGCAGCTTTGTATAGATGTACCACGCTTGAAACACTCCTATTTGTCTGAGGAATGTTTTATTGGAAAAACATTGAAAAGCGATGATCTTGATGTGGTTGCATTTTATAGAATGACAAAACAGAATGATTGAAGTTCTGTCACATTTTTTACTTCATTCTTCTGTGAACAAGTAAAAAGTATTTATAGGAAACCTTGACAAGCCTCCTTAGATTAGGTAAACAGAATGAGGTGATGAATCTAGCGTGGCGCTGCTGTTGTACCTAACAGCCTGTCCAGATAGGGCGCTTTACGCGCGAGTGCCCTCGCGCGTTTCAATTTATATTGCGTCCAGATGCGGCGTTTTACGCGCGCTCCACTGTTCGCCCGAGTATTTCGACTCGCGCGTAGCACGCGCGAGTCGAGAGTCCAGCGCTTTACGCGCGTAAAGCGCCCTATCTGGACAGGCTGTAACGCGCGGTTTTCTCGCATTCAGATCCGGAACGAAATCTTGAAACTATATAGGTTACTTACTTAGTTCTATGTGAGTAGGTATTTATACAATTGCCAATGTCTATATTGTACTTTCATGTCCAGTCCATCCCAAGGATTGCATGGAAGAGATCGCTCATAGCGATAAGGCCACCCTTTATACTTTCTCTATTCTTAGCATTTCTATTTGTATTGTTTCCTGCCATTGTGTTGTATAATAGTGTTATCAATCTTAAGTAGGTACCTTCCTTCATACAATTAACTTCTATAATAAATTGATCAGATTTCGTTAAGCCGCCATCTTGGCTGCTAATAATAATACCTAAATACAAATAAAAAATGTATTTTTAACGAGTAAGTATTGATAGAAATAAAGTGATACAATAATAATAACCTAACAGGATTAAGAAAAAGTTAAAAGGAACCGTTTCACCGCTGGGCCCATAAACTCAGGTTAAACATTTTGTTTGTAAACCTATAGCTATCGTATGATACCAACCTCATCAATCATGGTTGTTCTTTATATGAAAGGTGACTTGATTATAGTTTTACATAAGTTTGATAATTATTGCTCGTGGCTTATTTTATTCATGACTGTACCTGAGTTTCTACTGGCCTTTAGGTTTTGTGCTTCTCTGTACCATTCACTGAGAGTCAAGCGCAGCAGTGAAATAGCCCTTCAGACATCTTTATAACATGTTCGTTTATTATTCAAACTTATAATTACATATATTACTTAGCTCAACAACATATGTATAATACTTTTAAGTACCTAGCTACTATTATACAAAAAAATATATAATAATTCAAGAGTGCTAATATTTTTCTTAACACCTTTATACATAGTATTGAGAAATGCATGGTCTGAGGATTCAACCATTTTGGAGTTCTCAAAGGTCAATTTGTTCTAAGTCGACTTCATCGTCATAAAAGGCATCATCATCATGTTCATGTTGCCTATATATATGACCTGGTGGAGGAGGCAGGCGAACAAATTCATTGGCCCTGTAAGGATTCAAACCAGGCACAGTAAGTACTTCGAATTCGGTCAAAGCGACTTCCTTCCCTCGAAAGGGAATATAACAAACATTATGGGACATTTGAACTTTGCCAGGAAGAAGGTTGTCCTGATGTTTAGCCCGGCCTATGAAGAGAGGTTCATGCTGGTCTTCCGAGTACCCTGCCGTAAATGCAGCTGCTGGGATTTTGGCATCACATGCCGGTTTCCACTGAAAGTTGAATCCACATAGGGCCTGGAAAATAAACGGATATTTTATTTTCATAGTTAAAATGTAACAGTGGTGCTTGAATACTTTCATTGCCAGTAATGCACAACTGTATCTAGCAGATCGCGTGTAACACACAAAAACAAAATTTGATCGACAAAAAAAATATTTCTATTCAATTCATTTATCATTTTGATAAGTCAATGTTATTTATTGTACACTAGGAAAATTCATTCGCCCAACATAATAATGATTAAGTACTATATCCTGCATTTTCATATTATGTGCATTCCAAAGTGAAAGATGCAGTATTTTTATTGATATTGAGGATGAAAAAAAGCAATGTCAGATATAACAGGCTCTGAAAGCAATAAAGTGTATTGTACAGGACTTGCTAATTTTTTAAATTCCTGCACTTTTGTACTGTTATATAAATAAAATAGTTTTTGCTTTAACTTAATGTATACAAAATCTTATATTGCACCAAGAATACAATAGATGAACGGCAGCGGCTTGCCATAATCCCTCAAATAAAAATAAAGGTCCTAGCCTTTTATTTTTGTATTCTTTTACTCACTTCAAAATTAGGTGTTGGATTGTCCGAACCTCCCCAGGGAACGAAAGCCAAGCCCTCAGATGGAATAAATGCTCCTGGAGTGAGAGAACCTCTGTGGTGAGCTCTTATGATGTATACTATTTCACCATTGATGTGCCCTCCAATAACAGCATCATCGGGCAGTTGAACATCGCAGGACTTCCACTCTAGCTGCCCTGTGGTGATTTTCGGAGTGGTTGCAATGGGCTGCTTTAAGCTTAGAGGTGTAACTGTAAAGTTATAGAGAAATGTTAAAGTAATTATTCTGTCTTATTTAGGATGTCATGTTAATTACCTATTAATGTTATTGCTAGAAACATTGATACCCAAAATGAAGTCTCTAATAAAAACATTAGCTAATTTAGAGGTACCTACTTAGTCAGGTCTTAATTCTCTTCTCTTCGTCAAAAATATTTTCCGATAACTTCTTTAAAAAAATAAAAATTAAACGAAAGGTATACATATCATATCTATCAGAGATTTTGTCTTTTAAAAAACCAAGTCGGCGCAACAACCGCGTCTCTATCTATCTTTTCGACCACTCCATTTTTGAAAATGAATAAAACTTTTTCTTATTTCAAAATTTGTCCAAGAATAATTAAAAATAATAATGCTGTGAAAGAACTTTTGACCAAACTACGCATAACATAAGGGTATTTGATTATTTTAAATACAAATCTATGTTACATAACAAAGATGATGCTGTGTAAAGATGTCCAGTTTAATTAATTAAACCATTATTGAAACTCACCTTCAAATCTAAATGTGCATGGATGTACTCTGTCCATTGTACTAATGGTAAAATAGTTAACTACCATTTTCAATTCACATGATGCTAATACTTCGAAACTCTGGCCAATTCCAGCCCATAAACATTTTGAATCCCAAGCAAGCCAAATCCTGGTATAGTGTTCATTGGATAAAGTGAATGGCAAATTAGTCTGAATACCTCTTCCGCTTGCAATATTTAGTCTGATAGTTCCTGGGTTGCTAATCTCTATCTGAAACGCAACAACGACTAGGTACCTATAACAATTTTATATGGTAACATAGGTTTCATGCTACTATCCATCCTAATATTACAAATAAGAAAGTTTGGATGGATGGAAGATTAGATTGAGGTTTGATACTTTTCCATGCCGAAAATTCGAATGGAACGGGCTGAAATTTGGAATAGAAGTTCTAGTTGTATGGTCAGTCCCAAGTTGTGTTCTGGGTGTTTTCTATTCTAAGTAAATTTACTTAAAATATCTATCTCAGTGGTAATGTATAGGGTACTTATATCAATTATCTAGGAACCATAACACAAGCTGTGCTTAGCTTTGAGCTAGAAGATGCTATATGAGTTGTCTAGCATAATTTATTGATTTTATCCATACCCATTTAAAAATCTGTGATCCAGGTGTAGCGACCAGCCCTATTAGAGCTTCACTGTGGGCTTTTATGTCAATCCACTTGCTTTTACCTCCTAATTTATAGAATTCAATTGGGTCATAGCTCATCAATGTTTTTTCTGTAAAAAATTATAACAATAAGTTGTAATCTGCTCTTTTTTGAATGATTTTCATGTTCCTCAGTCAACAATTTTATTTAATACATCAATAACTTTATTAGGCTCACCAAATAAACACTCAGACAAGTAAAATTTTAAACTATGAATGATTAAAATATTTATTTCTTCAATAAAATTTTTTTGTCCACTATTATAAAAAGTGAAAATAAACCACTAGCTAGTGGTTTATTTCAGACTTTGAGTGGTTCTATATGCTTCCATTTATAATATTTGTTTGAATCATAATTACATATTATTGTCAGTGTGGAACTGAGCGAAATCTGCTAAGTTTGGACAACTGTGGGTCAAAAGGGTGTTTTTGTGTAGTTTTACAGTAAGTAAATAAAAAGTTCTAGCTTACCTTAAATATTATTTACATACTTACTATCTATCTATCTTATTCCCCTTTAGTGCAATGTTGTGCAATCCTGGTTTTGAGCGGTCTTTTAGCTTGCGATATGTTAATGTTTTGATATTACATTACCTACCTGTGTTTTGTTGGCACTGGAGTACCTATTATATAATTTTGTCAAAATGTTATATACCTTTGACTTACCTATAATGTCCCCCATGTTTCCCTAGTTTAGGTACTTTATTTACTTTGTAGAACTTTTTTTTACTTTATAGAATTACAGCACCGTTTCACTGATTGTTGCTTGATAAAATTTTCTTGATGCCTTCGTTCGACCAGAATTATGGTAGATAGGTAGGTACTTATTTCACATGCTCCTTACAATAACAGCGCCGAACGAATATTTTCTATACTGAAGTGAAGTAGTATCCTAGTTTGTGGAAGTGAACGTGAGTGTTATGATATCATCGTCCTTTTGATAAATTTTTCGAGTCTTACGTAGAATTGAATCTTTGTTTTAGAGATGTTAAATGGATGCATGGGTCACTGGGTGATTCTCATTTTGTTTACCACACTAAAACAGCAAACCTTTGATATCTATTTTTCTAAATAAATAGCAAAACTTTGCCTATTAGATTTATAAATCTTTGACTTGACGGGTGGGTGCAGTGTTGCCAACTCAGATTTTGAAAAAGGCGTAGACCACATTAGAAATTTACGTAGAATTAGTAGCGTTTGTAAAGTTCGTAGATCTACGAACTTTTTTTCAGAGTGAAATGAAGACGGTAGGGTAGGTAAAACTGAACAAAATGAGTGTTTTGGTATACAATTTATTCATTTTCAGGCAAATTAAATTTATACATAAATGGGGGGTACCGAGGCTCTCCGGATTTTTAAAAAATTATCTGAGCATCTGGTCGATGCGACGCGTGACCCGAGAGCTGGTGAATATCTGGCTCATAGTACTGGGCGTTTTTTTTTAAACAGTTTCATGAAACGCTTTTTCTATGTGAAACGAAAAAACGCTTTCTCGTTCAATCCTAAAACGCTTTTTTAAAAACTGTCAAACGTCACAAACTAATGCTGACTGAAACCAAACTGCCAAACGAACAAAATGAACGTTTCTAATAAAACGCTTTATGAACGAACGAAATGATTGGAAGGAATGGCGCGCCAAAACAGTTTCAAATCTGTCTGACAGGTGCGAACGATAATGAACTCTAAAATTTTTAAGATAAAATATAAAATAAAGAAGAGCTTAGTGTCTTCTCGAAAACGTTTTTATACAAGACAGGCAGGAACAGACAAAATAGATCCTTATTTTATAGAACATAAAGTTTTGATTGCTGTGGGATTACAGAAAAAAGCGTTTTTGAAAAAACTAGTTGCGAAGTGCGCCTACGTATGTCGTTTTTGGATAGAATAGTGAACTCTATTGTGATAATGGTAAGATACAAAATGACCAAATTTGCATTATAATAACACTTGACACGTGCGTGCGTCATGTGTGTATTGTGCATTGCTTTCGCTCAAGTTGCAATTATTCGGTGTTTTTGGATCTTCGGGTCAGTTTGATAGTAATAATTCTGTGACTTCAAGTAAGCCTGGGTGAAGTATGAAGGAGTTCATTTTAAGTGACGATGACTGTTGAACAATAAAGCGTTTTTAAAAAAACTGTTTCATGAAACTGTTTTTAGTCTTAAAATAAGCGTCTCGTTTCGTTTGACGGGAAATGGAAAACTTCCCAGGTCTACTGGCTCAGCGCATCAGCATTGCCATACAGCGTGGTAATGCAGCCAGTGTCTTGGGGACGCTTCCGACTGGTATTGACATGGATCTATTGAGCTACCTTTAGACTGTTTGCAACCGTCTGCAGTTAGCTCAATGGTTTCAATTGTAAATACTAGTTGTAATTTTTCTATTCCTTGCTTGTAATTTTCGTTGTTAATAAAGCTATAAATCTCATACATAAATTGATTAAATTATTTATATTTTTTTGATTATAATATTTTCATTATTATGTTATTGTTCTTGTGAAGGTTCGCGGTTTTTTTAAGCCTCTTTTCGTGAAAAGTCAGCCAGTTAGCGTTTACCACAGATCGTGCACAGATCATATGAGCTGGCTGGCGATACGAGACGTTTCTATTTACACAGTCCCAGCTATATGGATTGGAATGAGAACTTTGTTTATAAAATGACTGAATGGCGCAACGCAAGTGTTGGCGAAGCGCAAGTGTCTGCGGTATGTGTGTAGGCTTTCATTATGATTCAATGGAATACAACTCGCCGCTTTCGCCTCCGCTCCGCCTCCGCCTTCTGTGTGCTTCGTACTTTAAACGGAACGTCCACTAATTGAAATTATGCCCATTCAGCATAATGAATGTTGTTTTACAAAGTTGTACAATTTTATAGAAAATACGTAGATTCTGGGACTGAAGTTCGTAGGTTTGCAGGAAAGGCCTAAAGTACGTAGATCTACGTAAAAAGACGTAGAGTTGGCAACGCTGGGTGGGTGGGGAACCGATTCAACTTCAACTTCTTGTAGAAGGGCTCTGCGTTGAGCTCTGCTAGAGCAGAGCTCAGTGCGCGCAATGGTTATCGGTGGCAAGTTTTCTAAAAGTAAAGCGCATCGGAATAAGTAGATACCACTACTATTAACTAGGTAGGTACCCTACCTACATAATTACAAACAAAGGTAGGCAGGTACACTAGCCTTGTTAAACACAGGTTTTTTTATAACCATAAAAAGTACCTAATTAAGTAGTATATCAAATAGTAGGTAGTGAAATAATTTTTGAAATCTTTTTGTGCTTATTCATTACATACATACAAAAATACAAATCTTTCGTTAATAACAATACATAGTTAAATTCATTATAAATAATATATTCATTATAAAAAGGCACATGGATTTATTCCGTAAGGACCTCATATTCGTCAAACATAAGCTCCTCTCCTCCGAATGAAATGTAGCAGACACCATGAGATCGCTGCACTCTGCCAGTAGTGACGCTGCCCGCGTACCGGACCCGGCCAATAAAGAGAGGCTCTCCATCTTCGGACTCGCCAGCGGGAAAAGCGCTGGGAGGTACATTCCCGCCACTTGTGGCCACCCATTGGTGCGGGCCTCCAACGAGAACCTATAGTAAGAAATAATATATCTAATAGACGTACGACGACGTAGCGTACCTACCTATCTAGGGTTAAGTTTTACCGCGGCTCCACATTTGTGCCGTGAATTAACGCGCGAATTCTCGCCGTGAATTCACGGCACAAGTTGTACCCTCCACATTCACGGAATGCTCACAATCGTTCGTGAGACCCGCCGCGAAATGGACGTATGTAGGAGCTGCTGCTGCAATAACTTTGCTGTAGCTTTGTTTGCTGTGGCAACATATCACTACTTCAACGTCCAAAACATGAGAGTTTTTGGATAAAATGTAGCCTAAGTCAGACTATAATCTATCTCTGTGCCAAATTTCATCCAGGCCCGCGCAGCCGTTCTGGCGTGATTGAGCAACAAACATCCATCTATCAATCCATCCATATAAATTTTCACATTTATAATACTAGTGGCCCACCCCGTCTTCGCACGAGTAAATCATAAGTAGTATGTGCTATTCCAGACTATACCTTTGACTATACCAGACTATCTATCTCACTTTCAAATTACATCCCGATTCGTTCAGCCGATCTGGCGTGATTGAGTAACAAACATCCATCCAACCAACTGAGCGACTGAGCTTCCTAAATGTGATTACACCCTTCCGATTTAAGAGCCGATGTAGATTTAGAGCGTCGGAAGCCATTCTTCTTCCTAAATCGGATGCTACCTTCCTAAATGCTATTAAACTATTCTGAATTTAGGAACGACTAAATTTAGTCTCCGAAATTTAGGAAGTTTTAATACCCCTTTAACCGATCAAGGTATGTTTGTTGTTCACGCTCGACTCCATAGCGCGCGCGCAGTGATTGCATACGTCCGTACGCCCCTGTAGTCTGGAGTAAACTGGCACGGGGCCGTGAATGTGGATGTGTACGCGTGAACGCCGCGCGAAAGGGGCGCGAACCCTTTGTCGCGGGATAAAATACCGACACTGATCGGGGAACAGGCGTGAAAACGCGTGAACCCCGCGAAAACCATCCACATTTACGTTCACGCCTGTTAACGGAGCTTCACGGCACAAATGTGGAGCCGCGGTTAGGAGAGGCCTGGCCTATAAGCGGCTCCACTATCCAAAACAAGAAAATGTCTTGATATATCGGCTGTAGTTATTTAGGTATTTGATTACCTACAATGATTTTTGTATGATTTTCTTGAAGTGTCTTAGATCTCGGAATGGGCACTGGTGGCGTGGGCACGGCCACCCGGCCCCCTCTATGGACGACCGTGAGTAGCACGCACACTCACGCCTTTGAAGGTCACACCGCGCTGAGGCTAGGCAGATGAGACACGGGTAGCATTCGTGCGGATTCCGCAATGTCCGATAGAGCTAAGCCTAAGCTTGTCATTACATTACCTTGTAATTAGTTAACCTATGCTCCTTCCTCTTCCAAGGAATTAGCGCGCCACCGTGCGAAGTAACGAGCTTGCCAGGAGTGGTAACTCCGCCACAGCTGGCCTTGGCGACGTAGACCAGCTCGCCCGTGCAGTCCTGCCCGCCGACCACGGCATCATCCGGCACTTCCCCGTGCTTCGCCTCTTCCCATGTTGCGTAGTTATCGGGAACTGAAAATTTCATATAAGTAGGACTTGACACCATTACCTACTGATCCGGGAGAGAAGAAGGCAACTCGATCCTTGTTCAATGCTTATCGGTTGACTCCAGCCCAAATTCTAAAGAAATGGAAGAAAACGTTTGCCCTGTAGTGTGTGGGAATACAAGGGCTGTAATAAAAAGCAAGTGACCAACCTAGGATGACCCAAGCGCCTTTAGCTCCCAAGCAGGTTCTTAACCCCACGTAGTTTACTTTGAAAAGCTCCGGATCATTCCACATGAGAAAATCGCTGCTCGCTCCATCTAATTTTACGTGAACTGTGTTGTCCGTCCATCGCACACAAAAATCACGGTACTCATAGCCGCTAAGAATGTTTTCTGTTTCATTGGAGCATTTTTCAGGCTCTGTCATGTTCTTCAAGATCATGCTTCTGGTGTTGTTACAACCGCCTATAATGATCTGATTGAATAAGAAAATAGTAAGTAAGAAAGATCAGTGATGTCGAAAAAAATTTAAATTGAAAACTTTAAATTGACCTCGATAATCGGCTCACACGCCACTGGGTCCGGCGTAAGCGCAATATGAGCGTCATTGCTAGCTTTTACTTTGAACTTGAACACTTGGCTTGTCACTGGGTAGAATTTATACTTAAGGTTGTCTTCGGTGTTCACATCTGGAATTAAGTTTTAGTTAAGACTCCTCTTTTCAATGGTTGAGCAGATCCAGATAGGTACTGGTAGTACCTAGTACCTACCTACTCGATTTATTTCCTTAGTTTTGTATCGCTAACAAGTTATGAGCTAAGTAGGTAAGTAATGATATTTATTATGTGTCTAGGTCTATTAGTACATGCTGCTTCGACGAAGGAGGAGTGTCGAATATTGTTGCTTCCTAAAATTTGGAGTCTAAGAGAGCCAGTTTTCTAAGAATATGTTTAAAAAACGGGCATAAATTCACCTATAGACTTCAAAATAAATAAAATCGCTGTTTAATCAACTATCTCTTTTACTTTTATGCATTTTCTACATGAGGTCAAATAGATGTACTTTGATGCCCCCCACCTGTCCACTTTGTGCGGACATCGATGCCAGACCACCTTGTTTGTAGCGCATTAATTTAGGTTTCTAAGGTAGGAACTGAAGAAGCTCATCGGATTGAAGAATAAGACCGGTTGTGGAAATTTTCAAATCATGAAACCCTTTTTTAAAACTTACCTTACTTAAAATTACCATGATTTGCATCAAAATACTACTAATGACTACTGATGTTTACCCGAGAGGGTTTCCCTCTTAATTTTCTTGTTCATAAAGGAACATTAGGTCGTCGGTCGAACGAACCTCGTTTCAAAAAGATTATGCTTAGGTAAGCATAATCTACTACCCGAGCAAAGAAGGCAACGAATGTGTGTGAATCCACAATAAAGATGTACAATTTGTACCCAAGCTACGCACGCATGTTTTTAGTAGCATTCTTAGCACCTTTTACGAAAAAGGTCTATCCGCACCCTTCGGCTTCCCGAGAATTCATGAGAAGTAGAATAATGTTTTATTTCAAGCATATAACTACGTCTACCAGAAATACCTAGATATTTTAAAATTCTTGTCAAATATGTTTAAAAAGGAAATAAATCAATTAATCATGACAAGCACAGTTTAAAATTTAGGTTATTAAAATTACCTAAATGCAAATATGGCATATATTTCTCGTAAAAGATTTTTTTTTTAAATTTACATTTAAAATAGTCATAGGTAGTAGGTATAAAAGCTTTGTGTAACGAGATAAAATTCCTGTATCTATACATATTTATATTTTTTAAGACATGTTTGCGTAGTTTCACATAAAAAGATCTACTTTCGGTCCTGGCATTACTAAAAGTACATATCATTAAAGTACATACTACTTTACTGGAATCACTGAAGTACACTATTGTCATTCATGCTAAGGAATAGCTATTGGTGTTTTCAAAAGGTCAGGGAGCGTCCAGCCAGACAAACAAAGCAATTTCTAAAATGTAGGTAAAAGTCTGGAAGGGTGACTTTTTTATGAAATAGGGATTACCTACATGGTTTTATGGTTTTTAAGTTCCATAAGTATAAATATTTTTATTACTTACTTTCATAAAAAAGTGCATTCGGGTGAAATATTCTGGAGTTCGCAGGAATTGCCCCATAAAGAGAATCCTTATCAAAGATCTTATATAAACGATCCCATATAGGTACAAGTACCTACATACAGTAAGGGGGGAGTAAGGGGAGAACGGAACCAAAAACATCATCCGACCCTATTGTCAACCTCACCTGCACACGTCGGTGGTTCGTACGAATAGCCGGCGGCGGCGGCCCTCCGGTCACCGCGGCGCTCCCTGCTAGACAACGGACGAGGCTCTGGCGACCGAACCGTGGCGGTAAATCCACCAACCCAGTTGGAATACCACCGACTGAAGAGGCTTCAACGACCTGGGCTTGTAAATCATGCCCAAAATGTTTGGTGCAAAAGGCAACGGGATACCATTGCACTATCAATCCCACGAGAGTTATGATAAGGTCCAAAATGAAAGGAAATTTGCGTGACAATCCGCGTAGCGACCGGCGCCCTCGGTTGTCCGGGAATCAGGGTGTGAAATGTGCTACCGGCCATGAGACCGTAGGCGACCAGGCATCTCATGGAAACTATGCCTCTGGAAGAACCAAGATCCAACTACGCAGCAATATCAGAGTCGGAACGTGGAATGTGCGAGGTCTTCAGGACGAGGGTAAACTCCACATTCTTGACCATGAGCTTGAGCGATGCAAAACTGACATCACGGGTCTGAGTGAGACGCATTGGAAGGAGAGCGGACACCGTAATACTGAAAAGCATACCATCTATTTTTCAGGAAATACCTCTAGTTTTGCAGGAGTGGCCATTGCCATACCAAAGCGATGGAACAAAGCGGTTATAGGATACAATCCAATCAGTGACAGATTGATATCGATAAGGCTAAGCGCAGCGCCTACCCCGCTGAATATCATCCAAGTTTACTCCCCCACAAGTGCTGCCAAAGATGATGTTATAGAGGATTTCTACCATCAACTTGAAGCTTGCATAGCCACTATCCCTACTAGAGAGTTTCTTATAATTTTGGGCGACTTTAATGCGAAGCTGGGATCAACTATAACGGATTCAGGTCTTAGAAATATTGTTGGGCTATATGGTCTTGGCACTAGGAACGAACGTGGCGAACGACTCATCCAATTCGCAGCCGATAACAACCTAACCATCATGAACACTGTCTTCAAACAGCACCCCAGAAGACTGTACACCTGGACATCCCCTAGCGGAGAACACCGTAATCAGATAGACTACATTATGATCAGAACTCGATGGAGAAGCTCAATTACCAACGCACACACGTTGCCTGGAGCAGATTGTCATTCTGATCACCAACTTCTAGTTTGCAATTTAAGGATTAAACTCCGTAACTCTGTAACAAAAGCAACAAACAGGCGTTTAGAGATCACTGACAGGGCCAGTCTAGCCAAAAGCTTGCAGAACTTCACGGTGCACAGTTGTTGCGGTGACGACGATGAACATCCGAATACGCTATGGCAGAATGCCAAACTCTACATTAAAGATTTGGTCGAAAAATCACAGCCAAAATCACCTGCAACAAAACGACAACATTGGATGTCTGCCGACACATGGCAAATGGTTGAGCGCCGGAGAGCACTGAAGGCCACTGGAACAGCTGTACAGGAACTGAATAATCTTAATGCTAAAATACAAACAGCTTGTAGAAGAGACCGCAATGCAGCACTCAATAAAATCTGCGAAGAACTAGAGCGACATTCAGAGAAGTTTGAAACCAAAGATCTTCACATGAAAATAAAAACTATCACTCGTCAATTCAAACCAAAGACTTGGGCAATTGAAAACAAAGACGGCGCGACGGTAACAGAGATAAAAGAAATAGTCAACACGTGGAAAGAGTATTGTGGATCCCTATTTGCTGACCCAGACTCATTACCGTCACAATGTTCCCAACCGACAGAATTGGAACCAGATTTATTGAAGGACGAAATAAGAGCAGCAATAAAACACCTTAAACCCAACAAAGCTGTAGGCGTAGATGAGATACCGATTGAGATCATTAAAGCAATGGGAGAACCTGGAGTGGATATAATGCACGCTATCTGTGGTAGAATATGGACGACCGGCAATTGGCCGAAGGATTGGTCTTGTTCCCTTTTCATACCTCTCCATAAAAAGGGCTCCACCAAGAAGTGCAACAATTACAGGTTGATCTCTCTTATCTGCCACGCAAGTAAGGTGCTATTGCATATTATCAACAAGCGGTTACAGTCTTATTTATCTCCCGAAATAGCACCAGAACAGGCTGGCTTTGTTAAGGGCAGAGGAACGAGAGAACAAATTCTTATACTACGCCAGGTTATAGAGAAGTCACGAGAATTTAACAACCCCCTGTTTATAAGCTTTGTAGACTTTCGCAAAGCTTTTGACACAGTGCAATGGCAAAAACTCTGGGAAATTCTAGCAGTAATGGGTGTACCAAAACACCTAACGTACCTCATTAGAAGACTCTATGAAGATGGCACAGCTGAAGTGCGCGTGGACGGAGTGAACTCAAGCCCGTTCAAGCCTGAAGCTGGTGTGCGACAAGGTTGCATCCTCTCTCCGCTGTTGTTCAATATATACACCGAGCACATAATGCGGATTGTTTTGGACGACTGGGATAAAGGTGTTTCCATCGGAGGTCGGACAATTTCTAACCTTAGATACGCTGACGACACTACTTTCCTAACAACGTCTAAGGAGGATATGGAACACCTTCTGCGCCACCTAGAATCCACCAGCCTGAGCTTCGGACTAGCTATCAATCGAGAGAAGACCAAAATGATGAAAGTGAACCGTGCTGAGAATAACGAACCAGAAGTCCAAAGCATAGCTAACTGCGAAGTGGTCCAGAGCTACATTTACTTGGGGTCAAACATCACCAACAGCGGAGGCTGCGAAGAGGAGACGTTGCGCTATTACACGATCTGCTGCTGAAAAGCTCAACAAAGTTTGGAGGGACCGGCGGATAACCAAAACCACCAAGGTTCGTCTGATGCGGAGCCTAGTCTTTCCAATTTTTCTGTACGGATCCGAAACGTGGACCATGAGACAAAAAGAGCGGAGGAAAATAGATGCACTAGAGATATGGTGCTGGAGACGTCTCCTGAGGATTCCGTGGACCGCGCATCGAACTAATGTCTCTATTCTCGAAGAACTTCGCATAAAGGAGAGATTATCGTCGACTGTGCAAATACGAATACTTAAGTTCTTCGGACACGTGGCTCGGAATGAAGACTCGATGGAACGCCTCGTAGTACAAGGCAGAATGGAGGGCAAAAGGTCCCGTGGTCGCTCTCCAACTAGATGGTCGGACCTCATCACCTCCCTAACACAGTCCACCATGACAGACTGCTCCCACAACGCAACCAATAGGGAACGATGGCGACGCATTGCTCGAGCAGCCGCTCATCAGGACCCCCCATAACCACGACCACTCTGCCAAGAGTGCACGACTAAGAAGAAGAAGAAGAAGAAGACCTACATACAACATACTTACGGTACTGCTTCAAGCAACTATATTTTGCCACTATAACTTCTGATGTTTGAAAACACTGCGCTTCAAGTTCAAACATTTCTCGGTTTCTGCTATTTCACAAGTCACAAGCCAATGTCACAAGGTAATCTGTTTTCCTCGACAGACACGGCCTGTATTATGTATGAGATTTGTAACTACCTACTTATAACAAGCTTATAACTATCAAAACATTATACAGGCTGTTCCAGTCATCAACGATCAAGCAAATTAGTAGTATTTACCTATAGCCATTAGGTATCCTTCATAGATACGAAATTATATGATATGAATGTGACAAATATCTTTGTTCCTTTTTTAAGATTTTGGTGCGAATTCTGTTAACTATCGATTTTCTTATGAAGCTTATTTTTGCAATAAATACAATCAATTGTCAGGGTTATGTGGTCATGAAATAAATACAACGTTGATGTTTTAAAAAGTCAGTAGGCTACTCTATTAAGCTCTATTAAGCTACTCTACTAAGGCTTGGAAATCCCTCCTATCCCGGTCTCTCCCTTTTAGTTTGACCGTCAATTTTTGCAACAAACAACCTGTATAGTGTACTCCAAGTGTAAGTACGTAGGTATTATTATTGTGTCTGTAGGAAAGGTCGTACCGCACTAGCGCTGCAGCGGAGAGGCGGCGGCGGGGCGGCGGCGGCGGGGCGGCGGCGCGGCTAAACCCACTATGCTGCTGCAGGGCGACCAAATATTTTCCAGCTGGCAATTATGCCTCTCCGCTGCAGTGCCGTGCTAGTGCGGTTCGGCCTTAACGTGTTGATCAGCCGCATAGGTCGTTGAAAGTCCCTCATCGACCTGATAGGTACGCTATCGGGTTCATTTACTCGCTCGTAAACAATATTTTAAGTACCTTTAGGTTCATAAAAGTACGGTATCATCTTGGAAAATTAGGTACCTAGTCAAAGTAAATAACGAGTAGGTAATTAATTACTTATTATTAATTTTCTAACCATTAAGCTGGTGGGTTAAGGCTCTATTTTTCCATCGAAACCTTCGTCCTTACTTTTTTATTTGTCATAACCACCAGGTTCGGCAAACAGATTGGTGATCAGAAACAGAACCTTATGATGTGTATATGTCACCGTTAAATTGTAAATAACGTTAGATTACAATCTATCTAGCGAGATTGTAATCTGTCGATAGATTGTAAACCGCAACATTTGCTTATAATTTAACGCTTTATTTTTCGATAGATTATAATCTATCGAAGTGAAACCGTCAAATTGTAAAACAGAACGCACCTAGCGCGTTGATTTAATCAGGATGAATTTACCACAGAGTGAGTTACAAACCTATTACAGCGGGCATAATTAAAATAGTAAAAAAATACAATGGAGAAATCAAAGAATACAAAGTGTTTTAAAGTTGTTAGACGAGTTGGTAACTACAACACAATAAAATTATGTTTTCAAAAACGTTACTATATTTTCGACTTGTTTTTTTTTATATTTTGATTTAATTTTGTGATAGTTTTTTCTATAGGAAATTTTCATTATTTTTTCAATTTTACGTTGTGTTTGAGGAGAAAATATTTTTACGTTTCTGATTTTCTTATTTTGAGACCATGTGATATCAGAATTATTGATTAAGTACCTACTTAATAATAAATAAATAAATAATTCCGGACAGTCCACACAGCATCATCTAGCTCCAAGCTAAGCAGAGCTTGTGTTATGGGTACTAGATGACTGATATAATTAATTTCTGGAGATCGTTCACAAATTTGTTCCGTGGCAAAAATCGAACCCGCAACCTCCTGTGTCGTAGGCGGACCTTTGCCCACCGCGCCACATCGGTAATCAAAAATAAAAAAATAAAAACAAGAACTCAATTATTCTTGAAGTGCATTTATTTTATTTGATTGACACCTATGTTTCATTCCTAACTCTATGGACTGGACACAGAGCAGTCTACTGTTGCTGACCAATCAGGGATCAGGTCTTCGTATAGAACACAGTTTGAAAATTGTAAGATTGTGATTTGACGGTTTCACTTCGATAGATTATAATCTACCGAAAATTAATGCGTTAAATTGTAATGAAATGTTACGGTTCACAATCTATCGACAGTTTATAATATCGCGAGATAGATTGTAATCTAACGTTATTTACAATTTAACGGTGACATATACACAGTAAAAGCTGCTACTTGTGCTTTGTAATTGGGATCGCTTAGTCAGCGTGGAAAATATTCAAATAAAACCACCTCTGTACGTACATAGACATTTTAATAATAATTTAACAAAAATAATGCAGTTCTATATATTATGCAGTGCTGTAACATAAAATCAGGCACAGCGAACGCTGTAACATTCTTATAAGCTAGCGCGTGGTAACCCACAAACTTCCACTTCTACTTTTTACTTTTCTTCTGCTTTTCAAGGCATAAGGATTTCGTAGTCAGGGAAGCCCAGTTCTTGGCCAGCGAATGGGATGTAGCAGACGCCGTGAGATTGCTGGACTTTGCCGGTGGTGACGCTGCCCTCGTGGCGGACCCTGCCGATGAAGAGAGGCTCTCCGTCTTCAGATTCGCCTCCGGGGAAGGCGCCAGGGGGGATGTTGGACCCGCTTGTGGGGATCCAGTTGTTGGGACCTCCGACTAGAACCTGGAAGGAAGAAGGATTAAGAAATTGCTATGTTATGGTCGCATTCGCGTTATTCAGAGTAACTTAAGGTGATACGTGATTTTGTGTAGCATAGTTCTCTTTAATTTTTGCATTCTATTATGTTATTTTAGGTACCTAGCTTTTTAGTAGTTTTGCAACCATTGTAAGACATTTGTCATAAATCGTGCTAAGACAAACATCGAATCAATTGTACTTAGTTAGGGAGGCTATTTTTACAAGTAAAATGCTATATCATCATGAAACCCAATGTTGAAAGACTAGAAGAATAGCCAATAGTTTACAACGTAGTTAAATCTAAATCTGATTAAGAAATACTTGCTAACAAGGCCACAATTTATGTCTACGGGTACTTCACCTCATATGTACTTAAATAAATAGCATGGCAGAACCTTTGTTCTAACATAAAGCGGTCCAGAGCAGTTTCATGAACTTATTCGTATGCATGTGAATATCAATATTAAGCCTTAGTCTAGGTATCTATAATATCACCATAATCGTTGCTATCATACGACTTTTTCTCAGCAACCTTGAAACTCTACTAACCTGGTACTGTGGTTTTCCGTTCTCTTGCCCACCCCACGGCACGTACGCGCAACCGTGCGACGCAGCCAGTTTTCCCGGGATCAATGCACCTTCATGCTGAGCCCTGGCCACATAGAGAGGCTCCCCTGAGCAGTCTTGGCCTCCGACGACGGCGCCGGGCGGGATCTGGCCTCCGGTAGCGTCCACCCAGACGCCTGCTCCCGGGGCGCCCGCGCCGGGGTATCCAGCACCCGGGTAGCCCGGGGGAGGTGCGTACAGAGCAGCCGCGGAAGGTGCCGACGCCGGCACTGGAATCGGAAAGCATTCTTAGAAGGAGAAGGTAGATAAGCTGTTACGGTGAGTGGAAGCATAGAATATATAGTCGGCAGTGCTTTTATGCAAGGTGATTAAAGAAGATAAAAAGTAAAAGAATATTCGTTATTGGTAAGCAATTGTATATTTTGATAATTCACCAGCCTTGCCCATACAGACGCGGCGAGTGGGTACCTGCCACTTGTACGGCTAATGGTATTTGCCGCATCTATGTGGGAGAGGCTTAAGTCGCAAACAGGAGCTAAACTAGCGCCACCACTCATTTCATCCATTTAAAGCTCCTGTTTGCGTCTTAAACTGCACAGGAGGGTGTTGTGAGAAGTGGAAGCTCCGAATACTCAAACGCTACTTAGACGCACGTCATATTTACGTAAAGAATTTTGACGAATTTTCTTTGAAAAGCGTCTTTAGACTTGATTATCATCTGAGATGCGTTTGAGTATCGACTGATAGATTATCAAGTGTCATGCTATCTTATGAGCTGCTAATTGGCATACCATAATTATGGATACCTATTCCTTATTTAGTGCGTAGTTAGGTATTATATTCTTTTAATGCAACGTATAAGAAGAATGTTAACACGACTCTGTTGTCTTATAGTTGATGGATAAGACTGTGTTTATCCGTATTTAAGCTTTCTAGGATTTATTTCTCTGTATAATTCTGTCTAAATAAGTTGGTTAGCCAACAAAAAAATATAAACAAACAAACCATTCCATGGGGAAGTATTCAGTAGGAAGAGAGAGAGAGAGAGAATTAACAAAGCTGAAAAACAAGCTCAGGCATTATAAAAAGCTTGTTTTAATATGCGGCACTAGATAAATTAATCAAGACAAGAATAATCTATTGAGAATAAAAAAGAAACAAAATGTACCCAACAAACATACCAAATAGTCCATCATCCAGGTGCCGATTAAAACATTCCATTAATAAACAACGAATTCCCTTTATACGGTGGTTTTATTGGTTAAACACATCGAACCTACTCGATACTGACTAGGATTTTGAATGTTAGATTTTGTTTGCCAAATCAGTTACAATCCTTGCAAGCTAGTATTGGACACTCAACGGGGTTGTTCGCCTCCGGTGCGGAAATGCCTGATGCGCCAAGTGCCGGTCGCGCCCCAGCCGGTCCTCACTCCGAAGTGAGTGATCGGGAAGGGCGAGGGATCCACCCAGTCCAGGAAGAGCACGTCTGCCTCGGTCAGGTCCCGGACCGTCACCCTGCCGCAGCGCCACTCCACCAAAAACTTCTTGAACTCATTCGGCCTCAGAATACCAGGGGTCTTGACGGACACCTACGCCAAGTTCATTTATTAGGTTTTATCACCGCGACAAAAGCCTACGACATCTAAGTACGAGTAGGTACCTTGTCCGGCTGCTGCCTGCAGTGCCTAATAACCGATTTGGTGTTCTCCCAGCCGCCGATCATTATCTCATACATTGGGTCGACTTCGGCGGGCGCGCTCGTCAGACTGACGTGGCAGTTGTGCGGACCGCGGAACTCGAACTGCAGAGAACCGGATGCAGCGGGCCCGAATACGTACTCTAACTTGTCCGGAGTTTGGAACTCCGCCCCATCTGGATCGGATAAGGGTAAACGCGGGTCAATTTTGAGTTGGGTACATTTTGCGCGTTTTTGCTTGTTTATTGCCATACCTTCGATTTTCCAGGAGCCAGATGCTCCCCAGCCGGTGCAGACGCCTACAAAGCCGATGGGGAAGGGTTGAGGGTCAGACCAAGAGAGGAAAGGAATGGCCTCTCCCTCGCGACCGGCCGAGATGATGCCGCCGTCCCATCGCACCCAGAATCCACGGTACTCGCTACCGTTCAGGATACCGTTGGTCTCGGTTTCCGCTACTTCAGGCTTGGTCTTGTTTTTCCTGATGACGCTCTTTGTGTTGCCCCAGCCTCCGATGAAAATCTGCAAAATGTGAAGTAAAGAATCAGGAATAAACGCAACGAAAATACTACAGAGGCAGAGCAAAGTGCACTGGTGGCCTGCCCGTATACAAGGCACTGCTGTGATCGACTGCGAAGCAACCCAATTTTTTTCCTTGTACCTTTACCTACAAGATGAGTTAAACGTGTAATCAATGTTATTAGAAAACACTATCGGCACTATCTTTTTTTGTGGTAAGGCTGTAATAAGTTTTGCAACGGCAAATGTTAATTCAGGTTTCCAGAATAAACGTCTATAAGCCATGGAACGATTCTCAAGAAAAAAGTGAGATAGCTAGCCAAACGCTCGACCATTTCCAATAAAAAAACAAGCGTAATTATTGTACATGACGATTTTTATCAAAAATAATAATGAGATATAAACACCTGTTTCCACGAAGAGCCATTAAACTCGCACAAAGTATAGGAGCTGTTAACGCTGGAGGAGGGATCAGCCATTTATTATCAATCATGAAAATATTTTGAATTTGTTTTGTAATGTTTTTATTTTTTTTCTTCATTATTTGTTATTTTAGTAATAATCACTACATAGTATAAAACAAAGTCGCTTTCTCTGTCCTTATGTACCTATGTCCCTATATCCCTTTGAATGCTTAAATCTTTAAAACTACACAACGGATTTTGATGCGGTTTTTTTTAATAAATAGAGTGATTCAAGAGAAAGGTTTATACGTACAATAAAACGTGCGAAGCCGGGGCGGGTCGCTAGTAATAAATATAATTTTAAAATATACATACCTCAACAATAGGTTCAGACTCCTGAGGGTGCGGAGTCAGCGCGATGTGAGCATCGTTGGGTGCCCTTACTCTGAACTGCACAGATCCAGATGATACCGGATAGAACTGGTACTGCAGGTTGTCCGCAGTCGACACATCTAGAAAAAAAAGTCGTAAAATGTTCAGTGTCTGAATCGAAATAGCCGCATAGTGATTGAGTCAATGACCCGGTCTGTGCGGTTAGAATTCTATCCGCAATACGATTTCCCGCAATTCCTATTTAGTTAGTTGTAGGTGGGTGCTTTGCTTGCTAAACAGGGCGTGCCTTTCAACGGAGAATATGTATAGTTATTCCGCGGTCACTCAGGCTGCCGAGAATTGACCTTGGTAAAAATTGGTCTGTCCACCTATTAAAAAAAAATTAATATAACTTTGGTGTTTTTGTTAATTTTTCTCAATGAAACGGATAAACGGAGCACAATAAAATTTGTGCAAGGAGATAGATATCCCCCGTAGAAGGACTTTTTTCTCGGAAATTTGCGCACGAAGCAAATACCTACCTACCTAAAAGCTAGTCTTTGAATATACACTCCGCTATATAATAGCTCAACAATAGGTTCAGATTCCTGCGGGTGCGGAGTGAGCGCGATGTGAGCATCGTTATGTCCAGCAGTGGACTAATATAGGTTGATGATGATGATGATATAATAGCTCTAGTGCTTCATGATAGATTGACGACCAATGTGGCGCGGTGGGCGAAGGTCCACCTGCGATGCAGGAGGTTGCGGGTTCGATTCCCGCCTCGGAACAAATTTGTGTACGATCTGCAGAATTTTGTTTCGTTGGTCTGGGTGTTTTCTATGTATGATAAAAAATATCTATCTATGTAATGTATTGTATTAAGTATAATCAGTCATCTACAAGTACCCATAACACAAGCTCTGCTTAGCTTGGGGCTAGATGATGCTGCACACAGCATCATGTTGTCCGAAATTCAATAATTTAATAGAAAAAATCAGTCGCTAGAAAATAGCAACACGAATGCGACAGTTTTAATAAAAACAACCATTAATCAGTATTGTCTAAAACTGAGAATTATATATTTAGACTCTTCTAATTCAGCCGAGGAGACTATACCTAGTCCTGGCTATGGTAGAGTCCTAATGTAACAAGTCACGTTATGTTAAAAAAGTAATGGTGTGGCTAGCTAACTTAGTCTAGTGCCAAATATGGCTCATGTTTGTGGCATTGGTATGCGAACAACCAGCCCACTACATTCCATAAGGAATCTAAGTGCTTCATCACTTATCAACAGATTTAAAATAAAGGAGGTTCTCCATCGAACCGTATTTTTAAGTGTATTATAACTTTTTCTAGGTGAACCGATTTTGTAAATGCTTTTTTATTTAATTATTTGTCTGGTCTTTTTCATTTGGTCGTATCATTTATAAATTTCATCACGCATTTTTTGAGTTGTCCTTATTAATACGCTGGTATTTTATTGACTTCGATCACATAAATTAATGATGATTTCATTTTTAACTGATTTTTTTTTGTTGAAAGTTTGTTTAAACGCGCAAAATTATTTGAAGTAGATTTGAGGAGACTTAAACATACCTACCGCATTTTTAAATACATTCGTCAACGGAATTATTTAGTGACGGTATTAATACATTTTGCAAGCAATTAACTTGAGACAGGTGTTATTTCTAGATTTTCACGTTTTCGTTCAGTATAATAAAATAAAGTGTCTTCGAGCGACCTCAAATTATAAACACCTACCTACTGTAGAATTTATTTATTTCTTATTGCTTATTAAAATAACGTTTAACATATTATATTTATGAAGAATTTACATACATTTTTTGCTTCATGTAGGTATGTTTTTCCCTTTTATTCATATTGTATGTAGGGTCTTGTAAAGTTTATGGAATCCTTATAAATTTATTTTCTTTCTTTTTCAATGATTTCCAATATTACAAACAGTAATTAGTAGATCCAGGCTAATTGTTAATTTTTAGTTTGTTAATCATTGCTTACATCGAAGCGAGAATTTACACCTTCAGATTTTCACATAACTAGACCTATTTAGTAGAGCATTGGCAAACTACCTATAATAAGATCGATCTAGACCAGGTTCTTTAGCCTAGCAAAATATAGCTCACTCTAATTCAAACGTCTAATGTATGATGTCATCCAATAAAAACAAATCAATGCTCGTCGACTTCCACCCGACCTCGTTATCCTAGGGGCGTGGTGGGTTTACAATGAGCACGAAATAGTGGTCATTTTGGGACTCTTTGAACTCTATTAGGTATTTGTTTATTTAGACTCGACCTAGCTTTTTAAAAGGCATACCTACTTGTTTTACTCATCAAAAAATAAAAGCGAAGAGGTAGCTAATCGAAACAAACATTATTGATTCAATTCTAATCTTAATTCAGTTCTAATTCAAATCTAAACGCCAGCCAAATTATATGTGAATTGTTTGTAAACTAACCTACCTGCAAAATTCAATCTCTTTCATAAAAAAGAATTAATGTTCCTGTTGATTTGAGATTATTATTTCGGTAAATACTGCTATCTGTCTAATTACATCTGAAACTTGACATCAAAAATGAGTATTTTATTTGTGGTTTCTTCTTCTTCTTCTTCTTCTTCTTCCGGGCCTTATCCCACGCTAAGTGGGGTCGGCACAACATGAATTCTTCTTCCATTCTTCTCTGTTATTCGTCATCTCCTTATTCACACCTTTCTTAAGCATATCCTCTTTTACACAATCCATCCATCTGGATTTGTGGTTTGTTTACAAATATTCCACATTGAATTTGGCTGAAGTATCGTGTCTAACTAGGCAGAGTTTTTTTCTATCTAATGTTGGAATAAAACAAATAGGAAAGAGCGCGAGCGAGAACAAAAGAACTATTAATACTAACATATTTAGATATCCACCAAATGGTTGTAATGTTATTTGAAAAACAATAGCGAGCATGTTTTAAACCTTCGCAATCTACAAACTTAATTGTTTTCAACAACAACACAACCTTTAGTAAAAACCTTCTTACCTACCTTGATAAAAACCTTAAACCGTTTGCATCGCTTTATTATCAAAACAGTAAACCAGAGTAATGTTAGCAGGTAATATAAAGTTATCAAGGTCGATCAATTTTCACTCTGTATTGGGCGGAACTGTAATCAATATTCAGGCATGAGCACATTCAGTGGATGTGACAAGTCAAAGAAGGTTATTGACACAGATAGTGAAGATTTTTGCTGCATCAACAATATTCACAATCAAATTATTATTTTTTTATCAAAATAATAAATAACATTACAGATTATAATACTTTATCTATGGCAATCATTAGGGGAGGCCTATGTCCAGCTGTGGACTGATTTAAGTTGATGATGATGTTGATGATGTCTTAGTATTAGAGTCCCTTTTTGCCCTTTGTGTACGGAACCCCAATAATCTTACATCAATGACATAGTGACATAGATTCTATAACATAAAGTACTGAGTTCATTATGGCGTGACCGGATCGCAGGGCTAGGCTAACCTTCGTGTGACAGGGCAAAGTGATGGATGATATCATCTTTAGCGTCTACATAACAATGTCATAGCTAATATAAAACAGATGATAAGTTGTGTTTTGATGTCACGGAACTGGTTTTCAGTGACTTTGTTTATAATTTTTTTCTTATCTCAAATTGAGAGTGTTTTAACTTATAATTTGCCTGTGAAGATAGTAGGTAACTACCTATAGTATAAATACCAGTTAACACCGAAAAGTTACTAAAGACTAGAATTGCTCAGCAAATAGTCAGACCAGGTAGGCTATGCCGCCTCCATTAATTCTGTTATTATGGTCCCAGATGATGTCACCACTAATTTATATACAAGCTGGTTTCTCGCTTGTTTTGTCTAAAACGTTCGATGTAATTTTTTTAGCTTAATGCATCCCACGGCTGGGCTGAAGCTTGTTCCATTCAGTCCATGCGATCTCTTTCGTCTATCGTCCTATAATCGTCATTGTCGATCGTGTCCTTAACGCTCTCGTGGTAAGAACTTATTTCTTAATTATTCATAGGAAAGTGGACTCCAGTTGGTATTGATCTCAAATAATACCGGCAAACCGCACCCGTTTTTGGATCAGTGCCAACAAAACGCTCAGAAAACTAACCGGCTTTTTCAAATTTATCCGTTTCAAGGTCTCCAAACATCAAAAATTCTATTACGTAGCAACAAACATTACCCGCCGCCGGTTCCAAACATTCCTTAAACTCTATATTCCATAACTAACAAATAAAAATACACGAAAAAAATACCTTGAACTGATATTAATAAAGTAAAAGCTGACTTACCCATGATATTGGCCATGGTTAGTTGATTAAAACTTTTTCACCGACTGAGAGACGTAGAAGCTCGCCGAGTACTATTTTAATACTGGAGTCGACCCCGCGTATTGCCGGCGATCAAGTCGGCACAATGAGTCGGCCAGTCAGTATGTCATCTCCGTATATTTACTGTGACTCACACGAACGCAGTTTGTCGTACGAGATGATGACGTGTTTACAGTCATATCTTCCTACGATGCATCGTGATTCCGAGTTCATGCAACACGTTATAATTATGACGTAATAAAGTCTGTTAAGATGAGAAAATAATTTGAATCATCAGCGAAGCATCAGCCTATCAAAAATATCTTTATGGAATTTTATAACTTAATAAACTTATTGTAATGTTGGAGGTGTTTTAGTTTTAAATTTTATATCAATATAGAGACAGAAGACCCTGCTGGGCACACAATATGTAGGTACCTAAACTTCAAATTTAAATGAACTTCTTTTTTCTTTACTTCTCGCTTTTTCCGTAACATAAAGAATCCTTTTATCTTATTACAAGTCTAGAAGTATTAAGTAGTTAAGGCAAAAGGTGACGACACCCAAATTGAACATGGTGCAACAAACATGAACAAAAATGTTTTTCTAAATATATAGTAGTCACACATCTATCAGAATCTCATCTTCATCATCAGCATTAGTATTATTAATCGTAGACCTCCCTTAGTGAGCGCCATAGTGCCCTTTCTTCAGCTTGCCGCATCCAGCATCTGCCTGCAGTCTTACGCAGATTGTCTTCCCACCTGGCTAGAGGGCATGCAACACAAAGTTTTCCGAGTAACGATCTCCACTCAAGAACACATAATAATAATAATAATAATGCTGGACAATCCACACAGCACCATCTAGCCCCAAAGTAAGCTACTCAAAGCTTGTGTTATGGGTACTAGATAATTGATATACTTAATACAATATACTACATATATAAATATTTTTTATTATACATATTAAACACCCAGACCAACGAAACAAATTTCTGCCGATCGTGCACAAATTTGTTCCCAGGCAGGAATCGAACCCGCAACCTCCTGCGTCGCAGGCGGACCTTCGCCCACCGCGCCACATCGGTCGTCTGATAATAATACTTACCAGAATCTACCTACATGTATTTGTGTGATGTATAGAGTTGGTTTACTGGCAGAGTCTCTATACTGTGGTAAATAGGTGCTACGCCGACCTCGCCGCGACGCCGAGGATGATGTCATACCGGCTGCCTCCCAGAAAATAACAGTCTGCAGCTCAGGACTTTGGATTCGTTGTTCTTTAGTATTGGAACTGGTAGTTAGGACCTTCTGAGAAGGGGTGAACGTTAAACAGCGTAGAAATTGGTTGTTATTCTGTGGACAGGCGGCACAAGTCTGCAATAACAAGTTGCCGAATGTTAAATCATTATGGCTTCATCTAAGGAATTTTAGCGATCGTACTTGACGAAAACCCTCGCTCGAAACACTGCACTAGGATCTAAAATTGAAGTAAAAATTACGTTGTCGTGCAAATGCAAGTGCTGTGACATAAGAGTAAGATCCGAGTTCACCAATAGATTAGGTAGGAGGACATTTTAAACGGTTTGGATATTTTTGACATAGCATTAATTCACACGTATTTTGCAAATACCATAATCATAAATAAGTAAGTATAATTTGTATCTTTAACTAGCCCGCGGCTTCGCACGCGTTGTTTCTATGCAAACGTCTTATTTTTCTAGGTTACCTATTTCTATCTCTAGGGAACTGATTTATGGGATAAAAAGTAGCCTATGGGTATAAGTATGGGTTAGAACTAGTTACATGTAAGTATTCAAAATTTCAGCCAGATCCGTTCCGTAGTTTTTGCGTAAAAGCTCAGATCAAGAAATCATCCATACAAACTTTCGCGATTATAATATTCGTAAGGAAAAGACAAACGTCAAAGTTAACCGACGAACCTGCCTTATTGTCGGTGTTATCTTTTGGTGAACACCAGCCTCATAATAAAGGTACCTAACTAACGAAAGCGTATCAGAAACCGGATTCTGTTTTCCGAGTCCCCAGAACAGAGAAAAATACAATTTGGCATTTATGTCTGCTATGATTTAGTTTGATAGTTCGAGCCATCTCGTTCAACATTGGTATCAACAACAATAGAATGTCCTTGCTTCAGTTCAAGGTCAAAATTATTATACAAAAGATGAGTCAGAGATTTGCCAATTGGAGTAGATATATTAGGTTAAACCGTTCCGTGGTTGAATGTTTTTAGTAGGTATTTCGTGGTAAGAATTTTAACCAGTGCTGCAGTGATCGGAATCTTTGAACTCAGTAGTCAGTAAGTACTTAAGTTGTTAAAAGCAGTGATCGGAATTACCTGAGCATACTTAACTAAATTTCAGTGGAAGAGAATCCATCCCAAATTACATATACCTATGTGTTAGGTAGGTAGGCACTCGTCAGAACCCAAAACATGGACTATGATAATATTTATGTCATAAAAGTAAACTTAATCATTTTGAAATCCCGGGAATTAAACATCATCATCATCTCGGGATATAGAGGATGTATTAATATGTGTTACACTCGAACTTTAGGTAGGTAAATATGCTCATGTCATTCCGATCACTGCTTATAACATACTGAGCTCTACCATAGTTCTACATTTTTTCTAGAAGTAGGAACCTACTTTACTAATATTGACAAACATAACACACGTAATTGGTATGTAGGACATTCTGGTGATCGTTGAGTTTTAATAGCAACCATGATTGAGTCATCAATGACGAATCCAGAGGTCTCGTTGACCTTTTTGGTCACGTGGGTAGCTTGATTTAGCGAATGATGTTTTCGGTATGTAGAAATAATCTTAGTTATACTGACTTTTGACCCATCTATCCGAAAGAGTCACCTCCAGATTGGACACTTAAAATCAACATATATGTGGCAAAAAAAAAAATGTCATCTTTTAAAAAATGTAGAGGTACAAAAAAACACTCCTAAGTTTATCTTATGATGATACAGAGAAGCTATTAGATACCTATCAAGTAATATATTTTTATATAAGTTCTTATCGTTAACCAAGTTATAACAGGTCTTCTTTAGTTAGTCTTACTCTGTGTTAGTTAAGCTAAGCACCTACCTTAATATTATACACATACTGTACCATAAACACCATTTTTTAACATCATAAATGCCTTTATTGTTTATAATAATTGATTTTAAATTTAATAATTATCACTCTTTGTCGCCTGAAACATAGGATTAACTAGTTCAGGCTGTTGTGCATATCTATATCTATTATTGCACTTATGTTTTGTCTATTTATCAATAAATTTTATCGAGTTTCTTTGAATATTTATTTTTCGGGCGGGAAGGCGGTAATCGAACCCGCAACCTCGCGTCGCAGTAGACCTTCGACCGACGCGGCACATCGATCATCAAACCTCATTAGTAAACATCAGGTGCCTAGTTAATAATTATAATTGCCTTGGTATCAATTAACAGCAGAGTAATAAAATTACTGAAAATAAAATTATCTACCTAAAATTTTACCCCATTCCAGACTTTACTAGTCTTTCTAGGGTAACCTAGTGGCTGGTTAAATTTGAACCACGAATTCATTATTCATTTATAACCACACTTTGAAATCGTTATATCTTCTAAATCGTTCAAAAGATTTATTACAAAAACTATTAAACTTAACCACAACAATGAAAGAAAGTACTTAACTAGTAAGAATAAAATTAAAATTAAAACTGTCAATGAAAATATAACAATTATAACTAGGTAGATACACTTGTTTAATGTCGCGAGGCTATTTCTATCCCATGGGAACTGATTTATGGATGAAAATGTGTTATTCTAGGGCCAGAACTACGTCTATTCACAATTTCAGTCCGATACGTTTGTAGTTTTTGCATGAAAGAGGAACAAACATCCAAACATATACCTACTATGTTTCGTAAATACTGCCTTTCGTAGTCGATTCTAAATTCATACACTAGGTACCAGGTTTCTCATTTGCTGAAAACATATTCTGGCGCAAAAACTTAATATATTTTTGTTATTACATGTTGGACAATCCACACAGCACCGTCTAGCCCCAAAGTAAGCTACTCAAAGCTTGTGTTATGGGTAGGTACGTACCTATATGAGAGTGAACCTTATGTTTGCTATGCATTCGGTCAAGGCTGTTTACCGAAGCGATAATAGAGTAGATATCAACTAAACATTGTAGAAAAGCGATAAAATAAATTAGGAACATGTGGATATAATTATAATCAATAATACAATACAAGGTGTTTCTAAAGAAAGTTGAAATTTGTTTAGCTGATGCGTGAAATGATCAAGATATAAATTCAGTTTTAATACTTAAATAAATTAATAAACAATGCTGGGCAAATCCACACAGAATCATCTAACCCTAAACTAAGCAGAGCTTGTGTTATGGGTACTAGATGACTGATATAAGTAGTAAATTAATAAAATTCATTACCTACATAGATTTTTTTATTATACATGGAATACATCCAGAACCCCGGAATAAATATTTGCAGATCGTACAAACATTTTTCCAAAGGCGGGAATCGATACCGCAACCTCACGCGTCTCAGGCAATAACATAGTTTAGAAACAGACATCGGTCGTGAAACATAGTTTTAAATATTTTATATTTGATATACAAACATAGAAAATACTTGAATCAAATATCTGCAGAGATCATACAAATATAGGTATACTCCTCAAAACAAAATAAGGGCCACCACTAATTTTCCGATTATTATTATTTTTTGCTGGATTTTTTGCTCGGATCGTTTCAAATTTAATAAAACAATGTTTTTTTAATTATATTTAATGAATTTTAATGCAATTAGACAAAAAAATACGTAAGCTTAGGATTTTTTGGTTTTTATCACATTTTATGGCTGTTTACACATAACAATAACATCAAATTGAAGACTAAACGCACAGCTTAGTTGTTTCAATTTAGGGTGTTTAATAACGGGTATGTCCTCCCCTTTTCAAAACACATTCTTGAAGTCTCGATGGCATGCTTTCAATAAGATGGCGGATGTTTTCCTCAGGGATCTCCTCCCAGCACCTTTTCAACAATTCAATCAACTGTTGCTGGTTGTGTACATCCTCTTCAGCTGCTCAGACTCGGCGTTTTAATTGGTCCCAACGGTGTTCTATTGAATTCAGGTCAGGGCTGTTCGCAGGCCATGCCAAAACCTGAATATTGGCTTCCTCCAGGACAGAGATTGTCGCCCGGGCTGTGTGAGGTCGAGCATTATCCTGCATTAGGATAAAACCGTCCGCCGCTCGTTGTGAAAATGGGATGACAAATGGCCTGACAACTCGTTCGATGTAGCTCTGAGATGTCACAGTGCCCTCATTCAGAAAAACAAGGTCTGTTTTACCTTGTAAGCTAATCCCGCCCCAGACCATTACATTGGGGCCACCATACCTGTCACGTTCGTGAATGCAAGGATCAGAAAATCTTTCTCCGCTTCTTCTCCATACTCGCGTACGTCGATCGTCACTAGAAAACTTCACCTTACATTCATCCGTAAAAGCACTTTACGCCATTCCTCCATGCCCCATTCCAGATGTTGACGTGCAAACCTTAATCGATTTGCACGCTGAGTCCCGGTCAGTTTAGTGCTGGTTACAGGCCTTCGTGAACGTTGCTGGTCTTCGTGCAAACGATTTCTAATGGTCTGATCGCTGACAAGGGTACCAGTGGTCCGGCGTAATCGGTTTTGTAATACGCGCGCTGTCACATTACGATCACGTCGCGCAGTAAGTCGCACATACCGGTCTTCCTGGGCGGTGGTAGCTCGATTTCTTCCAGAGCCACGACGCCGGGATACACTCCCGGTATCCTGATACCGGTTCCAAAGGTTTTGGATAGCCCTTCGGAAATATCCCAGATGTAAAGCCACAGAACGTTGTGACCGACCAGCCTCTATCTTCGTTACGGCTCTGGTAGCAGAAGCATTGTCTATATGGCGTCGAACTCTTGGCATTTTATGGTTAAATGATCAACTTACACATTTAACTTCCGAAAACAACCGTGCTTGTCAGTAGACTTGTGTTAAACTAATCTGAGATCAAAGTGACAAAATGAACAAAACTCACCCACTTCACGATATTTGAGCCATCAACATACCGTTAACTCCAATATCCCTAGTACTTCACTGTTATCGTTAACTCAACACTTGAGAACATAGTGGTATTCATAAAAAATATTCTCGTAACGAAAGTCAGCAAAAAAATGGTCTCAAAACAACAATATTCGGGTGGCCCTTATTTTGTTTTGAGTAGTATATATCCCGAGGTGGCAATCGAACCCGCAACGTATAATTTATTGAGTAAGCTAAATTTATGAGAACCTAGGTAGTGTTAAGTCAAACCTAACATAGGATTTAAGGCACTATATATACTGACAAAGATATGTAACTTAATTGTTTTAAATAAAAAATCTTATTATTATTTTTGACCTTCTGTGTCACGCGCAGGCAGTCTTTCGCCCTTCGCCACTGAGGTCATGAGAGCTAGGTAGGTTATTATCGTTAGCTTTAAAACAATGTGTTTATATAGACTAAACATTAAAGATTAAATGAAAAAAAAACCAGTGATGAATTACGTCATCTTCACCAAAATTAGAGTCATTTCGAAGCGTCAGAAAAAAGCCTCTATTTCGCATTTGGATCTGACGTGATAATGTCCAATAAAAGGAGGCAAATCACCCCGTGCTCCACACCCAGACCTTGGGTACCTATGATATGTAGGTGCGGTGGGGGGTCAATTGACGTCACTAATTCTACTAATAATAATATATGCGAATGTTGGAATGACATATTTTAACGATATGCGGGTGAATGGGTGTTTTTTACAACCTTACCGGTCGCCTGAAAATCATTACCTAATGGCCTGGGTCCAGCTGAGCGATTACGCAAAACTAACCATCCATCAGGTCTGATCTGGAATAACCCGTAGTATGCTACTCCTCCCCAAAAACCAAGTTCTCATGGCAAAGTTTCCAAACCTACAACAATAGATCTATGTACCTAGTTGATTTGGAATAACGTGCGTATGCGAAGCGAATTTTACATAGTTAAGTACTAGTTTGAACTTTTATATTTCTTGGTTGTAATTTTCGTTGTTGATATTTATAGGTAAGATATTTTTAAAACAATAATAGGTAATTCTAAAGAATCTCGTCCCAAGCTAAGCAGAGCTAGAAATTTGTGATTTCTGATTGAAGCGTAAGTGTGGATAAGATCAATCATCAATGATACACTTCCTAGCTCTAAATAAAACTCTAGGAATAGTTGAAACGCAGCCAGAACAGCACTGAAATTTTATAAAAAAAAATAACCTAAAAAAATCAACTTATGGCCTACTATATAGAATTTTAGTAGTTACTGACATCTATTTTAATTTTCACATATTAACAACATAGTTTTTTTACATAGCGCCACGACACCTATAACATTTCACGAGCAACTATTTGGTCACTTTGCTATTGCGCTCCCTTCAAAAGGAAAAGCTTCTACCGAAAACTAAGAGATGGCTCTGTAACAGTGTCTTGAAAAACTCAGATTCGAAATAAAAAATTTAAATTGGAAACTAGGAAGTACGTATTTCAAAAACCGGCAAAGTACCGTGTAGGGCAAAGCGCTGTCAAAGATTTATGTTTGTTACCTCGTCACGCCAAAACTTCTGAATCGATTGATCTGAAATGAATAGATGTAGGTAGGACGTAGTTCCAGGCCTGGAGTAAAACTTAGGCTAATTTTCGCTGTTTTCTCGTGGTCCCAGGATTTTGTCCCATTAAAGGGACCACAAGGGAGAACTGTTTCTCGTGGTCCCATTCCTTTTCATAAATTTTTACGCGGGTGAAGCCGCTGGGTGCAGCTAGTATTTTTATACATTGACTAAATAACTAAATACAGTCCGTTGTCGTGAGGATTTATTTCTCTATTGTTATTCTGTCTGTCTATCAGTGCCGGATTTATAATTTTTATGAGTATAGGCCACTTTTTTCCGCCGCCCTATGTACAGAGCCGTTCATTATTAGCTGCGCACGGACCCCACCCCCCCCGGTAGACATATAATTTTATTGTCTGCAATCGACTGACCGTCCTCTGAAATCTGCCGCCCCCCTAGGACGCCGCCGCCCCTAGGCCGCGGCCTATACGGCCTATTTACAAATCCAGGACTGATAAAAAAAAAAAAAAAAAAAAAAAAAAAAGCCTTTATTGTTGTGTTTTACATTTTTTTTACTTAAAATTAATTATGGTATGCCTGAAACTTATTTTACTTAATTACCTAACTACTATTAAATATGTAACCGTTACCGGCAAACGGTATTTATTTTACACAACTTGTCCTCCGACAAAGGCCTCCTCTAAAGATTGCCACTCCGTTCTATTCCTGGCTATGCGGCTCCATGTTGGACCTGCTATTTTCCTGAGATCATCTTCCCATCTCTTATTCTGTCTACCTCTGTTTCTCTTACCATCTAGTGGGTACCATTCTGTTGTTAGTCTTGTCCATTTTTCTTTCTTCTCCCTGATCATATGTCCTGTCCATCTCCATTTCAGTTGTTTGTATGTTGTATATGCATTCTTAAATTTGGTTTTACTTTTTATGTCTATTAGTTTTACTTTATCCTTTCTTCTAACTCCCACTGTGCTTCTCTCTATTCCGTTTTGACAAATTTTTATTTTGTTAGCTAATTGTTCTGTTAACGCCCAGGTTTGACACCCATATAATAGACAGGGTAGGATACACATATTATATATCTTCCTTTTTTCTTTCATAGGCATTTCCTTGTTTTTCATGACTTCGCTAAGTGACCAGTATCGTTTCCAAGTGTTAGTGATTCTTCTTTCTATTTCTTTTTCCATGCAATCTTCTATTGATATTAGCTGTCCCAAGTATATGTATTCGAGAACATACTCTATTTGCTCATTATTTACTTTTATGATTTTTGTTTGTGGAGAGTTTGACATAATTTTTGTTTTACTTAGATTCATTGTTAATCCTGCCTTTTCACTTTCATCTGCTAGTTCTTGTAGCATTGTTTCTAAGTTTCTCGGGCTGTCAGAGAATATGATTAAGTCGTCTGCAAAACGTAGGTGGCTCAGGGTTTCGCCATTTATGTTTAGTCCCTCATTCATCCAATTTAGGTTCCTGAATATCATTTCTAAGACTGCAGAGAATAATTTAGGTGAGATAGGGTCCCCTTGACGTACTGCTCTCTTAATAGAAAACTCTTTGCCTATACTTTCTAGCTTTACTTGAGCAGTACTCTTTGTGTAAACCTTTTTTAATATTCGTATGTATTTTGTTGGTACACCCTGTACTTTTAGTGCATCCCAGATAAATTCATGCTCCAAAGTGTCGAAAGCTTTGTTGTAATCAACAAATCCCAGGTAGTAAGTCTTGTTGTATTCTTTATATTTTTGTAATATTTGTCTAATGGTATGAATATGGTCAACTGTTGAAAAATTTCGACGAAATCCAGCTTGTTCTTTGGGCTGATTTTCTTCAAGAGTATTGGTAATTCTTGATAATATAATTTTTGAAAATACCTTATAAACGTTAGACATCAAGCTAATTGGCCTGTAGTTTGATATATCTCCTTTGTCACCTTTTTTATGTAGAAGTATGATTGTTGATTTTGTCCAATCTTCAGGAATCTCCTCCGCGGCCTATACGGCCTATTTACAAATCCAGGACTGATAGATATGTATTATAAACACGAAAGTGTATATTTATGGATGTTTCTTACTCTTTCATGCAAAAACTACTGTTCGGATTGGTCTGAAATTTGCCCTGGAGACATAGACGTACTTTTCATTCCATACATCAGTTCCTAGTTGGATAGAAATAGCTTTGAAACGGTACCATAGAAACAACGCATGTCAACCCACGGGCGGGTACAAGAGAACCCGATAAAATAGTAAGGACGCCACTTATAAAATAGGTAAGTATAGTCCATCTACATAGCTAAGGCTACGAAGAGCTACGAGATGTCTACGTTACAATATTTTCATGTAAAAGACATCAACGCGCTTCATTTTGCAAATTGCTCCGCACTGATAGTTGAAAGTGTATTGAAGACTAAATTCCTTTAATTTCGCTGACGTTTGTTTTCCTCACTAATGAAAATGAAATAATTTGTCATGTTTCTTAAAAATTACGATCGGACTTCAATTTCTTTATTAAAAATTGAAGAAATTTACATTCAAGTCAATAAAAATCGCATTACTCGAAAACTACTGTCCAGATACAATCTATTTTGTATTTCCCTTGTATTGTATAACATGTTTTTTATAAATGTATTCTATATTATTTTATTTATTATTTGTATGGGACCTCATGAAAAGCTGCAATGGTGCTTTCAAATAAAAAAAATCGTTTCACATAGAAAAAAGTTCTGAGGTAAAACGCAGCAATCAGTCGAATTTAACCTCCTTTTTTCAAGTCGATAAAAATTAAATTTACTTACTTAAAAAACAATCATAATCTATCAGGTAGGTTTTACCTAACGAACACATAATTTAATATTCTTAGCGTAAATATAGTTTCTACGAATTATCTACAGATCAACATAAATTTATTGTACTATTATAACATAATTAGATCACATAGCTCACTAGTATATACAATTATAACAAACTCTTAAAAATCAAAGCCGTCACCAGAAGGCAAAGTACCCAGAATGCTGGCAGCATTGCCACGTTGAATGGCAATGCTAATTCGTTGACCAAAATAGAAGCCAGCATTCTTATCTCCTGTGGACTCTATGAGAAGTTTCGTAAGATCTTTAAAAATTGTGTGTGCCCCAGGACCCCAAGGACCAAGGGTTTCCACCCCAAATGGCTCAAATAGGTAACCTCGGTCAAGATTAGCATATTTTCGCCGTTTGAGGGACTCCGCTGATGAAGCTGCGGAGCCAGCCCTTGCTGATGTCCCTGCCAGATGTGAAGGCGCTAGAGTATCTACACACGTGGCATCCCAAACTAAAGGCCGACCCATCTTCCAGGGAATCAGAGTCATACCGTCAGGTCTTTTACCATCATCTCGCATAAGGCCACGTGGTTCAAGTGTAGCTGCTACACTGACGCTGGTAAAGGCCGGACGGATGATATCGTTAATTGAATTATGGCGGGACACACGTCCTGCACTAGAGACACATGCCAATGCATGGTGACCAAGCTTGTCCACGGTTTCACCACACTGGCAACGGTGTGCAACTAGGCAAGGGGAACCTAAACGCAAGGAGGTGGCCACCCGAAATGAGTTGTTGTCTAAAAGGGTACCTAGATTTTTAGAAGGCAGAACATGTAACCAAAGTCCTGATTCCCACTCAGAAACGGCGAGTAGACGGGCACGTTCTATTGAGCTGGTAGACGTATTAATAAGATTTTTCCGTACCAGCTCACAAAGTGGCTCATCCCATAGCCTCTGAGAAGACAGGACTTTTGGAAGATTGGTGTCAGGACAGGCTATTTTCCATAAGCCTAGTGCTTCGTTGTAACCTGTAATTTCAAAATTTTGAGAACATTTTGCCAAAATTTTATGAATAAGATCTTTAGTACCATGAACTGATGATAAAAAACCTGGGAGTGAAACACTAGAAATTTCTCGAACACCTAAACCACCCAATCTAATAGGAAGAGTGGCCTGGTGCCATGCTCGGTCATCCAAAGGAATATTGAAAATTTTGATTAAAGTGTCGCGCATGATGCTTTCCAACTGCTGTGTAAGATTGGGAAATTTCCAGAGTTGGGAGCATCGTAGATAATAGGTAAATTTAGGAACAAAAAGGCAGAAACGTAAAATAACAAAAGCTACGTGAACATTAACATTTTGCAATTTATCGGAAAATGAAACGAAATTTAGAATATTTTCATTAATAAAATTAGGCAAAGACTCATCCATAATTGGAGATCCTAGGAGGCAAAGTGAAGACTTATCTATCAACCTAACGTTTGGGGCTAAACTTTCAAACTTTCTACGATATATTATATACAAATTATCCACTTAAAATAAAATACAATCATAGTTCCTGTTTCTAATTAATTTGATACCTCTCGTGTATTTTATCAAAAACTCCATGTGAAAGCCCTCGGTACAGAAAAAAATCAATAATTTGACTTAACCGGTTTCGGCTTGTGCATTTAAAGGGGATGAAGGGGTGAAGGGGCTCCATGGGGTGCGCAAGCGTCCCCATTGTACCAGTTTCATTTGTCCCCGACACAAAGAATTCTATTGTTTATCTCCTCTTACTACTTTCCTTCTCAACAGAGATCTGGCTTGAATAAAAAACTATCAGCATCAGTGATTTCGCGAATTTAAATTCACAATGGAGATATTATCTGGACAGGTCACCCTTCCGATGATCATGATTTGACCCTTTGGGTAAATAAAAATCTCTTTTATAGCTTTTTATTGGTACCTAATTATACCTAATATGCGTTCATATATACTATCTATCAAAGGAGGGAAATGTCTACATTCAATAGATTTATTAGTCCGAATCGCTCATGCAAAATAACGGTTTTTGCAAAACGTGCTTTTGAATGAATAAAGATTTTAGGTAAGTAAATTAAAAGATGTGTTATTTGCATTTTTATTATGTGTTTTCATTCATTGAGTACAACAGAATATTATTTTAGTGCTAAGGTCACATGGTTTGTATTCAGTAACGGGTTTGGGAGAGGATGTTCAGATGACCTATCACAGAATTAGTTTTATTCTCATCAGAATATAACGTGTTTTATTAACACCAATATGATTATCTAACAATTTTCAAACGACTAGTCATATTTCAGCGGCTTAGAACCATAAGTAAGACACTCCTGAAACTGTTACAATTAGATAACACGTACCTAGGTACAAGTAAAAAATATCGTACTAACACTGCCGTAATAGATTTACCGCATGAAGAAACATTTGTTCAATATTCAATAATAAAGCTGCCAAGCACCAGTCACAATTTACAGGCAGGGTTCCGAGAATTTAAGTTCTAAGTTATTTGGAAAGTTGCTTGACACTGTTGTTTGACGCTTGGCAGGCTCCATTGCATCGGTTATTGGATTAATCTAAAAAGAACGCTGTTCTCTGGTAGGCTCTTGTTATAGGTATTCATGGGCTGAGTTGCTGATTTTGGAACTGGCTAGTGACTAACTAAAGAAACTTATGCAAAGATTTTGGTAGAATTCGTAACGAGTATATATCCGATAGAAAACCAAAGTTATCGATATAGCTCAAAGAATTAGCAAGCTGAAGTGGCAATCGGCCGCCCATATCTCTGTTCTATTCTTGAGTGGATACAGCGACTCGAAAAACTTAGTGAAGGACGCCGTCCGCCCAGGTGGGATCTGCGAAAGACTACAAATGGATGATAGATGCGGCAAGCTGAAGACAGGCACTATAGCAGTCATACGGCCTCTCCGTATGACCGCTATAGCGCCAGTTTTCATCCCAATGTCCAGGGATGACGATCTGCGAAAGACTGCAGGCAGGTGATGGATGAGGCAAGCTGAAGTCAGGGCACTATGGCACTCATGTCCACAGTGGACGGTTGATAATAGTGAAGTAATGAAACTTAGACTAGTTGTAATTATTAGTAAGAGGATTAATAAGCTAATTTTAATTATGTAACTTAGGGAAGTTAGGACCTTTTTGCACTGTATGATGGCAGTGAGTCTCTAGAAGACAGAGAACCCCAAGGGTTTTTCACAAAATTAAAATAAATTAAAAATAAGTCAAACTGCATGAAACCTCTGCTACAGACGAAAAGAACATGCATATCCTAGACACGTACGCACTATAACACTATAACAGGCACCCATCGAGGAACCCCAAAAGCATTCTCTAGTGCCATCTGCCAACCACCCCTCACAGGGGCTGAAAGGACCAGCTGTCAGCGCACGCGCTCACAATGGAAGCGATCAATGAACCCGTGACCCTCCATACCATACCTCACGGGGCTCTACCGTTTCACCTTTATATTTGACTAGCGACCGGCTCCGGCTTCGCAAGGTTTTATTATACGTATAAATATTCCTCTTGAATCTCCTATTAAAAACTTTCCACTCTCTATTAAAAAAAACCGCATCGAAATCCATTGCGTAGTTTTAAAGATTTAAACAGTCAAAGGGGCATAGGGATATAAGTACATAGGGACAGAGAAAGCGACTTTATACTATATTACTATGTAGTGATATAGAAAGTAGAGAAATAGATTGAAACTGTAATATGTATATCAGTCATCTAGTACCCACAACACAAGCTCTGCTTAGCTTAGGGCTAGATGATGCTGTGTGGACTGTCCGGAATTATTTATTTATTTATATTTATTTATTTATAACTAGACTTTTATTGGGCACACTAGAATATGCTCGCGGATTCGCTTGCGTTGTTTCTATGGAAACATTTCATGGGAACTGATTTTAGGGATGTAAAGAAGCCTGTGTTATTCCAGGGCTAGAACTACCTCTATTTCTAATTTGCCCCCGATCCGTTCAGTAGTTTTGCGTGAAAGAGGAAATAACACCATCCATACATCCGACGACCGATGTGGCGCGGTGGGCGGTCTGCCTGCGAGGAGGTTCAATTCCCGCCATGGAACAAAGTTTTAAACGATCTTCAAATATTTGTTCCGGGGTTTTGGGTGTTTTCTATGTAGAATAAAAAATAAATGTCTGTGTATAATTCACAGATAGATACAATATCGGTCTTTATTAACAACCAAAATTACAAGCAAGGAATAGAAAAATTACAACTAGTATTTACAATTGAAACCATTGAGCTAACTGCAGACGGTTGCAAACAGTCTAAAGGTAGCTCAATTGATCCATGTCAATAACAGTCGGAAGCGTCCCCAAGACACTGGCTGCATTACCACGCTGTATGGCAATGCTGATGCGCTGAGCCAGATATTCACCAGCTCTCGGGTCACGCGCCGCAATATCTAATTGTATCAAGTATATCAGTCATCTATTACCCATAACACTAGCTCAGCTTAGCTTGGGACTAGTATTATAATATTTGTGGCTTGGGGATAGCTGATGTCGATGCTTTGTATTTAAGGTATTTTTTGTGTATTTAGAATTATTAAACAAAAGAGAAAATAAATTGTAAACAGCAGGTAACCTATAAAATTTTGAAATTACTTTTTATACTATACCGAGATTCAAAAACAAAGATATTTTTAGTAAACAAATGAGTTATAAAAGTAAAGGAATATTGTTGTTACATATTTACGACACTGGTATCATCAGAGCAAGCTGCAGGAGCTACAAACTATTCATGGTTTTGACAGTTTTCATTGATCATTCTATGGGTCTCTCATTCTTTATTGAACTCGAACTTGCGTCTTTTTCTCTGAGCTTAAGCAATTATTATTATGCGTTTTTGAAGTTTTTGTTTTGGCTTTAAGTTGTTAGCTTGCTGTTACCCTGCTGTTGTCTGTTATTGTTTTCAGTTTTCGTTAAGTTTTCATGGAATATAAAAATTACAACTAGTATTTACAATTGAAACCATTGAGCTAACTGCAGACAGTTACAAACAGTCTAAAGGTAGCTCAATTGATCCATGTCAATACCAGTCGGAAGCGTCCCCAAGACACTGGCTGCATTACCAAGTTTAGTTTTCATTAATAAATGTCATTGTTTACAAAAAAAAAATATGATTCTGAATCAGAGTATAGTTACTAAAGAAAGGCACGTTCGTTAATGTGAACGCACCATAAACCTCATCTCAGTCTGTTGATGTCTTTCAAAGTGACAAAGACCTTTACTTTAGAAGCATTAGACCTTGACAACAAATGACGTGGAACAGCTGATGCAAACAGCTGATCGTGTGTTGGGATATTACCGGCCAGGTGTGCGCCTGCGCATAGACAAGGAAAAGAATACACTTTTGAACTGATTGTGACTCGCAACTGTCTTGTACTCGGAAGTGAGGATGCAAATAATATTTTGGTAAGTGGCAACAACAACTGTTATGGCTCCTGTTATGTATTTTATAAGTAAATTATTATTGTTATACATTTTACCTAACTATGGTAACAAGATGTCATAGATTTTTGCTGTTTCTTTTCTGATTGACACTAGTAGTACCCCGTAACTTTTTCCACGTAGAATTAGAATTTTTAGCCAAGCTGTACACAGCCCGGGCAGTAAAGAAGGAAGTATAGACGAAAACGGAAGTAGATTGAAAATGTACTTGGAGCAAAAGAATAAGATTTTCTTTAGAGAAGCGCAGTGAAAGAGCGTGACAAACAATGAATTTCTCGCGAAGACAATCAATGCTTTTCTCACACGAATGACCACGAACATTGGCGTATCTAGGGAGCCAGGTTCTCCTAAAAAAAAAAGGTCGGCCAAATGCCAGTGGTCTAAGCCAGGCTTACGAGCCGAACCCTCCTAAAAAAATGTCCCCGCCAAATGCGATTGATGCAGATTTATGAGGCATACCCCAATTTACGTCCATGCACGTGAAATCGAATCCATCTCAAAATCAGGAAATAGCTATAAAAGGAAACCCTCTGTCAACTGTTTACACTTCACAGTATGGCAGAGGAAGCGTTCGTTCCACACGCCGTGCAAGAACAATGGTTCCCACAGCGTCACTGGCTACGTACGTAATCTGCGCCGGAGCACTGTCGATCGGGTTTCCTGCTGTGCAATACCTGAGATAACAATATAAACTGATGTTATTGATAAGAGGTAAACACCAATAATCCTAATAATTTATCCTTTGCTTTAATTTTCGTTGTTAATAAAGACTGTTTATTGAAATATCCTGATTAATATTATAAATTAGCATCCGACCGAATATATTATTATTTAAATTTTCGTTGTTAATAAAGATTTTACTCATTATTATATTGTTTATTATGGTATATACAGCTAGGTGGTAATAATGTGCTCTGAATTCTAATCTCTTCCACGCCTGAACGCTTGCGTGGAGGTCATGCCTATATAACCTACCTACAGCAGTACCTAGTACGTACCTACCTATTCAAAAAACTTAAGAGGCGAACCTAACAGGTTTAGTTATTAAACTAGGCTCTTATTTGGATCCTCGTGGTAAATAACTTTAGTTACATAAAATTCAACAATATTAATTTCCTTTTTTTCAACTCCGTGCAAATTACGATTGGAATTTTCTTTTTTTGAGAATCTGTTTCGCTTTAAATTTGATCCAGATTTAACAGAATACCCTGCAGTCTTCTGACTTTATTGACGCTAGTTTCGTAATAAGTTGAATACTTTAATAACAACGAAAATTACAATCAAGGAATAGAAAAAATAACAACTAGTAGGTATATACAATTGAAACCATTAAGCTAACTGCAGACGGTTGCAAACAGTCTAAAAGTAGCTCAATTGATCCATGTCAATACCAGTCGGACGCGTCCCGTAATAACTTGTGTAGATTTGTTGTTATCCTTAATATACTACTTACCATACTAATTTTATAATATTACTAACTAGCTGAACCCGCTCGCATTTTTATTTTTGTCGACTTTGGTAATATTCCATGGACTCTATTTAAACTGCCTTAGAATACGAATTTCTGAAAATCCGTTCTTAGGACGTAGGCCCCCAAAGGCCAAAGGTGCCTACAAGGAACCTCCATGCAAAATTTCAGCTTCATGGTTCTAGTATTTTAAGTGATCTCTGGACGAGTCACTTCTCTTTTATATGTATACATCCCAATTCCCTATTTAATATTAGAAGGGAGTTGGGATGTACCTATAGGTACTTTTAAATTGGGAAAATCTGTCGGTCTGTCTGTTACGTTTTCACGCCTAACTACTGAACCGATTGAATCGAAATTTGGCACAAAGATAGTACCTACATAGACCTTGAGAAAGGACAAAGAAAAATTTTTAATGCGAAAAAGGGTTATGAGGGGTTCAAAGTAGGTATGCATGGAAGTTGCGCTTAAGCCTTTCTCAAAAGGTTGCTTTTTCCCTTTCCTACTATCATTATTAATAACACACAATCCTATTCTCATCCTTTTCGCACAATAAAAATTGTAATGTAGCCTCTTAAACTTAAGTCAAAGAACAAATTGCAAATGAATTTAAACTACCTAGTTAGCTCTATATGCTGTCAACTGAATTACAAGAAGTGCAAACTTTATTCAGATGTAGAATTTGACCTCAAACAACCTTACAACCATTTTACGGAGGTAGCATATGGCTAAAGGTACATATATGAAAAAAGGAACGTTTGGTTGAACAACAATTTTGTTGCAAACGGGTAAGTAGGTACTGTAGGAAGGTTGGTAGTGCTAACAAAACGCTCACTTTTAGAACCATTAAGTACATTTACTTAAATTCGTAATTAGAAAACAATAGTTCGAAGTATAAAATTTAAAATGCTATTTATTAGGTAGGTACCTACTTAGGTACCAAGCTAATCGACAAAGTGTGACAAATACTTTACTGTATTCACATTATTAATCTTATCTATACATGCCTGACTACATTCACTAACAAAATGCAGTAGGTAATGGGTTACCGAGCGATAAAAGCGTTCAAAAGTACCAAAGCAGTTACCTACCGTAAAAGAATTTCAAATGATAACAGCAGTCGCACCGCGCTGTAATGGAGTTAGTGTTGTTAATTAATTTCGCAAAGGCTACCGATGCGATAGTCCCTGTGATTGTACAGGAGTACAACTGTGATAACGAGGCATATCATTAAGCTCGCGGAGGGTAGCAGGCAGCAAGGCACGGCAGGGACGCAACGCATGTGGCCAGGCAGACGGTGCCGACGCATCTGGTGACGAGGGGGGCGCGGCGGGGGCTAAAATTAGTACCGGAGCGCCACGTGCGCCGCGACCGAGCATCAGTTCGCGTTCAGGCACCACACCGACCGGTCGCACCCACCGCGCCACCACTCCACACCGACTCTTGCGACCGTGAGCTGAACGTGAGCCCGCGCCCGACCCAGTGACAGTGTCCCCGGAGTGCAAGGAACGCCGCCGCGACGGAGGCTGTGCAAGGCATGCTGATGGCGGGCGCTCTGCCGGCCGAGTCCGAGGGACTCCTGGCCCTGGGCGCGCTGCCCGGCCAGAAGGACACCACATGGACCAAGCTGTTCGTCGGAGGACTCCCATACCACACCACGGACAAAAGCTTACGGGAACACTTTGCGGTTTACGGCGACATTGAAGAGGCAGTCGTCATCACGGACCGACAGACCAGCAAGAGCAGAGGCTACGGCTTTGTAAGTTATTCTGACGTTACATTTCACGACTGAAAGCATTGTGCAGAGTTGTATTGACACGTAAACCTTTGTATGCCCCTGCGCATTTGAATGTTGGCTATGAAAAAGCAGTATCGTACGGTTAGCGGCGCGTTATCGCACCTTGCTACCTACAATGCCTGCTGTATGCCGGCTATATGATTATATCGCAAAATTACATCTAGCACGGAAGTTGATCTGGTTTCACATAGGTGTATTGTGCGTCTAGCCAAACTAATTGGAATAGGCTATTGTTAGGGCTTCGGATGAGCGTTTATACAGATGAGGTGGACCTTGGAGTTGTATAAACTGTTGCCTTGGGCTTAGGTTGTGTACAGAGAAGAGTTTGTAGTGCTTAACGTCCACTGCGAATCCATTAGAGGAACAATCGCTGCGTGATAAATGAATTGGATGCACGGCGTTTTGTTCATTACGCGCACTGCACTGCCTGCATAACGTTCATATTCTCTATAATAAAATAATTGTAATGCCCTCAGGTTTACCTAGTTAAATACCTAACTAAGCCAACATTTCAAATCGAACTTATCGTTGTTTACGTTTGCTTGAATAAAGTAGCTACAGGTAACCTAGTTCTAAGTAAACAAGAGCTTGTGATTCTTGTGCCACGACTATTCCCAATTTCCGATAAATAATAAGTAAAAAATCTTAAGAAAACTTTTAAAACAGAAATTCTGTTACAATTTATAAACTAAAATTAGAAAAAAGGTTTAGTAGGAACATCCATTACGTTCATTTATTTACACACCATACAATTACAGCCATTTGACTTACCATTTAACTACAATTATTACCTTATTACACCTAGCAATCATACAAACCTACTATCGGTGAAAATACTCCGTGGTTAGGTAGGTAGGATATAAGTAAATGGAAAAATACTTAACAGTTGCATTTGACAAAATGAGGCATTTAGTTTGGTCGGTGCAGGGTGCAAGCCCGTGGGAAATGAATCACAACCCCATTTTCAATTCGAAGGGTGCCAGACACCCTGAGGGAGGGACTCGTTGCACCCTCTGCGACATCCGAATAGCAGGAATAATCGCGAGTTGGCAACACGAGCGACCGACGCTTTCGGCAAAAATAATTTTTCAAATCAGTTATGGAAAAGTCTTTGTGACTTTTTTAAATGATAACAAGTAGTATACTTACTAAATATCTATAAAACAAGCTATGCTTAGTTTGGGGCTAGATTATTCTGTAAACATTGTCCAGAATTACTTTTTTTATGTTCTGAAAGGATACCTAATGCCCTGCAAATGCTTGGCTTGCTTTTTGTGAAGTTTTAAAAAAGTATATTTTTTGAGTCAAATGCAATTTTTGCATTTAATGCATAAAAACTAGCAAAAATTGCATTGGTTATGGTAAACTTACCACTCTTACTAGTATCTGCCCGCGGCTTCTCATGAATTTTTTCTATGGAAATATTTCAAGGCTATTTCTACCTCATGCAAACTGATTTATGGGCTGAAAAGTAGCCTAGGTTTTATTCCAGGCCTAATATATCATTAAAATTTGCGGCCTAATTAATTGACTTGTTTTGACCATCCATATATGTATACTTTCGCACTAAAAATATTAGAGCGATTATTAAAAACATATAACTTCTTTTAAGTAACTTCTTTTAGGTGTGTACTACACCTAAAAGAAGTTATTTGTTTGCATTATTGTTGGTGTCTGGTGTACTTACCTAACTAACATGTAACCTTTCACAAAGAATACTGCACCGATCTCATTTATTCTAAATCATACAAATAAAAATTTAAACATGCAGGTTTTCCCTAAAACAAATCTTAAAACTGTACCTTGTTTCCTTAGTCATAAAGATCAATAAAAGATAATTTAAGCTTGTACTAAATACCCGGGAGTACGGGCGAAGGTTCGTGATGAAGTACCAGTTCTGAACAAAAGAGTGACATCCGATAGGCACACTCAAGTCTATTCAAGTCACTGTTCACTCATTCCAGTTTAGATTCAAACTCGAGTTACAAAGTTACTTGCTCATATACTTACCTACATACCTGTGTTTAGGGCACAAATAGCACATAAAGAGGCGCCCCCACTGATTTTATCTTTTATTTCCGTTAAACAAAGGAATTTACAAAATTCACTCATACAGTTTGTTACACCTGTCATAAGATTTTTTTTAATGCATCTGTAGTAGTTTTATTCTGTCTAGTTTAGGAAGAGATATAGAAAAAAGGAAGCTACTACAGATGCATTAAAAAATTGTTTATGATAGGTTTAACAAACTGTATGAGAGAATTTTCAAAACTTCTTTGTTTAACGGAATTATAAGATAAAATCAGTGGGGGCGCCACTTTAGGTGCTGACTCTTAGTAAGCAGATCTTAAGGCGTTTGCCTTAAGATCTGCTTACTAAGAGGATAGATGATGCTGTGCGGAAGTGTCCAACTAAATAATGTCATAATTCTAAAAGTTTGCATGGATTGATGGTTGTGTGGATGATTGTTACCTCTTCACGCAAAAAATACTGAACGGATGGGGCTGAAATTAAACACAGGCTACTTTTCATCAATCACGCAATTCACGCAGGTGAAGCCGCGGTCGCAACTAGTTATTAATAGAACAGATTTCTTCATTATTCAGGACATAGGAAAGTTTTGCTTTTATCGAAAAAGTATGTAACGAATATTATTCTAATCTAGATGATAAGTAGGTATAGAAATAGAACCATAAGAATAAAATTAAAGTTTAACATAGTTACTCGCACTATCTACCTTTTTGTCACTGAAAAAAATGTGTCATACCACGGACTGAAACAAATAGAAAGTAAAACTCATAAAATGTAAAAATAAAAAAATAAAAATCTATTCATTTAATATTCTGAGCCTAAAAATAAAGTCATCATGACGCCTGAGATGTCTGTATTTACAGATATTTCCTTTTCAATTACCTTGCGTTTTATTATCAACATTCAAATCTCCAAAATATCACCGTCTGTTAAAAGAAGCATTTAATAGATTAAACTATAAGATTACTAGCGACCCGCCCCGGCTTCGCACGGTTTTATTATTCGTATTCCTCTTGAATCACTCTATCTATTTAAAAAAACTTATCAAAATCCGTTGCTTAGTTTTTAGGATTTAAACATTAAATGGGACATACGGATATAGGGACAGAAAAAGCGACTTTGTTTTATACTATGTAGAGAAGAACAAACTGGCTTCCTATATAGGTCTCTAAATTAACTGATCTCCAAGATAAAATAAAATACACCCAGTTTCATAATTTAATAACGAACGATAAAACTTTACCGAATTAATCAAGTTTATCTTATCTTCAGCTAAACTAAACAGCGATTCATAGCCCTGAAATTGGCGAAATCATTTTACCTTTACCTTCTTATCGTATCATGTGAACAGTAATGTAACTATGAACTTATCTTTATTCAATTATCAGTAGGTCCTTACCGAATAGGGTATTTTACACGTTATGTCTTGACATAGACTTGCATACAAGTGCACACAATTTCAATCAAATAATAAAAAATACGACTATTGACGACCGATGTGGCGCGGTGGGCGAAGGTCCGCCTGCGACGCAGGAGGTTGCGGGTTCGATTCCCGCCTCGGAACAAATTTGTGCACGATCTGCAGAAATTTGTTTCGTTGGTCTGGGTGTTTAAAATGTATAATAAAAAATATCTATCTATGTATATAATGTATTAAATATATCAGTTATCATAACACATAACACAAGCTTTGAGTAGCTTACTTTGGGGCTAGATGGTGCTGTGTGGATTGTCCAGCATTATTTATTTATCCAGCATTACTTATAAATAGTTGATGCCGTGTGAATTGTCCAGTATCATTATGCTGGATAATTCACACAAGAGCTAGCTAACAGATTAATTTATACATTTTGTTTCTATTCTTTGATTGTTATTCTATAGTCAATAAAGATTCTCATTAATATAACAAATAAGTAGGTATTTCAAAGGTCATACATACACCTAGGGGAAATAACAAAACAAATTATATCAATTATATCGAGAGGAACTAATTTTCGTATCTAGTTTGATAGCGGTAGAATAGTTACATGCTACTAGAATCATTGTTTCATACGAAATTGATTATAGTTTTCAATTATCGAACGGTTTTGAGAGACATGGTCAAGGCAACTTGCATGAAATGTTGCATTTGTCTCATTCTTTGCTTGATGATGTGTCTTTCGATCTTTTGAGAACTTTTTAATCAAAAACAAACAGTTTAAATTAACAACAACCGCACAGAAAAAAAATATAGCGTCCTAAGGTTCCTGGTGGTATTGATATGGATCAGTTGAGCTTCCCCTAGATAATTTGCAACAGTCTGCAGTTACCTCAATTGTTTCAATTTTGAATACTAGTTATATTATTTGCTTGTAATCAATCAACTTATTTGAAGTTTTCAGTTGAAGATAACAATGAAAAATGATTAGGTGCTTTCGAAGTGCCTTAACACTCAAGGCGATTAGAAAACATGAGGGCTTACAATTACTATAATTATAATTACGTACAGTACATATTTGTAGAAGGTACAAGTACTATCAATACTATTAAAAGTTAATAACTTATTTTTTCAAGTAGCATTTCTAGAAACAATAACATTAGTATTATTGTTTCTAGAGGTAAGAAGGCGTGAATGGTTAGAGAAACAATGGGCGGGTCCGGACCGCCTTTGCTACGAGCTACGGCGTAGAACGTCTACGGAAATGCTAATGGTGCTTCTGCGACTTTGATTGTCTTTTATTTTCTGCAGTGTATCTTGAAAAAAACAATTGATTATGGTAGCTCAAATTAGGGTTTAGACAATAAAAGCGCCGGGATAGCTTCGTATACGTATCGAGTTACGTAGAAAATAGCAGTGGTTGCAATGTGGTTCAGGAGTTTGGTTTGTTTTCTAAACCTACTTTCTGAAAATTGCAACCTACTTTTGAAGGTTTAAAATTTTGCCATGAATGTTGGCTTACTATTTCTTTAGCTTATTAATATCAATACCGGATTGTGGTTTTCAGACGTTGGTTTTTGGCAGAAGGGCAAATACTACTCACCATGCGAGTTTACCCCAGATGGGGAGAATTTCAGGCTAGAAAACTGGAAATGGCCTTATCCCAGCTTTAAAAGACATCTGTATGATACATTTACATATTGAAAGAAACTTTATTAACAAAGATGAATACAATCTAAGAAAAACACAAATTAAAACTAGTACTTACAATTGAAATAAATAAGCTAACTGAAGCGAACGAAACATTATCCAAGATCTGCTCCATTTCATATTACCTGTTCTCAAATGAGCTGTTTCTCGAAAAAAAAAACACTGCGCCCTAGAACTTATTACATAGAGAAAACAGATATTTAGCGAAATAATGATAATACTGCTTGTGATAAGTGTCATATGCCAACCTTTGCAGGGTCGACGCCATTTTAATTTTCAAACTTATAACGCCACTTTACAGAAAATGCCTTCGTCTTCTTACAACAAAGAAGTTTGTAACCAAGTCGAGATTTGCTCGAGACAAACAAAATATTGGTAATTGTTTGAGGTTTATGAGAAAGAGTATAAACCTTCAACGATATCTGATAGCGTTTGTTTCCATTCGATAGTTTTCTTTATCGGCTCCTAACTTCAATTTATACGCTTTAATAAACATACGTAGCTTAGTTGCTTTGCTATAAAAGCAAATCGGTTTATTGAACCATTCGGTGTGGCTAATTTCTACGTTAAAATACCTACCGATTTCGCAATTTGCATACAATACTATGAGGTAAATTAAATGTTTCGTTTATTATAGCCTAGAATAGACAGTATAGAAGAATAATTTTATTCTATTTAGAATCTACTGTATTATAGGTCACTTGGTTTTCAACAAAAATAACCTCATTTTGACCGCGGGCAGATGCAAAAATAAAACACTATTTAATTCTGTTAAATATTCTTATTCAAAAACTCAATTCACTTACATGCCTGAGAATGTCTATAGAAGAATACAAAATGTTTTGTAAAACTAATAAAATCGATAAAGTACCTACAATAGGCCTTCTGGTCATCTCGACCACTTTGGGCTCATTCTCTATGCTAATATATTACCTATGCATTTTTAAGTAGGTACAAACAAAAATATCTAGGTTAGATCTTGATGAAATATAAATGGCACCACATGGAAAGCACCAAAAGAATCATGTAAATCGGTGCTGCCTGGAAAATATTATATCATAATATAATTCACATAAAATACAGTCGAATTGAAAACCTCCTTTTCAAGGGACTTTAAAAAGAGGAGGGTCTAAGCTTATAATTTATTTTGCGGTGAACGGATTTTCATAATTCTTTTTATTTGAAAGTAGTCTCATGTAGGCTAGTTTTTGAGTTGTTCTAAATAATGCGTAATAATGGCTTTCGACTACTTGAATGATGTTTTCATATACCTAATTTTTTATCGGTAGTAATTTTAAATCGGTTCATAGTTTTTAAAACATTTCAAATTATTCATATACTTTCTCAAAAATCGCAGGATATGTTTACCTACATAGATAGGAAAAAACGTGGGTCTATCATTATTCATAACTAGCTTTCCGCCTCCGACTTTACGATTTGACCCTTCTAATTATGTAGAACTACAAATCTTTGTATGAAAAGAAAGATATCCACTTTTATATTTCAAAAGTATTTCAGGTCATTAGCACCCTACATTAAAAAAAAATGTATTTGTATTTATTTCAACTCAAACTTATTTCTATAAGCATACAATAAACAGTAGGTGTCTTATCTAATATAATGTATAACTTTGTTACTCAGTTATTTTTCCTACTTTTACTACAAACGTCCATACCTAAGCAGAGCTCTGTCCCTCGCACTAGGTCTCCGTAGAGCCTGTGTGGCGAGGTTACAGTGAAAAAGTTAAAGATATATAAAAACGAAGCCAAACTGTGAATCTCAAACATGTTTTATCCCGTTTTAGAAGTGTTTTGAAAATGTCCGTGTTCATTTATTTTATATTTTTATTATGTTCTGTATGTTTCAAGCAAATCTAAAGTGTTACAAAAACACCAAAATAACTTCAACCTTTCTGCTTAGGAATGGGATTTCCAAAAATCCCTTCTTGACTTTTTTTTCTAGTAAAAGGTAGACCTATCGTCCAAAAGTTCAGTTTTCTAACTTTAGCGTCTTGGGCTGGGCGGGTCTCCATAAAACCGCTTGTTCCTTTCAATATAACTTGGATCTATTTACGTTTGCTGTGTGGCTAGTCCAGCATTATTTATTTATTTATTTATGTTAATTTAAACCAGCTTAAACATCCGATTACATTATTTATGAACGTAGATAGGTAGAATTTTTTAATATCGATCACAATAGTCTGTTTAAAAATGCGATAAATTTAAATTTTCAATTATTCCAGACCTTCGATATCTGGAGGTCATCAAGCATTGCTTTGGTCCCATTGGCTGCCCGTTTGTACCATCTGATTCGAATAGACCCATGTCTGGTAATGTTTCCAAGTATTGTGGAGGTCAGCTATGCCTGGTCGGGTCGATAGAGGCATAAAGGTGGCAGTCGATTCACGCATGCATTACAATAGTTAATGCTGCTTTTACGTCATCCTTCAGTCCATTGTTTACCTCCGATGCGATGCTATGAAATTATTATGATATCGGCGAAGCTCTAACTGAATTCTGTATGTAGGTTAACTACTAGATTGTGAGTTTATAAGTCATTTATTACTAATTTTTATTGATTTAAAGTATGTACCTCTGACGATTTCAACATAACTTGAGCTTGACTCATTTACTGTTCTAGACCTTGACTTTTTGCTGTCCTAGAGCTAGAATCTTTTACTGTTTTAGAGCTTGAGACATTTACTGTTCTAGAGCTTGACTCATTTACTGTTCTAGAACTTGACTCATTAACTTTTCTAGAGATAGACTCTTTTACTGTTTTAGAGCTTGACTCATTTACTCTTCAGCTAATGCTTAAAAGAACCCAGAAACTTAAAGATCTCTTCTCTTCCAGGTAATAATGGGCGACAGGCAAGCGGCTGAACGAGCGTGTAAAGAGCCAAATCCCATCATAGACGGAAGGAAAGCAAACGTGAACCTCGCCATCCTCGGAGCTAAACCTAGAGGGAACCTAGCCCCAGGTTAGTGCTAGATCTAGATCTTTTGAACCTTTGCATCGAAAAAAAATAAAAAAAATAATACTGTCCAAAAAAACAATCCACACAGCTTTGTCCCTAGATAAGCAAAGCTTATTATGGGTACTTGATGACTGATAAACTAAACAATACATTACATAGACGGTTTTTTTATAAGCCATAGAAAACTCCACATTTTTGCAACAAAAAAGGCCCTGTACTGAAATACGCGTAAAAACAATAAAAAGGATTGAAGTGAACAAAAAATCTAAGTGATCACTTTGCTCTTGTCATTTGAATTACACTGTCATGTCATTGAATTTTCTGACGTGTTCAAGAGACCTAAGGTGTAAAGAAAATAAAGCACTTTGAATTTTGAATTCAGAAATGCCAAAAAATCGAATGATAGATTCCCTAATTTCCTAGTGTAACTTATGTCATTAGATTTTCCTAACGTGTCCAAAGAGTCCTGTAAGGTCTAAATGAATTAATGCACTTTGAATTTCAAATTTAGAATTTAAACTCTATTCTAATATCCTGCCACAACAAATCGAGCATAATCAACAAAGCCAGGGTAGCTAAAGTTGTTCAAAACCTCGTCTTATCGCTCAGCTGTTTTGTAAAAGGAGCATTTTTTGCTAGATTTTTTGTCGAGGCCTGTTGTCAACGGACAAAAAATGTAAGATCTTCTCTCCGTGTGTGATGCGATCGGCACTCGGCGGGGGACAATGGGTTCATGTGTTTCATACTTCTCGAGAATCGGTTGTTGTGAGATTTCTTAGATTTTTGGAGCACGTGTAATGTTGTGGTTGGCTTGGAGTGAGAGGAATATTGGTTACTGTGTGTCACCTCAGTAAGTTGTTTCGAGCTTGATGACTTCTGTGAGCGGGTGAATGTCCGCCTGTGACGCAGGAAGTTGGGTTCGGATCCCGTCTTGGGCCAAATGCAGGATCTGCAAATATTTGTTGAAGGTATTATTGTTGTTTGCTATGTATAATAAATATCTATTAGAGTATGCACTGACCAAAAGTTGTCAGAACTTTTGATACTATAAGGGTTAGAAGCTTGGCTCTACATGAGATCTGATATCTTTTTGTCATTGCGATATTCGCCCTGGAAATTAGTAAATTCTGTGGAATTAAGTATATTCAATTACCTATCTAGTAGCTACCCATAACACAGGCTCTGCTTAGCTTGGGGCGTCATCTACAATGTCCAGCATACACAAACCTGGGACTTTCTTGCCCTTTTGGCATAATTTAGTTATAGATAAAAGTTGTGAGCTAAATACCAACATGAAACTTAAAGTTATGTCTATCTGTTATACTTTATTTTATTATTTCCGTAAATATTTTACCTATAAAGAAGGAAATTATCTCTCAATGCGCGCTTTAATGAACTAACAAAGTGGGCCATAAAACTGATTAGGTGTGATAAGGATTGATAGCAATACCTACAACTGAATTGAAGGACCTAGGTATTGTATATTAGGTACTAACGAAATTAAATTAATCTACCTTACTTATACTACAGTTATTTTTATTAAATATTTGTTTTATTTCTTGTTAAAATTATAAATTTAATTAAAAAAATAGAACTTTTCTTCGGATAAATTAAATTGTATAGCTAAATTAATCAGCTCATTCCAGTTTTCCACCTGAAATCCCCGCTTAGGAAGAACACTGGAATTGAAAAAATATATTACAGTTTTCCCCTTAAGGTGAAAATGGGATCTGTATGCCCTAGTTTGTCGAAGTCCGTGGCTTCTTCCAACTTTCACTCATTTCTTTCCCTGGCAGTCGAACTTGCCACCTTCTTTTTAAGTATGGTAAAACAGTCATAAAACAATAAAATAAACAACATGACACGATAGCATATATCACACCTGCGCTACAAAAAATTACATTCAATCTCTTATTATCAAATTCATTCGAATTGCAACATAGTATTAGGATAAATAGAGTGTATTATTGTAAACCTGTGATTTTGTATTTGTCAGCCCCGCCGGAAGTGCCTAAACGCTCGGAAACGGAAGTTACGGCTACTAATTGATTGCAATGCAACCCCTCTAGGTAGTAGCGGTGAAAGGTAAAAATGTATAGAAGTGGAACTACTTTTTCTTGTACCTATATTTCAATAGTACATTGTTACCCAAGGGTTGAAAGTAACTTATTTAGTCCCGAGACGGGGTTTGAGGGCGCCAATAGTTCGAGGGACTAAATAAGTTACTTCACCCGAGGTAAACACTGTGCTTTTCATTACGAATACAAGGAAGAGGTATAAATAAAAACATGAGAAAACAAATAAAACAAATTGCCGCTATTTTTTTTTTATTTATTAGTCCATCTAGGACAGGCGAAAGCCTATAAAGAAAGATGTACTATAGGTTCCTTATTTGTGTTAGAAGAACACGAACGTTTAACCCCATAATGAGGAACTTCTTCAGGTGCATTCTTCCAACCCAAATAAGATTCTTATTTAACCCTACATCCTACATCCGTAAAGAAAGGCTGAAAAGTTTTATACGGGAGTTCCAGTTCCATTAATCAGATTATATACTCGTATTATATGGAGTCCAACAAAATCGACCAATCGTGTGCTGTGGCAAGCCTGCAAGGTGACATTGGACTATAAAATTGTTATCGACGTTGAAATTGCTTGTTTGATGTTAGTTTTTTGCATAATGGTAGGTTTATATTTTGTGAAACGCCTACGATGACTTCTGCGTTTTCAGGAACCAACGACTGTTTGTCAGAACTTTATTTTAGACAGTGAATTGCTCTAAACATTTGAACTGTCTTCATCGTTACTTTTTTGTACTATATTTCCTGTTATCTTTATAGAATTTATTTTGGTTAATCAAGTACAAAGCTGGGACTATGGCGCTGTGTAGGTGCAAGAAAGCCAATATATTCATATTGGCAGGGTTTCAAATTATTCAACATAAAACGTAATTACTTTGAATGCGTCAAATAAACCGTGAACTTACGTAGAAGATTTTAGAAGGGATTCTTAATCAACGTATTATGTATTATTATCATTTACCATCTTTTATTTTACGTCGTGATCAAATCACTTGTTATTCGTTTAGATTTCCAGAAAATTAATCCTGTAATTGTTACCCATTTTATTCAGGCCCCCAATGTTTGATTGCACTACTCCAATATTACTGAAAGCATCATCAATCATATATCATCGGCTAAGTATATCTACGAGTATAGAACACCTCGGTCATCAAATAACAACTAAATGACAAAGCAATGCTACTTCCGTGCAACCAACAATAGGCAGATGGCTGATAACAGCCGCACTAACCTGTAATTGTAAGGAACTGTAGTTTATGGTTTGTTGGTCGGTAGTCTTTGTCAGAAATAAACCACATGCAGTTAGATTCAAGGATTCAAAACTAATTAAACTTCTTATAGACGTGCAGTGCAAACGTAAAATATTCAGCCATTAATTTATTGATGAGAGGATGATAACTCTAGAATAGAACTAAATCCTTACTTCCTCTCAATAATACGAGTATAATCGCGAAATTTTTTATGTCATGAAAGTTAGTCACTCTTTCACTCAAAAGTACTGAATGGATCGGGCAGAAATTCTAAACAGACCTAGCCCTGGATTAAATCATAGGCTACTTTTTATCCCATAAATCTGATCCCATATGATCATAGGATAGAAAGAGCCTCAAAAGGTCTCCATAGAACTTGCGAAGCCGTGGGCAGATAGTATGAAATAAAAATAAAAATAAGGCCCTATTACCCTTGGCCACGTCATAAATTGAGGACGACAACCGACTTCATTATTTTTTGTAGGAGGTTCTAATGGAAACTAAACTTAGGAAAAACGCGCACATAATTGGGTAATTTCAGAAAACTCAAAGACGCGCGTTTGATGATTGTTATAATATTTGTTTTTGTAACATATGAATAGTTCAATTTTCTAAGACAAGACAACATATCTCGTCTAGTAGGAAATAAACTATTACTTATTTAGATTTTAATTTTGTAAGCTATTATAAAGATTGAAATTTGATCTGAAAGAACTGCAATTTCCTCTGTTGCACCCCTTTTAATCTGCACAGATACTTTTTATTACCGGATTAAAATCAATATCAATGATCACGAGATTGTGCTCAGTCATTTTGGCCGTACGTTGTACAGGCATTGTTCGATGTGGCGGGTACCTACTGCATCTGGGGTAAGTGCGGGGGGATACAATGGGTGCGTGCGCGCATGACGATCACCTGGCCGAGGTATACCGGCCCTGCCATATGCCACACTATGCCAAGTCCGATTCAGACTGCTTTTGTCGAGGAAAAAAGTGACAGTTATTAATTTCATGGTTCTGTATTTGAATGGGATAGTATGATCGTTTTTTGTTTTTAAACGAAAGATCAATGAAATAAATAGATTCTTAGTTTTAAAATGATAGTGATTTAGGTAGTATTTTTAACTGTTACAGGTAAGGCTTTTTCGCGATTTGTGAACATAAATCTCACTATTATTATAAATACGAAAGATTGGATGGATGAATGGACGGATATTTGTAACCTCTTCCTCCACGCCAAAACCACTGGACGGATCGATCTAAAATTCTAGGGCTGGAATAATATATAGGCTATTTTTTATCAATTATCGCGCGGTATCCGTGTGCCGTAGCTGTTACATAATTAAACGTTATTGTTTTTGGTTACAATAATAATGTTCGTTTTGATTGATCCTATTAATAAAGTTCATTTTACTATGTTGCATGATTTTCAAACAAAATTTCTCGTCAAACGATGTCGGTACTGTCATGTTCTTGATTTGATGTTTACGTTAATAGTTTTCTTGGTATTATTATGATATCTTTGCTTCATATCTTTGTAACTTATGTAAATACAAAAAAAGTCCATGCAACGAGTCTCCTTTGTTATTTATGCAGAAAAGCTTTGACTTCTTTATTACAAGTTTTCTTTGAGGACTTTCTACTTTCTTTTACACATTTGCTAGCAAGTCTTACACTCAAAAGCACTTTATGAATCTTAAGATGATTCTCAGTATTCCTATCCTACGTAATGTTGAGTTGGAAACACCAGCCGTTATTATTAAAACGCATTAAGATCTGCCCCTGTTTAGTCTACAGTATCTCGGGATCGCTCTTCTGCGCCTTTGTTTGTTTACCTCGCCCTCCTTAGCTGGGGTTTCTAAAGATGCAGCGAACGCTATATCACGGCCGCATAATCAATGTTCCAGTGCAGCATGCTTGGGGTTCAAATTATTGTACTAGCATATTATATATGCATGCACGTCTTCTATTTTTTCTATAACTGAACTTTATTAACAACGAAAATTACAAGCAAGGAATAGAAAAATTACAACTAGTATTTACAATTGAAACCATTGAGCTAACTGCAGACGGTTGCAAACAGTCTAAAGGTAGCTCAACTGATCCATGTCAATACCAGTCGGAAGCGTCCCCAAGACACTGGCTGCATTACCACGCTGTATGGCAATGCTGATGCGCTGAGCCAGATATTCACCAGCTCTCGGGTCACGCGTCGCATCAACCAGACGCTCAGATAATTTTTTAAAAACCCGGAGAGCCTCGGTACCCCACGGACCTAGGGACTCTAATCCAAGGGGAGCAAATGCGTAGGTTCTGTCGAGACCTGCATAATTGCGCCTCTTGAGTTCCTCGGCCAGATCTGCCGCCGCACCAGCCCTAGTGGATGTCCTTGAAAGATGGGAAGGAGCAAGTGTGACGACGCATGTAGCGTCCCACACAATGGGAATCGCCATTACTTGATTGTAATTTTCGTTGTTAATAAAGTTATAAAAAAAGTCTTCCAAGTGTTCTAGTCAGTCGCATCGCATCATAACTTTCGATGGTTGAATAGACAAAGTGTGTGGCGTTTTATAGTGAACACCATTTGTGAAAGCGTTAGTATTAATTGCACTAAAATGTTTCTGGATATTCTCCAGATCAAGTTTTATTTGCAGACTTATCCAAATCAACATAATATACTAAGCAAGCAAGGGTTGGAATATCTAACATCTTTAGCTAAACTATTGCATTAAAGCGATGACTAGGTAGCTAGTAGCTACCATAAAAATTATAACCTGAGTTTCACTACCTAACTTTTAAAGATACTTACCTATTGATGTTAATCCTTAGCTGAGCTATAAGCTAATTCTGTAATATCCAACATCCTCATCGTCAGCCTATATTATTCCACTGCCATAAAAATAGAATCATTAAAATTGGTTTACCTAAAAAAAAATTAGGATTTTTTTTACATTCGTAAAGAAACAGTAAAATAGGGAACGTAATTTTTCAAGTCGGACTCAAATAACAACAACCATTGACCAGGACATGATTTTGACCGTTAAACTAAACCGGTTGACAGATTATTGTGTTCTTTATGCAACAATCCGTTACCGTTAGTTCGTAGAGGGTCGCGATTTAAAAAGGCGCATGTGCGCACCCGGCAACCCTAACGGACTGATATCTCGTAGTTTCGTTACTACCTGCAGAGTCCATTCATATTTAAATCAAGATCTACATGCAGATTTAGTGTTGTTTATTTTTTATCGGAATAAAAAGTTGACCCAGCTTTTTCGAGCATCCAAGCATCCGATATTTCGCATGAAGCAGCCTCTTTGTTCATTTATAGTGATTGGAGATCATGTTGAAAAAATTTATTCGTCGTGAACAAAAAGTAACTTTATTTTGGAAGCACCTTTAGGTTCCAGTCATTTAGAAAATCTGCTGCTTTTTATTAAAGTTTGGACAGATTAAAATCAAAATCATGATAAGTACATAATACATTTTTATACGATAGTTTCGCTGGATTTGATGGAAAAGTTACACGAAACTGGCTTCTCTTTTATTAAAATTTAGACAGATTGAGATCAAAATCATGATACACAAAACATTTTTATACGAAACTATTCACTGGGTTTGATGGAAAAGTTACTCTGCGTCTGTCATCGGCGCTCGCGCATCTACGCTGGCGCCAAAATAAATAAGCAAGCGTCCTCGTACCGCGCTGAAAGGCAGACTTTCAATCTTCTAGGTATACCTATACATATTTTTGTTATTATTTCATATTTCATTATTTTCTATTTTTTGATATATATTGTTTAATTATATTTCAGCAAGCAGGTAACCGTTTCAAGTCTAATTAAACTTACTTATAACAAAATTCTAAAAACCTGCAAACGGAACTACGAAAGACTACTAAGTCTTTGGTAAGACCGTTTGCAAAAAAACCATCGCATCTCATACATATTATTAAAATTCTGTGTCTTTATCTTTCAAGCCTAAACGGCTTTTCTTATTTGAAATATGTTGCTTTTCTGTGTTGTTTTCTTGATCAAAAACAGACAGTAGATTTAGAATTGTCCATTAATAATGTGTATTTTATTGACTTCGACTACATTTATTTCAAATTTTTGCTGTAACAAATGTCGGTTCATAGTTTTTTAAACACACCTAACTATAAACATCATCATTACCTAGCCAAAAGCCAACTATCGGGATATCGTAGCTATTTCACGTGTTAAAAATACTTATGTATGTACTTAATTCAATTCAATTCATTTTATTCGATTGATATCAGTTTGCACCGATAAAAGTGAAGAAGAAAGTTAAAACTACATCGTGCGGCTGATTCATTTATTGACATTACCATGGACTACCATTGCCGCTATTATTCTAGCTGCTGTTTACGTAGCTGTTTTATTTTGAACTCGTTTCATTTTCGCCTTTTGTCTACATTTTCTGAATTACTAGTTTTAACTAGTTCACCGTCTATGGATTGGTGGAATAGCTTGTTCGCGGTTCTCTTTCACTGAAGACTACGTCAGGAATTTCATTCTTAAAAATGCTATCTACCCTAGAATCTTAAATATTCCATGTCTCTGTTGGTTCTTTAGCAATGCACTTTAAAAAGTCCCTTTTGCGGTAGAGTTGGAATAAGAGTTAGGTCCTCAGTTCAATTCAACATCCTTACACACAACTCGGTGTCGGTTACTGCTAGTAATTGGAGTAATATGCCTTCATGATAAGATTTTGTACTGTTTAAATTTACGATTAGGTACCTCAGTTGCTTCAGATGGAAGCTTATTATAGAAGCGCACACAATTGACCACGCAATTGTCTATAGCAGATCCTCCTGAACTTCAATATGTTATGGAGTTCTACAGCGATTTCCATGGCTCACCGCCAGGCTCTGGCGTTCGATTATGAAAACATTGTTAAAGTTTTATTGTATGGGTGTTGATGAAGGCCGCGGCGGCAGTTGTCCAAACACCGCGGCGACACGATGAATTATTGAGTGAAATGAGCGCGCACTAATCGATTTACACATGTACCATGGACTCTAGCACTAACCAGTTACCACCTCGCCCCTATTACTCCATGTGGCGTCAAATATTTGCTCCTAATGTTTCGAGAAAATAATTAAATTAAAAAATTTGATATTTTATAAAGCCATCGCTATCTATCATTCTATGGAAATTGATTATAGTAACAAACCCTACCTACCAAAAGAATTTAGAAAAATTTAGTCAACTTCCATTTTGAAGTTATCTTTTGGGGACGCTTTCGACTGGTAATACTCTATTATTATTATTACACCATTCCTACTGGTATTGAAATGGTTTAGTTGAGCTACCTCTAGACTGCATGCAACAGTGTGGCTGATTACCTGAATAATCCTAGATTCAGTACTAAAATGGTCGGGGTATGTCGGTAAGGTAGTTAAACTTTTAACATCTTGTTTAATCACGTAATAGAATGCCATATCTGCGCTATATCTTAAAATCTATTTTGGGGTAAAGCCATCGATCGTGATGTGGTTTTAAGGTTTCGATAAAAACCGCGATGGTTTTGTGATTACGCAATGTAGAAAAGTTTCGAATATCGACCTACTCGACAGTTAGTTAAAATTTAAAATTCAACTGAACCATAAATGAAATTTACATATTCGCTTCACTTTTAAAGGCCTACGCTGGCATTAGCGCGCTATATAATTTAATAAGATTGATTCATACATAAGTAAACATCCGATGGGTAATTTTGGTGATAAACAAGACCAATTTATTTCTTTGTCTTTTTGATGAAAGAAATGATAATGACCTAATAATAATTGGTTTCATAATACAGAACTTTTTTATTTTTTAGATAGATTGAAAGAAAGATAGAAAATACTTTTATGGCACACTTACAAACTACGAATAAAATAAAAATGTTACCATTAACGGTATTATCGCTCAAGAGTGATCTCTACCAAACAAAATTTTAAAAGAACGCAATTATTCGTTTCCAAACCATTGGGCCAGAAGTAATAAAACTTATTACCATATCGATCGCCATGGCACGTGTGCACTGGGTGCACCCATGCAGTCATCCTTTGCCCAAATCCCAAACAGAAATATTGCAGGGGTGGCTGCTTAGAGGGTAGGGATAGGGACACAAGCCCTTTTCAAAAATTTGGGGTATTGATCCACGGCTACGAAGAACCGTTTCTCTACTACGAAAATTACCGACTCTATTTGAGTAGTCGATTTATAATGCTAACCTGCTACCTTATTGCCTAACTAAATCGATTACCAGTGGTCAGTAGTCAGAATGTTTTCTGTAATGTCTAATGTATTAGTATCAAACTATACTAACTTTCAAAATTGAAGTCGATCTCGATTGCCAGTTGAGTTACACAATAAGGCCTCTGGGTTACCGATAGCGTATATCTTCCTTAAATCGTGAGAATTTCTAGACTTTAAAACCGTGACCCGAATTGGGAAATTAGAGCTCGTAATTTAAAAGAGGCGCTCGTCCTATGGGGCTGCCTGGCGGGTCTACTTCACATGCATAAGTAATGCACTGGCAAGGGCGCCCACACGCGATGCATACCCGACCCCAAATGTCAGCTCCTCACCGCTTACAATCATCGATTGGGACCCTCGTTCTGTCCACTTCGACAAGTTTCTCGTAAACTAGTCACCATGTATGAAGGGTATTCGTTAAAATCTGCCACTTGATGTTTAGATTGAAAAATTCTTTGTTGATAAAACTAAAACTTTAGTAATTCAAAAATTACAATCAAGGAATAGAAACAAATTAAAACTATAGTATTGATTAATTAATTGAAACAAATGAGCTAACGCCAAACGGTTGCAAATAGTCTAGAAGTAGCTCAACTGATCCATATCAATACCAGTCGGAAGCGTCCCCAAGACACTGGCTTCATTGACATTAACGACCGAAGTGGCGCGGCGGGCGAAGGTCAGCCTGCGACGCAAGAGGTTGCGGGTTCGATTCCCGCCTCAGAACAAATTTGTGTACGATCTGCAGAAATTTGTTCCGTTGGGTGGGTGTTTAATATGTATTATAAAAAATATCCACCTACAATCCTTTGTATTTATATAATGAATTAAATAAATATCAGTTATCTAGTATCCATAACACAAGCTTTGAGTAGCTTACTTTGAGGCTAGATGGTGCTGTGTGGATTGTCCAGCATTATTATTATTATTCATTACCACTCTATATGGCAATGCTGATGCGCTGAGCCAGATTCCATCTCTCGGGTCACGCGTAGCATCGACGGCGCAGATATTTTATTAATTACACGGAGACCCTACGAATCTAGGGTCTCGACTCCAAGGGGAGCAATTGCTTAGGCTCTTTTGAGACCTGCATATTTGTTTTGTTGAAAACATTGATCTAAATGTACAGTGAAGCCATACATATATATGGTGCGGGTCGCAGTGCGGCGCGTGGACTTGGTTGCTCGATGCTATCGGCTGCAGGTATCTCTATTTTATTGTCCGCAACGGAAACGTGTAATTAGCGACCACGCCAGCCGTCGCTAGTTTAACGTGATTCGGAACATTGGAACTAAAACCGATGAATCGCAAACAACTGAAACCCACATACCTGGTTATCTAAACTGGCCGGAAAATCTAAGCGGAAAATAACTAGAAAGTAAAGTGGCGCAAGCACTAGAAGTATGTAAAGTGATAAATTAATATATGACATGTGTCCGCAGTAAATAACCTCGAAGTTGTTGAACATCTTCCAAGTACATATTACCTACAGTCTTCCGTATCATGCGGATGCACACGACATGGCAGCCAGCCGAAATTTCAAATCTCTGCCGCGATTTATCGTACAAAATCACTTTTAATTACCGCTCATTCATTAATTTACGATGATGCGGTGGCGTCAATGTGTAGCATCCTAGAACAATGTCGGACAACGACCGGAGTAACACAGGAACACTCGAGTGTAGTAGTTCCGCTCCCTTTGTCGCTCCGTACGTAACCCGATCCGTAGCCGCGACTTCCGCGCGAAGCCCTTCGATCCTTCGGTAATCCTCAGACAGTAGATTACACGACGTGCTGCTATAAACCATTTAGTCTTCAGCTGATCACGTCAATTCAACTTTTTAGGGGTTCTTTATCTTTAAATCATGATCCTTTAAGGCGACTGTTCTAGCTTTCTTCTTAATTATTATTTATGTATAACAGCTGGCGTGCAGAGGTTGGCCGAGCGAAGCTGACTCCGTCCGGCGAACGACACGGTTATTTATAAAACAGAGTTGCGTCTCGTTTTGTCTTCGGCGCGCTCTTTATTTTGTCTAAATATACGCAGTTTTGGGAACGTCGCCGGCCGCCTCTGCCGCGACACCAGTGCTGGCAGTGAGCCAATGTCTCATCTTTTCTCGCTAGCTTATCTTTTGTCGAGACCTACATTGCGCATGATGATGCTCCAAGCTCTTTTGAGGCTATAATCTGGTCAATCGAATCAGAGTATTGTTTTGTTCCATCACCGAAAACAGTTCGCACGGATGAAACGTTAACTGGTCTCTGCCAGCGCACGTGTTTCCTCTGAAAATAGCAAGTGTCCTGAGAATCAAGGTGGCATTTACTGATCATGATTAGTAGGCTAGTGACCAGTCACTGGCAATAGGTAAAGCCGTCAAGGCATCAGATTGATAGCAGACGACACCGTCAGATCAAAGGGGAGGCCACCGGACACACGAAAATCCGCGGCCATGAGACTAACAGAAGGCAAATCTCGGTCACGTCTATTCTGAGCTACTAAACTAGCATGACATTATTACTTATCCTACATTGTAATTGTATTAGAGGCATACGTATTGGTATTAGCAGAACAATGTTTTATGTAAAATGGGAGATTTCATAAGCTCTGTGACCGAGCGACCGACGCGGGCTGCATTGTCAAGATGCATAAAACGTGCATACTGGAAGATGCTATTATTGTTTAGATGTTGTAGCTCCGCAATAAGGGTCATATGATAGGCAAAGACATTGGCATTGGAAGAATTTTATACATAGTGCTACAAATATAGCTAACATTAAAACATGAGTCGAATGCCGCCCTCTCACTCCGCACGCGTCTAAAATCGTATTTCCGTAGAATCCTTACAAGCGTCGTTAAGCACTTACTGTCGGCTTTGCAGTTCGACGACCCTTACTCCAGAAGAGACGTCCTGAAAAATAATTATTACTTACTTACTCAAAACAAAGTTTTTAGATCAGGCCGGTATAAATCACATAAAACACCTACACAAATGCCTGAAACTGCAAATGCGGTGACTCGTGACTAATTTTGACTTTACGACTGATACATTTAATTTTTTTTACATACACATTGAATACATACCTTAGAATTAACCTTTTAATATCGCAGTAACATTGAAGTTAACATACGTATACGTTAAAAATATGAGAGTTCGTAACTATAATACGCTCTACACAGGTCGGTTCGGTACTCAATTACGTTCACTACAATCAATACCTACGTAATAATGTAAATTAAATCTATTTGGGTCACATACAGACGGGTTACAAAAGAGTGGTCTTCTGGTTTTAGGTCACACAAAAGGCATAAAAAGGAAAATTTTAATGAATCAAGATAAGCTTTGTGGACAGTGGTTCGACCTCGGCCGTCAAATGGCATAGCATCGATCGATTGATGTGGACACACGAACATTGGACACAAAGCACAACAGACAGCCTTGATTTAAAATGCCGTGATGGGTTTTCGTGCAGCGTCCTAGAAAAACAGGCTGCTTTCATTTGTTTCAAGGCTTTGATGCATCAATACATCATCACTATTTTTATGGTATAAAACAAAGTCGCTTTCTCTGTCCCTATGTCCCTATGTATGCTTAAATCTTTAAAACTATGCAACGGATTTTAATGCGGTTTTTTAATAGATAGAGTGATTCAAGAGGAAGGTTTATACGTATAATAAAACTGTGCGAAGCCGGGGCGGATCGCTAGTAATATTATAAAACAAAGTCGCTTCCCGCTGTCTGTTCCTATGTACTTAATATGTATGTTTAGACCTTTAAAACCCCGCAACGAATTTTTATGCGGTTTTTTTAAAATTAGTAGTTAGATAGAGTGATTCAAGAGTAAAGTTTATAATGTAAGCTGCGGCGGGGAGTTAGTTGTATATAAAGGACAGGATGAGTCGGTACCTACGTCTACAGATACCTACTAACAATGAGAAGTCACACAATGATGGTCACGATTTAAGAACAATAGGCCTAGCCAGAATGCTGCTTTAGAAACACCTATTCGTTTTGAGGTTTCTCAGAAAATCAAGTTTTCCGAACACCTCTAGCCTGTTAGATAAGCCAGTTTGTGCTGGGCTCTACTTGGAAGTCAGCGTAGCATTAGGCCTAGCCAATGCTGATTGCTGAGATAGCAAGCCTTTCAAGCCTTTTTACCACCTTTTTTTTTCATTTTTTTACTTGTTTCTATTGTTCTGTGGAGGTATATTTTAGACTAGTAGCTTACACGCGTCGTTTCTCTGGAAAATTTTAAGGCTGTTTATATCCTATAGGAACTGATTTGTGGCATGAAAAGTAGCCTTACTATGTGTTATTCCAAGGCTAGAACTACGTCAATTCAGGCTGAAGTTCAGTAGTTTTTGCGTGAAAGAGGAACAAACAACCATACATCCAAATAAACTTTTGTGTTGATAATATTATAAAGGATTACCTAAGTACCTAGTTTTTAAGTCAACATTTTGCTTTTTAAGGGTAAATTTTTTTTTTCCTCTACCTTGTTCAAAGCAAACAGTGCAATCATTTTTAACTGCTGGTTAAAATGATTGTGATTGAACATTACATCGAAGGCCGATAGTGATATCAATAGCAGCTTAGGGGTAGAAATAAATTATTTCCTCTCCTAATCCAAAGCCAACATTACAATCAATTTTAACTGCTGGTTATTAGACTAGTTGTTCGAAGGTTGATGGTGATATCCGTGGTGATATCAATGGCAGCTTTAGGGTAGAAATAATTCTTTCCTCTCCAAGTCCAAAGCCAACATTACAATCAATGTTAACTGCCGGTTATTAGACTAGTTGTTCGAAGGCCGATGGTGATATCAATGGCAGCAGTCCAACCGCGACTCTTTCCGGGGTCCTGCGGATGTGATCAACGGTAATCACCCACCGGTGAATTTCACCATACAATGGCGAAATATAGTTTTGACACGCTCTTCTGATCAGTGATCAGTAATCAGGGTTTTGGCATTGTGTCGTGATTGCATACTTCCTATATCACGGTGTTATTTGACTTGGTAAAGCACCAATTTAAATTTTTGGAATATGTTGTCATCAATAAAAAAAACGGTCATGTGTGAGTCGGACTTGCGCATTTTGCGCAATATCTATGAAAACGGAAAAAAATATATATAAGGGTTTGTCTATAATATCGAAAGGGCCCATACAACAGAAAAACCCTTAAAATTAATTTTATTCTGTTTTTCAGTATTTTTGTTATAGCGACAAAAGAAAAACGTCATCTGTGAAAATTTCAATTATTGGTTCTATCACCGTTCATGAGACCTAGTGACAGACGGATAGCGGAGTCTTAGTAATTACATTGCCATCGATAATATCTGAAGAACCTATAATATCACAGAGATTAGGAATACTAGTTATTATGGAATATTTATTTAGGCACACTGGTAGATAGGGGAAGGTAGAGAAAGTGGTTGAAGACCTCCGCAGCGTAGCGGGCGATGGGTCAGTCTACATGCAGGAGGGTTCGCTTCCCGCCTCGGGACATTATTAACTCAATATATATTCATCATCATCATCAGCCTATATTAGTCCACCGCTAGACATAGGCCTCCCCTAATGAGCGCGCAATATATGTATATTAAAAATATCAATATACATAGTTTAATGTATTAAGTATCAAATATCGAATACCCATAACACGAGCTTGGGGCTAGAAGATGCTGTGCGAATTATCCAGCATTTAATTTAATGCTGGTCGATGCTATGAGGCGAAAATTCTTTTACATCATGTCCGTTTGCGGTATTTCATTCAATTCCTTCGAGATCATAAAACCTTTTTAGTCAGAAATTAGACTAATTCTAATATAATTTTTAAAAGTTTTCCACGCTGTGATCTCTTAGAACACCTCAGACCGTTTCAATACTGATCGGCATTTGGCAGAGCTGCCAATAAATGGACAATGTGATTCCTTGACAGGCATTTTAGTAATTGGATTCAGGTGCCAAACTTTGAAAGCCATTTATAGAGTGTTTGTCGTCTTCTTGTGAAGATGTCCCTGGATGCCAGCGCCGGGCCGACGCTGAGCGACGCAAATAGCCACAACTGCCGACTTAACAATGCAATAAAAAGAAATTAACATCGACGACGCTTTGCCTGCGCTAAGTTGACTCGTGTGTCATTTGGATGTGATCCAACAGTGATATATTTCAGCTCTCTCCTAGCCACTTCCGTTAAGTGAGCACGAAAATAAAGAGTGATATTTTTTTCAGCGGAATTTACTGTCCTCTTTTCCCTGTCACCTCATTTCGTGTCGCTTTATTAATAGACGGTTTCTTGTTGCAGGGTTCGGGCTTGCGGCTGCGGCGGCGGCTGGAGTGCGGGCCGGATATCCCACCGTATTGCAATCACCGTACGGGTGAGTGTACGCCCGCAGCACTTTGAGAGCCTCTGTTCGATGTATTCAATGTTCAATGGTTCGATGTTTGCCAGCACAAGCGGCGCCGCATGTCGCTCTTTGTAACATCTCACGAGACAAAATTCAGACCGAAGATTAGATAGAAGACTTTCTGGGTTTGAACAGCCTATGGTCGGAAATTTTATTGTTAGGTTAGATCTAATAGGTTCCATGGCATTGATAGAATTTTACTATCTAGTGTTGTACACTATTGGGGACAGAGAAGTCTACCAAGAAGACTGTCTACGACGATCTTATTATTTGATGACTAGAATCACTTCTATAGCCATTGAATCGTAAGTTGTGAGGAATTTAACCGGGGAAAGTATGTGGTATATCTATGGTAGTTATAAGGGAGTTGCTGAGCTGACTTTTGTCTCGGTAGATGAGGCGAGCGGCGTCTCCGGACGGCTAGCGGCGCGGCAGCCGGCGGACCACACCTAGACTAAATTACAAAAAATATACACATAGGTATCTATGGCAAGCGTGGCGTGAGAGTGGATTTTTTTCGTTTTGGGTGTGAATTAGTCGATTGGGTTTTTAATGTTTACGTTTTAAAGCTATACCGGCATGGGCGGCGCCGGCGACGACTCGCCGCGGGCGCCGCCCACCCCGCACTATCCGCATTGTCTCAACACAATGTTTTACCTAATTTTTATGTTTTATATGCCGTGTTCGTGTAAGATTTGTTGATTTGAGTTTTGTTGGTGGTGGATTTCGTTTAATTTTAATACAATTAGTATGGGGCAGTGTTTGCTCGAGGGTGCGCTGTGTGTGCGTAGGTATGCGCGCGCGCTCGAGCAGGCGCCGCCGCCACCGCTGCCGTGCTGTCTCCCACAAACTTTATCCTCGTGAACATAGCTGTCTCTGCGCGTGCCTCGCTAATTACAGTTCATAGCGGCCACCGATCGATGCTCAGCCTGGGCTGTTAGGGCCATCACGCCATCACTCGCGCGCCGAAACACATTCATATATTATTCACCAACACTCTAGTTTTAATGGGCTAGTAATCAAGTAGTCCAGACATCATTCTATTAATTGCTCTTTACTTTTGAACTGATGAATTGACTTTGTAAGTGCAATGTCATTAGGTGACCGATATAACTAGAAACAGTGAAAAGTAATTTGAAATCGATGGTGGTAGAGTTTGAATTAATAAAATTAATCGAGTTAATGTAGAGCATTTATGAGAAATAAATTAATTAAAGGTTCTCATCAAATTAAAGAAAAAGGTGGATGGTTCGTAATTAATTACGTCTGTCCAGCAAAATAATCCCTCATTTTAGGTAGGTTAGGTACCTATGGCTTTCAAACTGCCTATGTAAACAGACAAAATATACAAATATACTTGTATCTAGCTAAAGCTGGTCACGCGTTTGCGTCGAAAGGCGGTTTTACGACTGTTACTTTGTTAGTTAACAATTGGCCAGTAATAAGTAACATGCTCTCATAAAGATACAATGTTAGAACAGTAGGTATTTCCAAGTTGCAAATATCATCAGTAAACCACAGGTGGGCGTTCTAAAGCGGGCGGAGTTATATGAAGCGGGCGTGCATTACGCATGCGCTTTCATCTACATCTTCTGTACCAAGTGAATCTCGGGACATGGTAGGGACATTAAATTACAAAATGCCAATCGATCCGTCTCTGTCAACGGACATAATGTTAGAAGAAGACAGCCTCAGAATGCGGTAGTTAGCACGGCTGCGGGTGAGAGCACTAGAGAAGTGATGACGCGGAGCCTCGAGACGGATAGAGCAAACCTCTCGAAACAACTTGACCGCCTTCCTCCTGGAATTAAGCGAAGTCGACACATTCACCGCTTTGATACCATTTTAAACTCTAGCATAATGGCTTCTAGTTTCAAAATAGATCACGAATCATCGATAGGCAACGGCGCGCTTGAAACAACTCCAAATAATTAGATGGTCGTCGATGGAAATAACTTTTTAATTAATACACAAGCTTTTAGATAAATAGCGCTTCGTCCCCGTATTCTTTGAGACTGCCACCCGAAATACACCGGGCCACCAAATCAGATTTCGTAATAGAAGCCGGAATCTAAATCGTAGTTTCAACGATGTTCCTCGACGCAATGCTATGCTGCGATAAGTAGATACATAAATGAGGATATTTCTGTCGGCGCGGAGAGCCGCTCGTACATTTTTACTTGTATAATGTTCCGTCGCAATGACGCACGGCGGCGGCCTACCACGGTGACACCATAGGTACTCTTCTATAACAGTTCGATGTCTACTAATCTTGCTCGTTTCGCCTGTGGGGCTAGGTACTAGAGTGTGGATCGTGTTCAGCATTAATCATGATGTTTCACTGTAGCAGCTGTATTTATAGTGAGATGTCATCGGGGTCGGGAATAACCTTCCTTGTTTTTGCTAAGATATTTGTGTTCTGCAGGTTGTCTCCGGGTTACGTGTACGGTACTCCGACGAGTTACATGAACGCGATGAGCGGGGTGAGCGCGGGGGTCGGCTCGGGGGCGGGGGGACTGGTGCAGCTGCCACAGTTGCAGCACGCGGCGGCGGTGGCGGCTGCCAATCACCTGTACGAGTACCAGGCGGCGGCTGCCCAAGGGGCCGCGGCCTACCAACAGCAGTACGCGGCTGGATTCGATCCCTACGCAACTGCTGCCGGTCGGTATTCCTCCTTTCTATGACTGCTTCTTGCCTTCTGCCTTCTAATATCTCCCTTGTTCGATGCGGCAAGCTGAAGACAGGGCGCTATTTCGCTTATTAGGGGAGGCCTATGTCCAGCAGTGGACTAGTAAAGGTTGATGATGATGATCTCTTAAATATATCAGACGTCTGCTGGACATAGGCCTGTAGCTCGCCCCATCCAGCATCTCATTTTCAGAAGACCTTTCATTTCCACGTATTCCATACTCTTCTATTATTATTTTCCTGGTATCTACCAAAAAGATTCAACTGATTTAAAAAAAAAATGACTAAATTTTTTCGTCCATTTTATTAAAAATTGACTTGTTTGTATTACAGCAGCCGCCGCAGCAGCCAGCGGCGCCGGCTACATGTCTCCGTACTACACCCTGCAGGGGGGCAGCGTCCAAGCCCCCCTCCTGCCGCCTCTGTCCTACCCCCCACAACTCCAGGAGGCGAGGATGCAATAGACGGACTCCATATCAACTGTAAAGACCAGAACGGGCTCTATGTAAATTGGCAACTTTACCGGGCTAACAGCTTTTGAGGGAATGTTACATCTAGGTAATTCTAAGTATGACGAATGCATTTCGTTCGATAAATTCAAATTTCAAAGCTAGATGTTATTGTCGGTTGGGCCCGGTATGTTGGTACTGAATAATGGAGTCACTTTGAATGACGTCTGCAAAAACCTCAAGCAGATATTCCTAAAACCATAGAAAGGAAGCCAAAAACTTAAACCAAATAACGACCAAAGGCTATGAGCTTTTATAAGAAACTCCCTAACAGGCCTCGATTTAACTCTCTGTACTTAAAAGTTAGTACTTAAAATATTTAAGTAGGTACATCATACCTGATTTTACTTGCCTACCTATTTTTATACACATTTAAGAGGAATAAAAATATGTTTTTCGTCGTAAATATCCTTCATAACTTACTTAATTCTTATAGCTGTTCTGTGACAATAATCTATCTACCTATAAAAGAAAAAAATGTGGTGAGTAGGTACTTACTTTTAACGTATTTAAGCTAAGCAAGCTTTATAGGTAGATACTTATCTATCGTATCCACCCACTCGGGATAGTGGCAAAGTCCATAATTCGAAATGGCATCTTAGTTATATCTACTCAAGTCTGATTACATGTGAAATGTTTGTAAACAAACTACCAATACAATTCACTACGTTGTTGTCGTGTTTTTATGCGAAACTTGTACTTCAACTCGATTTTAGAACTCAATAAAAGTGTCAACACTTATATCTGGAACTCAACGAAATGTATTTATGTGAATTTTAGTACGTTTGCTGTGTTTTGCTTACAATCTCGTCATATGTAATTTGGCTGAAGTACCTACGTGTAGATAGATGATTCTTGGGCATCATTTCCACTGAGTCAGTACAATGATTTGCAGCTATCATTGATGGACTTGCTTATAGGCAATTCACTTCTTCCTTTTCATAGTTCTATTTTAGTAGAAATAAATTAAATTAAGCTTGAATTTAGGTAAACTTAACATAATTTATTAAACACACACATACACACCTTGGGTGGGAATTAGAACCAATTGGCCAGTGAGAACCATGCCAGTAACATCAGCCGCAGTGACAATCAGAGTTATGGCAGAAGCTACAAACTAGAATTCTTAGGTTAAAAATTTAAATTATGTTAAAACTAACGCGTTTTCAATAGAATGAAAGAGTATGAAAACGCTTTGTACAAACTCATTGAGAATTCAAAGTTATCCGAAAATATTTCCTTATTCTTGGTGTGTCCATGTTGCTCAATAAGTCCTAAAGAGGACTATACCTATAAGATAGAGCAATATAGGGCTAATAGTTAGGCAATGCTAACATTTGATATAAGTTAAAAAACTTGATTTTATCTCAAACATTTGGTAATGCCCTAGTGTTAATAACTTGTTATCCAGCGGTATAGGGTACTTACTAGTTAGATTAATTCTAGTCCATGTAGGTAATATTAAAATAATGATTTTAGGTATCGCCCTTTTTGTCCATTTTTTTGTTGTTCTAAATTAATGTACATTTTTTAAAAAATGACAAATCCTCTATTTGCAATATTACCTCCAATTTTTGTAAAGTCATGAGTAGCCTGTTGTTTTTTTTGTTGTTGATACTTAAATAATTTTGATAGTTAAATACTGGCGATATAAGTAAAGTAGTACAAGTTAGGGACATTATAAATTTAGATATAGAAGGTATCTTTAAATTACCTTACTTACTATAGTATAGGTATGTCAGTAAGTCTTATTTTATTCTACTTAGGATTAACATTATGTATTAAGAAAATGCTGTTATCTGTAATTTATTTTGTTGATATTTGTAAATCTTCATGTTGAAAAATATTTATTATATGTCGAAAAATATCATAAAAATGTTATCTAAATATTTACTTTGGATCGAATCTACGAATCAACAGTAGGTCTATTAATAGGTACATTTAAAGGAAATAGAATAAATGCTTAGATAGGAACTTTAATTTTAAGAAAAATACCAAAATAAATACTTTATATAAATGTAGCCATACATGTGGCCATCTTGCCTTAAAATGTAATTTACTACATATATAAAGATAAACGTACTTAAATCTATTAATTAGGCTTGAAAATAACTATATATCCTTATTTTATATACAAAAAAGAAATAGGTACCTACATGGGACACATACATGATACAATCATAAAATATACACATTTACTTTTATTGTAAAATTATCTGAGCGTCTGGTCGATGCGACGCGTGACCCGAGAGCTGGTGAATATCTGGCTCAGCGCATCAGCATTGCCATACAGCGTGGTAATGCAGCCAGTGTCTTGGGGACGCTTCCGACTGGTATTGACATGGATCAATTGAGCTACCTTTAGACAGTTTGCAACCGTCTGCGGTTAGCTCAATGGTTTCAATTGTAAATACTAGTTGTTATTTTTCTATTCCTTTGCTTGTAATTTTCGTTGTTAATAAAGATGTATACTTTTATTGTTTAAATGACCTTAACAATTTTATGCATCATTCCTCACGGCCGTGCATTTTCATCATCAGATAACTAAAGCACAATGTATTTGTGTACCTAGGTATTTTATGTATATCGCAAATCCATAATAAATCGTTTTAGTAAAATATTTAATTAAAACATATTCTATTGTACTTAGGTAGTAAGTTAAAATGTAAAAGAAAATAAATTTATAAGCTACAACTTTGCGTTTTTTTATCTACATTACGTTTATTCAGCACCTAGTGAACTAGAATTAGATTTTTTCCTACGATTTTTTGTCCCAACTTATAAGGAGCATAGCCAACAAGTAAAAATTCACTGTGACTCAGGATTTCTGTAATCAGAAGCTCAAAAAGGAGCTCAACCTTTACAACTACACCACACAAAAGTTTTTGAATTTAGGTAACATTAAATTCCTGACTATAGGTAAAACTTATAATCTAGGTACTACTACTCTTTTAAACTAACTTTTACTAGTAGGCTTTGAAATCTGTCTAAAGCGTGGAAAAAAATATATTTTGGGAAACATATTGGAGTCATGTCTTTTTTCAGGAAAATTTCAGATAATACGTGTTTGTTTATTTTATCATGGGAACCTCCATTTAAAATTTTGACGGTCTACTACTTACGGTTCCTGAAATACAGAGCATTATTGTTTCATTCAACCCCATTTTGGACCGCTTAGAATGTGAAAATTTAAAATTCCGTTTATAGTACTACATCCTATTAATATTCCAAATTTTAAGTCTCTGGGACTAGCGGTTTAGGCAGTTACTTACTCCTTTATAATAAATAGGTACTTATTGTAAGTTTATGGGAAGTTTTGTACCATTGCCAGGCAGGGCATTTAACTTGGGTAAGTAGATCCTGCAGTTAAATAAAAATGATTTTGGGAAGGAGGCAAAGAGGAGAATCCAGCTGGGCTGGGCATCGTTTGGAAATCTACGTCGAGTCTTCTCGTCATCCATACCGCAATGTTTGAAAACGAAAGTTTTCGATCAGTGAGTAGGTACATCCTATCCGTAATGACCTAAGGAGCTGAGACGTGGACACTCACGTACGGCGTAGGACGTAGGATTCGTAACGAACACATCCGACAGAGAACCAAATTTATCAACATAGATCAAAGGATTAGCAAGCTGAAGTTGCGCCGGCCCAATCGCGAAGCGACAACTGCTGGGGTAAACGTACCTACTCGTATTCTTGAGTGGAGACCGTGACTTGGCAAATAGGAGGACGCCCTCCGGCCAGGTGGGATGACGATTTGAGAAAGAGGTTAGTAGATGCTGGATGGGGCAAGCTGAAGACAGTGCGCTCATTAGGGGAGGCCTATGTCCAGCAGTGGACTTATAAATAAAAAATCCAAAAAGTAGGGAAGAAGTCAAGAAAGTGATGAGCATGTCACACACAGAGCATAGCGTCACAGTTTAGATAATAATATGGTAGAAAAGGGTAGAGTGTTTAGAATTTACTGCTGAGTTAGTAGTCATCACATCGATAAAACCAAAAACTACCGATTGGAATCCTTCTTTTACGAGATTACGAGAACTTCTAGGAGATTTCAGCAAAAGGAATAGCGCCTAAGACCTCACTTTTTTAAAACTCTGCCCCATGAAGCTGTACTGAACGGCGACTCCCATCTAGGTACTTAAGTATATCAGCTACGGGGGCAGACTACTTAACTCAGTCTACCCCGCAAAGCATCTTACAAGGACAAGAAGGTACTTTTCTTGTGTCACATTGGCTTCTGTCTGAAGCCGGAAGGAAAGCATTGTCCCATGGTGGGAATCGAACCCGCAACCTCCTGCGTCGCAGTCGCAGGTGGACGTTCGCCCGCCCGCGCCATAACGATCGTCAAATAAAAAAATGAAAAGGAACATCACCTTTTTGTGTGAGGTAAAAAGTAGGCAGAAAGTTGGAACCAAATTTCGTCGCTTTGGTGGTGAAGAGAGCCAAGCCACAATTTTTACAAATTGAGATAAGTGTACTTTTAGAATCAAAACAAGGTGATTTTTACGGTGGTGAATAGAGCTAACTGTCTGTTAGTATATTTACAATAATTATAAAAAAGGTGAAAAGATGTCAACAGAACTACCATACATTACTTTATGGAATAAAAAGGGATACAATCCGCATAGCTTAGTTAACTTCTTGAAATAGGTCAGTGGTTGTAATCAGTAGTGAAGAAAGTCAAGCCGCATAAATCATTAGTTTTTGAACGAACTGCATTTAAAACCGTCATTTTGTATGGGTTGACATCTGTCATGGTCTGTCAGACAGACCGCGTTTTCGCGCGTTGTGCTCTATTGACTTGTGATTTTAGTGTTTTGAGTTGTCACTTTGCTTGTAAAGTTTCGTCGGTATGGATGACGAGAAGACTACGTAGTTTTCCAAACGCTGCACAGCCCAGCTGGATCCTCCTCTTGGCCTCCTTCTTAAAATTGTTTTTACCTAACTGCATAATCTGCCCAAGCTAAGTGTACTCGGAAACAATTTCGAGAAGGTGGCCTTCTACGACGACCGGTCCCGGATCAATGTGGTCATTGGTCATGACTTTGGTTTTTTCAAATTCATGCCAAGACCGATGCATCGCGAAGCTTAGGCTAGGCCGTCCAGCATGTGGATCAGCTACTCTAGCGACTCCGCCATTAAGACTATGTCATCAGCGAATCGTAGGTGTGAGATGTAATTGCCGTTTATGTTTATGTCCTTAGGTATCTTTCCAGTCCAGCGTCTAAAACATATCTTCCAATGCGCTCGTGAACACTTTCGGGGATATGACATCCCCCTGTTTCACTCCTCTGCGCAATTGGATGGGTTTAGACTGCTGGCCCTTTATTGGACACTCATAGTGACGGCTTCGTAGAGACATCTCAGCACCTCGATATAACGATAGTCTACTTGGCATCGCTGTAAGGATTCCAGAACAGCCCAAGTTTCGACTGAGTCAAAGTCCTTCTCATAGTCCACAAAAGCGAGACACAGGGGCTGATTATACTCATCGGACTTCTGTATATTCTGCCGCACTGTGTGAATGTGGTCTATGGTCCCATATCTTCCGCGGAACCCGGCCTGTTCTGGTGGCTGAAACTCGTCGAGTCTCCTGGCGAGACGATTCGTGACCACTCGCGAGAACAGCTTATAGACGTGGCTCAGGAGTGTGATGGGTGATGGGTGAGTGCTATAGTTTTTAAGGACGGTTTTATCGCCATTCTTAAAAAAGAGCACCACCAAACTCCCGCTCCACGCCTTAGGAGTTCTCCCACTGTGAACGACGGCATTAAAGAGGTTCTGTAGCTCCTGTATAACAGGGGCTCCTCCTGCCTTCAGAAACTCTGAAGTAATACCGTCCTCACCGGGGGCTTTTCCATTTTTAAGCTGCCTCAGAGCGAACACGATTTCATCTTGACTGAAATCTGGTAATTCGTCGGTATAGTGGCGCGTCACGGTGGCTCTGGAATCATGGTCATCTCGTCGGGAATGACGGGGATGTGCAGTGTAAAAACCGCCATAGAAATCTTCTATCTCGGCTGAGATCTCTGGCTTCGACAAAACGGCCCTCCCGTCGTGCGTTTTAAGTTTCGTCAGGTGGCTCCTGCCAAGCTGCTGAGTGAATACTTTAGACCCTCGGTTTCACTCGTTGGAGCTCCGAAGGTCGCGCCGTACCATCTTCCCGATTCGCTTGTTCAGGTCTGACCTCTCTGGTAAAGACACTTGGGTGGTTTCCCGTCTTTTTGTCATCAGATCCAGAGTCTCATCCGAGAGTTTGGACTTCCTGCCAGTACCTTGCTTACTGCAGAACTTTATGCCCTCGTCCCTCAATGTTTCGACCAGCTTGTGTAGGTCTCGTCAGCGTCATCAGTGGGTTCCCAGTCTGGATTCCCACCTTGCCGTTTAAGTCCCCCATAACAACGTTGAAGTAAGCCTTAGTGGTGTTGTGTAAGGCTTTGGATATGTCTTCATACATATCCTCCACTTCATCATCCGAGTGTGCCGAGGTCGGTGCGTAGACCTGAATGATCTTCATGCTATACCGCTTGGATAACCGAAGGACCAGGTACGCTACCCTGGTCGACACACTGGATATTTCTTGAACGTTGTTCGAGAGGGCCTTCTTGACGAGAAAACCTACACCACCTACGGGATGGTGATGACGAAAGTAGAGAAGATGGCCCGAGTCTAGGGTTACGGTGTCCTCCCTTCTATACGGACTTCACATAACTCGAGAACATGCCATTTAATGTTCTCTAAGTCTACTTCCAACTGCTCTAGATGATGGTCAAGCCTCAGAGTACGTCCGTTGAACGTTGCCAGGGTCAAATTATGAATTGTGTGGTAGCCTGAAGTAGCCCGGTGATTCCTAGCACTCCCTGCCCCGCCATTACCATGGCCGCTACCATGGCCAGGAATAGCGAGGTGGCCGGAACTAGGGGCCATTTTTTGGCTCTATACATCATTTGGGGGTAATGCCCATAATCCCCACGCTGGGCATGCGGGTCGGAGATCGCAGTTTGGTGGATTGGTTGTTCTGCGGGGGCGCTGCTGCCCATCGCCGGTGTATCCCTTAGTCGCCTCTTACGAAACCCACGGGAAGAGTTGGGGTGGTGCAATTCTAAGCCACACCCCACGGCGCATTTATTGAAATGGTGAAAAGAGCCAAGTGCAAAATAGCGATTAACAGAAAAACTAGTTAAATAACTAAAACTATTAGTATACCGAAAATACAAGAAGCATGTTTAGCTAAACCGATGCCATTCTTATTAAAATCTAACTAACGGTTTGGAAGATGTAGACTAATTATTATTTTTTGTTTAACCTCGCCACTTGATTGCTCATTATTTCGGAACTTGTTATGTGTGGTTTGGCTCTCTTCACCACCAAAGCGACGATTTATTAGCTACTAGCGACCCGCCCCGGCTTCGCACAGTTTAGCAGTTTTACACACAGTTTTTTGCACAGCAGTTTTATTATACGTACAAATCTTCTTCTTGAATCACTCTACCTATCTAAAACCGCATCAAAATCCGTTGCGTAAACTACGCAACGCACCTCGTTCACGAACTTCAACAACAAAATAGGATGGTTTAGCCAATGTAAATTTTGAAAATAGAAACCGTATTATTTTCAATTCTACAATAAGGGCTCTGGCAGTAAGATAATCTGTAATAAGTATCTATTTATATGAATATCCATAATAACTAGAACAAATGCTATAAATACCTACCTAAATTAAAACTGCTCATTGAAATAAAAATAAAAAACGTTATTCGCTTCAAATATTTATTTAAATGGTGGATAAAGGCCACAAAAAGGCCGACGGCTGCCAAGGGCCGACATAACTTCCCAACAGCCAATAATCGGCCCCTTAGGGGCCGAGCTGGCAACTCTGACGAAACGTCTGTCTGTGGTGCGGTGCGATGGTGTGGAGAGGGAGTAATAATGTTCTGTGCCTGTGCGCCATGCGCCACAAAACATTTTTGTGTGGCGTGTCGAGCGCACCGAACCATCTGCGGTGGTTCGGTCGGACCAAGTTCGAACGTCAAATCAGTCGGGTGCAAAGACATTATAATAAATTATAATTTCTTTGGTCCCGACCAAAGAAATTATAATTTATGTTAGGTTCCATAAATTTTGATGTAATTATTAAAAAATGTGTATTCTGTATTTAATTTGGAAGAATGTAGTAGAAACGTAGCTCAGATTTCCGGTAGCTTAGCGCGGTCGGTCGGGCATAAAAAGGACAGCGCTCGACCGAGCGCGCAGTTGGTCTTGAGCAACCGTCGGCGACGGACGTATATTTTACCTTGTTGGTCTGAATCTGAACCACGTAGCTATCCTTGAATTTATAAATATTACCTGAATAAAATATTGTCAGTTGTGCTGGAACATAATAAACTACTTGTAAGTACGTGCTGTGTTTTCCTTACAAATCAGAAGTGGTAAGTACACGCCTTGTTTTTGTATTTAGGGCAATAATTTCAGCAACACGTGTTGATGACGTCATTAAAAGTGACTTAGAAAAATTTGTTGTATTGTCAGTGGGGTATCATAGGGGGCCCAAAATTTGGTTATTTTTGCCGTATCTCTTTCCGTTTAGGAGATAATTGCAATTTTGTAAAAGTTTTTCTTTTAGAAATTAATGCGTGTTTGTCTGAGTTTTAGATAATGCCTCTCGATAATGGAGGCTAACGACGCCTCCAGACGCTACCGTCACAAGCACTGCGTAGTGCTGAAGGCGTGAGAGATACTACGAGGTCGAGCAGCTCGCGGCGCAGCAGTCAGCGCAGCAACAAGCCGTGTTCGCAGCCGAAGCCGGCTTGACAGCCGAAGACGTCTACGCAGCCGAAGCCGTCTTCGCGACCAGAGCCGTCCACGCAGCCGAAGCCGTCTTCGCAGCCAAAGCCGTCTTCACAGCCGAAGACGTCTTCGCAGCCGAAGCCCTCATAGCAGCCAGAGCCGTCCATGCAGCCGAAGCCGTCCTCGCAGCCGAGGCCGTGTCGTCGCGACCGGGTCCAGGTGCAGTCGCAACAGCGGAGCGGGCAAGAGAGCGGGAACGCTTCCGACTGGTATTGACATGGATCAAGTGAGCTACCCTTAGACTGTTTGCAGCCGTCTGTAGTTGGCTCAATGGTTTCAATTGTATATAATAGACGTAATTTTTTTTTTCTTTTCCTTGATTGTGATTTTCGTTGTTGATAAAAATTTCGATAGTAACTTAAACGTGAGAATTGATGGGTTCACGTTATTTCTGAAATTCATAGAGAAAATGTATGTGGGCGATGATGAAGTTGTATCTAGATGAGAGATATTGTTTAGAATAGTTGAGAGATATTGTTTAGAAGTCTGTAGAAGCAAGATGTATCCAGATGTTAATAGTTGAGATATATTGTTTAGAAGTCTGTATAAGCAAGATGTATCTAGATGTTAATAGTTGAGAGATATAGTTTAGAAGTCTGTAGAAGAAAGTGTTAATTTTCGTTAGTTAATTTTCAAAAGAATAGTCTTCATTTAATTTGTATTACATATTAGTTAAAATTGTTTTGATTTTATTGATTTTTATTTCCGAGTGTTAGGTTTGGTGTTCACTTGATACGTGTATGAGGACATACACGTTGTCAGGAAGGCCGAGTGTTAGGTTCAATAAATTTTGATGTAATTATTAAAAAATGTGTATTCTGTATTTAATTTGGAAGAATGTAGTAGAAACGTAGCTCAGATTTCCGGTAGCTTAGCGCGGTCGGTCGGGCATAAAAAGGACAGCGCTCGACCGAGCGCGCAGTTGGTCTTGAGCAACCGTCGGCGACGGACGTATATTTTACCTTGTTGGTCTGAATCTGAACCACGTAGCTATCCTTGAATTTATAAATATTACCTGAATAAAATATTGTCAGTTGTGCTGGAACATAATAAACTACTTGTAAGTACGTGCTGTGTTTTCCTTACATTTATTATACTCGGGAGTCGTAAATCCTTGGACAACAGAAAATCCAGAATAATTCTGTCTGGTAATATTCTGTTTCATCATAGACCATTTAACCAGGGTCTGTAATATTTATTATTTAAAGCCGCCACATACAGAAGCCGCGGCCGGGTCGGAGGTGAAGCCGTGCGGGTATCCTATTGTATCAAATGAAACACTACACATACACCGGAAGCGGTGGCGGCGCGGATCACGGCCGTGTCGGGCCGGCGCGGCCGCGACTCGGGGATCGCACCGTTCTCTACCCTGCTGCCCACGGCCACCGCACTGTGTGCTCCAAAATACCTCTTATTTAATTATTTATAAGGAGGTAATGATCTTGTTTACGCTATTGATGTGCGCTAAATAAAGAAATAATAAATTATTACCTACTCAATCACAGTTACTAACGTTATACATACGAAAGTTGACTATACTCTTAGCTATATATAGCAGCGTCCCGCGGCTTCGCCCGCGTAGTAATTTATTTGTCAAATAGAGAACAACATGAATAACGAAGACAGAATAAGACGTTTCTGTGGTGGGGATTGCATAAGTAGAGTGAGTGGGGGCAAGATCGAACGGTTTTTTGATGAGATGGTCAGTGTTGTTTTTGAATCCTTGTAGAAGAATAGATATTAACTTTATTTAAAAGTAAATTAGAAATAATTAAAGGGCAAAGACTAGATTTTATAATAATTATGTTAATAACAACCTGATAAAGCTTTCCAATAACTAGAAAACTCTAATTAAAAATATGATTTTCACTAAATTAAAACAGGGGGAAGATGAAAAGGTGACGGGGTAAGATCGATTTTTTTTCTAAAATAGTTAAAACGTGTCTTAGCAACTTTTATGGTCCTTAGTCTATAGTGTTAAGTAATTAAAAAAGTTCTAACTGACTATAGTGCCAAAATACCTGTTTTTAACAAAGTTATGGCAGATTAAAAACATTTTATATTCCGGACTTACCCCACTAGGGGAAGATTGAAGTAGAGGTTCTCAAACTTTGCAGCCAATTTGCTTAAGATATGACTGAAGAAAAAAACAGTATCATTTAATCAAAAAGTCAAATAAAAACTCACTGCCATATCTCGTTGTTTGTAACCCGATAACTAAGCTAGTACGGAATTTGTAGAAACCATAAATAAGGGTTCAATGAAAAAAAATAAGAACATGTAGGGTCTGCTCTAAAACGTTCACAAAATGGTGTGTGTCTCAGGTTCTATTCTGTGTAATTTTTATGATCCTAAAGTTTATTCTCACTACATTCTCACTTTCTTCGGACATGTTTCGCGCCGAGGAGATGAGTCTTTATAACGGCTTGTCGTACAGGGAAAAGTTGACGGCACAAGAGCTCGTGGAAGATCCCCTATGCGCTGGACGGACCAAGTAAAAGTTGCACTAAACAGTTCCCTACACGAATGCACCAGGAAAGCAGCGGTGCGAGAAGAATGGCGGCGGATTGTGAAGGCTGCCACCCTCTCTGATATGACGACCACGACCACTCTGTCAAGAGTGTAGCGACTAAGAAGAAGAAAGTTTATAGAGTCCCGTAGTCGACACCGATGTGTACCGTATCGTTGAGGTATGATAACCTCTGATATCAACCGGCTATATAAGCCAATGTTTGTTCCAACGAATGTACGCAGTCTGGTTCCGCAGTGACCAGTATTGTGTAAAAATTATATACCTTTCCCGTTTTAGTAGAAATTTGTTGCGAATAATAATGTCTCCGGTATTAGTAGTTTGTTTCCTAATACAATTGTTTGTAGTCGGTCTCTGTGACCATTACGTAGCCTACAACAAAGTCTCTGTCCTTACCACCGATGGAACCAAGTGCATGACGACGTGTATCGACGGTAACTGCTACATCGACACATACTTCATACCGCACCCGTGCAAGGTGAAAGAGTCAGAAGTTGTTCCAGTGTTCAACACATTGGGGAATTCTCACTGTTTGAGTAACTGCGGCAAATGGGGAGGCACCAGTTACATTTGGTGCTACACCAGCACGTTTCTGGACTGGGACTACTGCAACGACGAAATCATCTCTAACAATGTGAACGACGGTCGAGACATATACGGCACAAGGTGTGTTAGCAAGTGCCAACCGCTAGAGACGGACTGGTTTGGTTGGAAAAAATGTCATACTAACAAAATTGACTTACAGTATCAGCGATGCGTCACTGCTGCAACGTTACCGGTAAGTCAATGCGATATTTCTGAGCATTTGAGATCAAAACGCGCCGGTGACAGATTGTTCGACGCCGCATACTGCGCGTCGCGCACCTGTATCAACAGATTTCGATACGGAGCTGACGGTGACACCGACAGAATAGCTAGGAACACTAATTCGTTGTACAATAACATAAACACCATAACTAATTTTCAACATGGTGATCCTTACATACGAGTTCTCACCACCACTCAGAGAAACGGACGCGGGCGCAATGTGCTAATGCCACTGGTTATGGAGACAATCATAACCGACCCCATATATCAGCCACGCTCTGACTCTGAAGTGAGTGCCGAGGGCGTCCGAAATGTCAACTACATGTATAACGTTGAGGCGTCAGCGGATCGTCCGGGCACACACGTGGGTCATTTGTTGGGGTACGCGAACGGAGGCACTCCGGACTTGTTTAACTACGCTGGGCAGACGGCCGGCCTGAACACCGGCCCATATCGCGCCATGGAAACCATGATTAACAGCTGGCTTCGACACGGACACGTGTCTTTCAACGTTGCAGTTTTGTATGACACCGTAGTGCCGACTCGGCCCAGTGAGTTTTATGTCAAAATACGCATGTACAACTCAGACGGTACTCTGCACGCCGATTGTCTGGACATGATATTCAAGAACAATTGACATGTGAAATTAAATGTTGTAAATCGGTAATAAACAATTTTTTCAAAGAACTTAGTTTTTTATTTTTCCGTAGGTACATTTAGTTAGAGTGCATCGGGGTGAGAACTGATGCTTTTTAGAGAACCATTAGGATGTTACAGAATAAATTTCAACTCGGCTTTAAAATGCTGGCCAAACTTTCAATATAAATAAAGTTACAAGTAAGAGATTGGTCTATAAAGCCGAGTTTTTAACATGAGCTCTGATATTAATCGCTAAAATATAGAAATAACCGGTCTCAATATAAAAAAACACACAAATATATTATTATACTATTTTTTATATAAATAGACTTAGTTCTATACCTGGAATAAAACTTAGGCTACTTATATAAAATTTCACTAGGGCGAAGCCGCGGCGTGCAGCTAATCCTACTAATATTACATTACATACATTATATAAACGTGAAAGTTTGTAAATATGGATGGATAGATGTTTGTTACTCTTTCACGCAAAAACTACTGAACGTATCTATATGGATGAAATTTGAAATGGCGCGGAGATAGATTACATATAGTCTGGAATAACACATAGGCTATAATTTTTCCTGGAATTCCCACGGGAACGGGAATTACCGGTGAAACCGCGAAGCGCTGCTAATTATAAATTAAATCATTAAAAGCCGTCACACACAGAAGCCGTGGCCGGGCCGGAGGCGAAGGCATGCGAGTTGTATCCATAGACTCTTTATATACACTCTTTATATAGACTCTGTATATACTGGAGTCTATGTTACAGTGTATATAGAATATTTTCAGTCGTTGTATTTGTTTCATACCTACCACAACCAACCAGAGTAGGTACCTAAATATCGTACCTACGTAAAGTAGATAATTCCACATTTCTAAGAAACATGCAGAGATAATTAATTACCTACTATCATCGCATTGTGGTTTTACCCATTATGCTTAAGTAGGTATACTTGCACATATTTTGATAGATATCATTGGGCCTTTGTCTCAATACCTATATACCTATACCTAATAAATACCCAAGCTAAGCATTGCTTGTGTTATAGGTACTAGATTAATGATATGCTTTATACAACACATTACATAGATATATTTTTATTATAGACAGTACACGGGACAAATATTTTCAGATATTGTCCCAAGGCGGGAATCGAACCCGCAATCGTGCGCCTCAGGCGGACGTTAGGCCGCTGTGCCACTGAGGTCAAAAGATAAAGTTGAACATTCCTAGCTATACTTCGATTCAAAAACATTAGATATTTTTTGTATACAAACGAGATAAAAAACCAAAGGAATATTGGTGAAACATTACCTATTTTACGATTCTGGTATCGTCAGAACAAGCTGCAGGAGCTCCAAACAATTCGTGATTTGACAGTCTTCATCATTGCATTGGTCTCTCATGCGTTATCGAACCCGAAGTTGCATCTTTTTCGCTGTGCTTGAGCAATTATGCGTTGTTGAGTTTTTGTTTTGGTTTTAGTCGTTAGCTTGCTGTTGCCCTGCTCTTGTCTGTTAACTATACTTATCAGTATTAGTTAAGTTTTCATTCATAAATGTCATTGTTTACAAAAAATATCTATGATTATAAATCAGAGTAGGTAGGTATAGGTATTGTTAGGCCATAAGATTGATTGCCAAACTAGGCCTAAACGTGCCTAAACCTCGTGAAAGAAGTAGCCGTTGACGGAGGTACCTATCTATTCACTTGTCTATAGGTAGGTACTGATCTCGTTCCAAAAATAAAAATAAGTAAGTACCTACTTCATTTGATAGTTGGTCTGAGTACTTCGATGAAAGGTTAATAATAACCAATTGAATTTGGTAGTATATAACATTTTAACTGGCTAGGTTAAAGATCTGCGAAAGACTGCTGGTTGCGGCAAGCTGAAGTCAGGGTGCTATGGCGCTCATTGGAGGCCTATGTCCAGCATTGGACTAATATAGATTGATGATGATGATGATAAAAACTTTTTAACTATCACTTCTTCGTTTTCCGTGGTTTTTGAGGGCCGATATGGTTAGGAATGAGATTGTAACAGATGTACGGATTCGCTCTGGGCGCCCAACCTGTGGCGAATCGATCGACTCGCACAACTCTATTTGTTTGGGCACATCCCTAGTCAGGTGACAGAAACGGTGGTTAATTTTCTCTCGCTTCTTGACACACCACAATCATAAGAATCCTACAGGACATTATTGTTTTATTGACTGTTTAGGACTAACTTATGGGTGTAAATAAACACAGTGTTCGAATCCAGTGATTTTCATTTACGTGGGAAGAGTTTTCCCCACAAACCTAAACATGTTTAGTGGAACATACTAAACATGTCATAAAAGAAAATTATATAATTACTTTGGTTGCAATATGACAGTGAACATCTCTTTCATTTTTCTAAATTATTATTTTGAGTTAAATTGCATGATTATCGTAGCTACGCTTTATTATTGCATGCGCTCGTGCACAGCATTCGTCCAGTAAAGATTGGTGTACCGGATAACACCTTGAGTGCGCTTTCCTGACAAAACCACATTGATACTCGGTGATCCGGTTTTATGGAGCTGATTATGAAGATGATCCTGTTTTCCCTCTATTTGCGACAAATATAATATAATCAATATAAAAGAAAATAGAAATTTAGTAGTTTCTGACTTTTCCTTTGTATTTCTCCAACTAGCTATCTATCTGGATGAAGGTTCTAGCCGCTCGTTGGACCGACCGTACGCAAAAAAAAATGCATACTTAGTGTGAAAAAAATCAGACAAACGTTACTACGAAGTCATCAGAAACAGAATTAAAACGACAAATGTAACATAAAAAATCAGAAGACTCAAACAAATAGGTATCTACCGATGTTTCTATTTCGTCCCGTTATCGTTCCCACTATGGTCTGACGCGCGCGATCACTGCCTTATCTGGTTGTTTGTAACCCAATAACTTGCTAGGTACGGCATTTGTAGAAATCATAAATAAGGGTAACTCTTACAGATTCCCGTACTCCATACCGATGTGTACCGTATCGTTGAGTTATGATAACCTCTGATATCAACCAGCTATATAAGTGAGTGTTTGTTCCATCGAATGGACGCAATCTGGTTCCGCGGTGACCAGTATTGTGTAAAAATTAAATCCCTTTCCCGTTTCGTAGAAATTTGGTGCGAATAATCATGTCCCCGGCATTAGTAGTTTGTTTCCTAATACAATTGTTTGTAGTCGGTCTCTGTGACCATTACGTAGCCTACAACAAAGTCTCTGTCCTTACCACCGATGGAACCAAGTGCATGACGACGTGTATCGACGGTAACTGCTACATCGACACATACTTCATACCGCACCCGTGCAAGGTGAAAGAGACAGAAGTCGTTCCAGTGTTCAACACATTGAGTAATTCTCACTGTTTGAGTAACTGCGGCAAATGGGGAGGCACCAGTTACATATGGTGCTACACCAGCCAATTTCTTGACTGGGACTACTGCAACGACGAAATTATCACTAACAATGTAAACGACGGTCGAGACAAATACGGCACAAGATGTGTCAGCAAGTGTGAACCACTAAAAAAGGACTGGTTTGGCTGGAAAAAATGTCATGTTAACAAAATTGACTTACAATATCAGCGATGCGTCACTGCTGCAACGTTACCGGTGAGTCAATGCGATATTTCTAAGCATTTGAGATCAAAACGCGCCGGTGACAGATTGTTCGACGCCGACTACTGCGCGAAGCGCACTTGCATCAACAGATTTCGATACGGAGCAGACGGTGATACCGACAGAATAGCTAGGAACGCTAATTCATTGTATAATAACATAGACACCATAGATAATTTTCAACATGGTGATCCTTACATACGAGTTCTCACCACCACTCAGAGAAACGGACGCGGGCGCAATGTGCTAATGCCGTTGGTTATGGAGACGATCATAACCGACCCCATATATAGACCACGCTCTGACTCTGAAGTGAGTGCCGAGGGCGTCCAAAATGTCAACTACATGTATAACGTTGAGGCGTCGGCGGATCGTCCGGGCATACACGTGGGTCATTTGTTGGGGTACGCGAACGGAGGAACTCCGGACTTGTTTAACTACGCCGGCCAGACGGCCGGCCTGAACACCGGCCCATATCGCGCCATGGAAACCATGATTAATAGCTGGCTTCGACTCGGACACGTGTCTTTCAACGTTGCAGTTTTGTATGACACCGTAATGCCGACTCGGCCCAGTGAGTTTTATGTCAAAATACGCATGTACAACTCAGACGGTACTCTGCACGCCGATTGTCTGGACATGATATTCAAGAACAATTGACATGTGAAATTAAATGTTGTAAATCGGTAATAAACAATTTTTTCAAAGAACTTAGTTTTTTATTTTTCCGTAGGTACATTTAGTTAGAGTGCATCGGGGTGAGAACTGATGCTTTTTAGAGAACCATTAGGATGTTACAGAATAAATTTCAACTGGGCTTTAAAATGCTGGCCAAACTTTCAATATAAATAAAGTTACAAGTAAGAGATTGGTCTATAAAGCCGAGTTTTTAACAATTCTCTAGACCTAAAGATGGCAGAGCTAATGAAGACTGAGAGTAGAAAAGTATTTTGAAAATAAAGGGAAGAAGAACGGTCGTTGACCGGGTAACTTGTACCCTTTAAAATCGCTATGAGCTCTGATATTAATCGCTAAAATATAGAAATAACCGGTCTCAATATAAAAAAACACACAAATATATTATTATACCTACTATTTTTTATATAAATAGACTTAGTTCTTTACCTGGAATAAAACTTAGGCTACTTATATAAAATTTCACAAGGGCGAAGCCGCGGCGTGCAGCTAATCCTACTAATATTACATTACATACATTATATAAACGTGAAAGTTTGTAAATATGGATGGATAGATGTTTGTTACTCTTTCACGCAAAAACTACTGAACGTACCTATCTTTAAGGATGAAATTTGAAATGGCGCGGAGATAGATTACATACCTATAGTCTGGAATAACACATAGGCTATATTTTTTTTCCTGGAATTCCCACGGGAACGGGAATTACCGGTGAAACCGCGAAGCGCTGCTAATTATAAATTAAAGCATTAAAAGCCGTCACACACAGAAGCCGAGGCCGGGCCGGAGGCGAAGGCATGCTAGTTGTATCCATTTGAATCATATGAAAGACTCTTTATAACTGGAGTCTATGTTACAGTGTATATAGAATATTTTCAGTCGTTGTATTTGTTTCATACCTACCACAACCAACCAGAGTAGGTACCTAAATATCGTACCTACGTAAAGTAGATAATTCCACATTTCTAAGAAACATGCAGAGATAATTAATTACTTACTATCATCGCATTGTGGTTTTACCCAGTATGCTTAAGCAGGTATACTTGCACATATTTTGATAGATAAATCATTAGGCCTTTGTCTCAATACCTATATACCTATACCTAATAAATACCCAAGCTAAGCATTGCTTGTGTTATAGGTACTAGATTAATGATATGCTTTATACAACACATTACATAGATATATTTTTATTATAGCCAGTACACGGGACAAATATTTTCAGATATTGTCCCAAGGCGGGAATCGAACCCGCAATCGTGCGCCTCAGGCGGACGTTAGGCCGCTATGCCACTCAGGTCAAAAGATAAAGTTGAACATTTCTTGCTATACTTCGATTCAAAAACATTAGATATTTTTTGTATACAAACGAGATAAAAAATCAAAGGAATATTGGTGAAACATTACCTATTTTACGATTCTGGTATCATCAGAACAAGCTGCAAGAGCTCCAAACAATTCGTGATTTGACAGTCTTCATTCATCATTGCATTGGTCTGTCATGCGTTATCGAACCCGAAGTTGCATCTTTTTCGCTGTGCTTGAGCAATTATGCGTTGTTGAGTTTTTGTTTTGGTTTTAGTCGTTAGCTTGCTGTTGCCCTGCTCTTGTCTGTTAACTATACTTATCAGTATTAGTTAAGTTTTCATTCATAAATGTCATTGTTTACAAAAAATATCTATGATTCTAAATCAGAGTAGGTAGGTATAGGTATTGTTAGGCCATAAGATTGATTGCCAAACTAGGCCTAAACGTGCCTAAACCTCGTGAAAGAAGTAGCCGTTGACGGAGGTACCTATCTATTCACTTGTCTATAGGTAGGTACTGATCTCGTTCCAAAAATAAAAATTAGTAAGTACCTAAGTACCTACTTCATTTGATAGTTGGTCTGAGTACTTCGATGAAAGGTTAATAACCACTGACCTCTATCTATACAAGTACGCTGGACCTATGATAGGCCACGCTTTATTGAGGCGATTTGATTTTCGCCATTTTGGCGCTGATCGTAGGAGTGGGTGGGAAAGGAACTAATAATAGAGATGAGACAATGAGATAAAATACATCGATAAGACATTTCCGACGAGTTGTATAATTAATTGTACTAGGTAATATTATAGAGCAAAATAATAATATTAATTTGCTTTATAATAATATTATAGCCACCTATGTGGCTAGCTAGATCCAAAAATTAACAGGGAACGTTTTTTAAATAGAAATGTATTTTTTTCAGGATGGAGTGGAAAAGGTAAGGTATTTATAGAAAATAAAAATATATGTACAATCCTTTAATATTTTTTATTAGTTTCCGTCATCATTTTCATAGTTACATAGGTAACATAATAAAATTATCGTACTTTGCGTTTAACAGGGAAATTTGTATTATTTTGGTAAATGTTAGACATCACTACAAAATTACACTAAACATATCATTTAATAGAAGAATAATTTTTGTCAGACAGTGTGACTAAATAACATAATCTCCGAATAGACTTTATTACTTAAGGTAATACAATTAATTTTTCCTCCATACAAACGTAGAAAGCTAATTACTCCGCCGTAGTCTTGATTTTATCAAAGAATTTTTAACTCTCTGCTATGCTTTTTTGGATGACCTTTTGCAACCACCTTTTCATGTGTTAGAGGACAACTAGATTGTAGCTTAGACCTTGCCTTCTTTGAAGCAATACTCTGTTGCGGGTTGGAACTTGTGCTTCGACGCTTTCGACCTAGAAACAAAATTTTTGTTTATCAACAACTAAACCACAAATGAAAAGTAAAAATATATCAGTATACTGTTTTATAGCGCATTCTTGAAATAATTTACATACAAGGAACATGACGTGGTCCTAATTTTATTGATTAAGTACTTACCACTCAAGTTGGTATTATTCTGATCCATAATTAATGTTCTTTTTACATCAACAGGTATTGTCGGTTAGGTACAGGGAGTGTCTTATGTCCGTCGAAAACCTGTGAATTATTAAAAAATTATATGTATTTGATAATAAAAATCGGTCATCGGCGAATTACGTTCTTGAAAACTTGTCGATATTTTTGCTATAGATATCTATTTAAGATATCTATAGCAAAAATATCGACAAGTTTTATCGACAGGTAACTTTGACAGCACTATTAAACTTTATTGTTGATAAAAAAACCGGTAATATGAAGATAAATATGTTATTATTACGTATAATAATGAAGATAAGTTTAATTTGTTGAATATTAGCCGAAGATAAGCCGTAAATTCACTTACTTGTGGAATGGAACTCCACTTCCCTTCTGGTAACGAGTTTTGCATAACTCACACTCTTTCATCGTTTACCTATGAATGCCCACCACTTATTTATGTATGAACTAAATAAATAAGACACAACAAACAAGCTAAATCGCGTTAAACCACCAAAAACACTTTAAAAACACGGGAGATAATACAAACGAGACAACGGCCATTTGTCAGTTACGTCAGATTTAGTTGTTTTCCCACGCATTGGGAAGCTTCAAATAGGCACATTCAAGAGCTGTCATTTCAAAGGGTATCAGAGGTCCAGCGTACTTGTATATATAGAGGTCAGTGTTAATTACCAATTGAATTTGGTAGTATATAACATTTTAACTGGCTAGGTTAAAGATCTGCGAAAGACTGCTGGCAGATGCTGGATGCGGCAAGCTGAAGTCAGGGTGCTATGGCGCTCATTGGGGGAGGCCTATGTCCAGCATTGGACTAATATAGATTGATGATGATGATAATAAAAACTTTTTAACTATCACTTCTTCGTTTTCCGTGGTTTTTGAGGGCCGATATGGTTAGGAATGAGATTGTAACAGATGTACGGATTCGCTCTGGGCGCCCAACCTGTGGCGAATCGATCGACTCGCACAACTCTAGGTATTTGTTTGGGCACATCCCTAGTCAGGTGACAGAAACGGTGGTTAATTTTCTATCGCTTCTTGACACACCACAATCTTATGAATCCTACAGGACATTATTGTTTTATTGACTGTTTAGGACTAACTTATGGGTGTAAATAAACACAGTGTTCGAATCCAGTGATTTTCATTTACGTGGGAAGAGTTTCCCCACAAACCTAAACATGTTTAGTGGAACATACTAAACATGTCATAAAAGAAAATTAATTACTTTGGTTACAATATGACAGTGAACATCTCTTGCATTTTTCTAAATTATTATTTTGAGTTAAATCGCATGATTATCGTAGCTACGCTTTATTATTGCATGCGCTCGTGCACTGCATTCATCCAGTAAAGATTGGTGTACCGGATAACACCTTGAGTGCGCTTTCCTGACAAAACCACATTGATACTCGGTGATCCGGTTTTATGGAGCTGATTATGAAGATGATCCTGTTTTCCCTCTATTTGCGACAAATATAATAAATAATATGATATAATCAATATAAAAGAAAATAGAAATTTAGTAGTTTCTGACTTTTTCCTTTGTATTTCTCCAACTAGCTATCTGGATGAAGGTTCTAGCCGCTCGTTGGACCGACCGTACGCAAAAAAAATGCATACTTAGTATGAAAAAAATCAGACAAACGTTACTACGAAGTCATCAGAAACAGAATTAAAACGACAAATGTAACATAAAAAATCAGAAGACTCAAACAAATAGGTATCTACCGATATACCGATTTCGTCCCGTTATCGTTCCCACTATGGTCTGACGCGATCACTGCCTTATCTGGTTGTTTGTAACCCAATAACTTGCTAGGAACGAAAAAATTAAAAACATGAAAACAACAACAAAAAACCAACAACACACATCAGGTCTGAAACGTTCAAAAATTTGTGTATGTGTCAGGCTCTATTCTATGCAATCATTCAGATTTATTATCCATTAGACAGGACGCGTACTTAGACGCCGCGCTATGACGCTAAGATGTGTTGTACTACCACCGTAGAATACCGTCAAACAGAGCGCTAGCGCTAGCAGTACGCCACAACGCTCTGTCGCGGCGTTAGGACGCTTTGACGTCGGGTGTTGTATTTTTTTACAAATTTTATTTTAGCGTCGGAGTGAATAGGCGTAAAATAATAATAAAAATGACCGAAAATTTGATAAAATTGGTTAGAAAATGCTCCATGCTTAATATGCTTAAATACGAAGGATAGTTCATATAAAGATATATCAATGAAGGCAAAATTGTGGGCACAAATCGGAGAAGAAATTAATGAAACTGGTAGGTAAAAAAATTCGTTTATTGATTAAAATAAGACACAAATTGTTCACGAGTTTCGAATGCTGCGGTCGTTGATCTTCTATTTGTTGGACGATGAGTTATTAGAGCACGCATAGGTACGTTTACGCTAAAGCGTTCTGTTTGACGAAGCCTCGTAACGCTACGCTACTACGCAGCGCTAAAATACGCGCCCTGTCTGACAAAGCCTTTAAACGTTTAAAGATTCCCGTTCTCCGTACCGATGTGTACCGTATCGTTGAGTTATGATAACCTCTGATATCAACCGGCTATATAAGCGAGTGTTTGTTCCATCGAATGGACGCTATCTGGTTCCGCGGTGACCAGTAGGTATTGTGTAAGTATTAAATTCCTTTCCCATTTTGTAGAAATTTGGTGCGAATAATCATGTCTCCGGCATTAGTAGTTTGTTTCATAATACAATTGTTTGTAGTCGGTCTCTGTGACCATTACGTAGCCTACAACAAAGTCTCTGTCCTTACCACCGATGGAACCAAGTGCATGACGACGTGTATCGACGGTAACTGCTACATCGACACATACTTCATACCGCACCCGTGCAAGGTGAAAGAGACAGAAGTCGTTCCAGTGTTCAACACATTGAGTAATTCTCACTGTTTGAGTAACTGCGGCAAATGGGGAGGCACCAGTTACATATGGTGCTACACCAGCCAATTTCTTGACTGGGACTACTGCAACGACGAAATTATCACTAACAATGTAAACGACGGTCGAGACAAATACGGCACAAGATGTGTCAGCAAGTGTGAACCACTAAAAACGGACTGGTTTGGCTGGAAAAAATGTCATGTTAACAAAATTGACTTACAATATCAGCGATGCGTCACTGCTGCAACGTTACCGGTGAGTCAATGCGATATTTCTAAGCATTTGAGATCAAAACGCGCCGGTGACAGATTGTTCGACGCCGACTACTGCGCGAAGCGCACTTGCATCAACAGATTTCGATACGGAGCAGACGGTGACACCAACAGAATAGCTAGGAACGTTAATTCACTGTACAATAACATAGACACCATAGATAATTTTCAAGATGGTGATCCTTACGTACGAGTTCTCACCACCACTCAGAGAAACGGACGCGGGCGCAATGTGCTAATGCCGTTGGTTATGGAGACGATCATAACCGACCCCATATATAGGCCACGCTCTGACTCTGAAGTGAGTGCCGAGGGCGTCCAAAATGTCAACTACATGTATAACGTTGAGGCGTCGGCGGATCGTCCGGGCATACACGTGGGTCATTTGTTGGGGTACGCGAACGGAGGAACTCCGGACTTGTTTAACTACGCCGGCCAGACGGCCGGCCTGAACACCGGCCCATATCGCGCCATGGAATCCATGATTAATAGCTGGCTTCGACTCGGACACGTGTCTTTCAACGTTGCAGTTTTGTATGACACCATAATGCCGACTCGGCCCAGTGAGTTTTATGTCAAAATACGCATGTACAACTCAGACGGTACTCTGCACGCCGATTGTCTGGACATGATTTTCAAAAACAATTGACATGTGAAATTAAATGTTGTGAATAGGTTATAAACGATTTTTTCAAAAAACTTTGTTTTTTATTTTTCCGTACATTTCGTTAGAGTGCAGCGGGGTAAGAACTGATGCTTTTTAGAGAACCATTAGGGTGTTACAAAATATATTTTTACTCGGCTTAAAATGCTGGCCAAACATTCAATATAAATAAAGTTACAAGTAAAAGATTGGTCTATAAAGCTGAGTTTTTAACAATTATCTAGACCTAAAGATGGCAGAGCTAATGAAGACTGAGAGTAGAAAAGTATTTTGAAAACAAAGGGAAGAAGAACGGTCGTTGACGGGGTAACGTCTACCCTTTAAAATCGCTATTAGGTTTGATATAATCGGTAAAATGTAGAAATAACACTTAATAAAAAAAAATACAAATACCTATTTTTTATATAAATAGACTTAGTTCTATTCCTTGAATAAAACTTAAGCTACTTTTATAAAATTTCACGAGGGTGAAGCCGCGGGGCGCAGCTAACCCTACTAATATTACATGACATACATTATATAAACGTGAAAGTTTGTAAGTATGGATGGATGTTTGTAACTCTTTTACGCAAAAACTACTGAAATTACTATATGGATGAAATTTGGCACGGAGATAGAATATAGTCTGTAATAACACTTATCATATGCTATATTTTTTATCACGGAATTCCCACGGGAACGGGAATTACCGCGGGTGAAACCGCGAGGCGCTGCTAGTTATAAATTAAAGCTTTAAAATCCGTCACACACAGAAGCCGTGGCCGGGCCGAAGGCATGCGAGTTGTATCCTTTTGAATCATATGAAAGACTAAATATAAACTGGAGGCGGTGGCGGAAATAGGATACAATACAATACAACGCCTTCGCCACGGGCCCGCCGCCGCCGCCCGGCCACGGCTTCTGTGTGTGGCGGCTTTAAACGGCTTATTATATGAACAACTTTTAATATGTACCCACTAGCTTTCCCACTCACGGTTTTGCTCGCGTAGACTATTCGATTTGCCCTGCTCTTCAATCTTTAGATATCTACCCCTTTTAAAAGTGTTTTGAAAATTCCTGAAATACGTGTTTTAATTTATTTTTATATCAGTATAGTTTAGACGACACAAACGCGAATGCGAGTATTGATGCTCGTTTCATTCACGAATGCGAATTTCATTTTTTGAACTTGTCGCCTAAAACACGCTCTACGCGTGCGCTGATCCATTTTTTTTTTTTACTTTAAATTTGTCCATTTTATGAACAGGCTAAAGCCATATTACAGCCATATTGCCTTGTCTGATGTTTATTTTATAATCTTAAATATTTTGTGTAAAGTTACACGTTTTTACTGATCAGCCATCTTTCCGGAAGTCGTGCGCTGATCCATTCACAAACACAACATGAGAAGATAAACATGCATGACAGAAAGATGAGGAGGTGAGCTTGAGAGCATGAGGCCTGATAAATAGACGTCACCAAACTATAATTTACATTACTTAATAACCCGAATCAATGTTGATGTTCGTCGTTTGATTATGTATTTTGCAGAATTCATGAGTTTATTTTCATGGCTTTAGTGTGTTTTTATGTGGCCGAATTTTAGAAATTTGTCTACTAAGAAGACCCACGATTCTGTAATCAATTTACCATCTTTGTTGGAGTAATCAGAGATGGCTGGACAAGGGCACCAGTTTCCAAATAATTTTCAGGCAAATGCCGCTGGTATGCGGTCGGGTTTCGGAGGAGGCCCAATGCCAGGACAGCTATCATCCATGCCTAATCAATTGGCAGGTGTGTATCTTCTAAACTTTTACAATCAAAGGTACCATACCTGCACCCGTACTGTATTCTGCAAACAGTTGCATAAAAAAAACTTGTACCTAAGTTTGAAATGGATAAAATTGTTACTTTTTTTTATTTCTATTTTTTCTTTTTATTAATTTTACAATAATTGTTGAATATTCTTAAAACTCAATTGTATAAACTTTGGCGACTCTTTCCCTTTGATTTTTGGTCCACTAACATTCCCATTATATTAGGTGTTATGGGCAATCCAATGGCAAACCCTGGTGGAATGGTGGGTATGGGTAATCCCATGGTACCACCTTATGCAGCTGCTATGCAAAACCAGATGAGTAATATGGGTATGGGCCCAACAGGACCAATGGGACAAGTACAGGTAATACTTTACCCATTCTGTAGATCAATGGTAATTCCTATCATATTGTTATGTAAGATTCTGCTCTACTTTAAAAGTTTATAAGTAGGATTCATTTAAATAATATTGGTTTAGGCTGGTGTTTAACAAAATATAATAAGAAAATAAGGCAACCTCATTTGATCGGAACCATTCCTGAATTTCAACAAGCCTAATCAACTGTGGTCATTTACACCAAGCTGTACTAGTAGGGCAGTGATTTTAGTCAGGGAGCTAACCTTCTGAATACAATCACTTATTTTATTTACATTTGTATTCAGACAATAATATAATATAAAAAGGTTTTCGTTTTTGAATAAACATTAAACTCCCAACATTAAACAACATTAAACCTCCAACACGCCGGCCCTCTTATGTCAGGAGTATTGGCAATGTTCTACAGTATGTGCGTGAGTCATTCATACCTACCAGATGACATGATGAGGACGATTGTTGTGCCTGTCGTAAAAGACAAGACGGGAGATCTAAGTGATAAAACTAATTATCGTCCTATTTCACTGGCCGCTATTGTCGCAAAAGTGTTTGACGGTGTGCTTAATACACAGTTAAATCAGTATCTAACTCTGCACGATAACCAGTTTGGGTTTAGACCTAAACTGTCTACTGAGAGTGCAATACTGTGTTTAAAGCATACTGTCAAATACTACATCGACCGAAAGACTCCGGTTTACGCATGCTTCCTCGACTTATCTAAGGCATTTGATCTGGTTTCATACATCTTATGGAAGAAGCTAGAAAGCATTAACTTACCACTTGAACTAATAAACATCTTAAAATATTGGTATAGGAAACAGATCAACAGCGTCAAGTGGGGGGAAATGATGTCTGATCCTTATCGGCTGGAGTGCGGAGTAAGACAGGGGGGGCTAAGCTCACCTTCTCTTTTCAACCTATATTTGAATGCGCTGATCGAGGGGCTGAGCAGCCAGCATATTGGATGCCATATTGACAACGTATGTGTGAACAATTTAAGTTATGCTGACGATATGGTGCTGCTCAGCGCCTCGGTCTGTGGGCTAAGAAAGCTGATTCAAACGTGCGAAGAATACGCCTGCGGTCACGGGCTGGTGTATAATAGTCGTAAGAGTCAGTTCATGGTCTTTGAGGTCGGTACAAAGCGAAACAGGGATGTCCCTCCAGTTCGTTTGAACGGTAATGTCTTAGAGAGGGTATACTCTTTTAAGTACTTAGGGCACATAGTCACTACCGACCTCAAGGACAATGATGACATAGAGCGGGAGCGGAGGGCGCTGTCGGTGCGGGCGAATATGATAGCTAGAAGGTTTGCACGAGGCTCGGTGGGGGTAAAACTCACGTTATTTCGAGCCTACTGTAAATCCCTGTACACGTGCAGCCTGTGGGCGAAATATTCACTTGCAACCTACAGCGCAATCCGCGTTCAGTATAATAATGCGCTTAGGGGGGTGTTGGGGCTCCCCCGTTACTGCAGCGCCTCGGGGATGTTCGCGGCGGTGCGCATAGATTGTTTCCACACTACTATGCGCAAGCGCGCCACATCCCTGGTGCGCAGGGTGCGGGGGAGCGCTAACATCGTCCTAGCCATGATAGCGTCCAGAGTGGACTGTGCCTACACGAGGCACTGTTGTGAACGCCATCTGTCCACATACACTGTTAGTTTGTAAGTTTCATTTGTACCTTTTTCCCTATATGAGTCGTGTGCTTGAAATAAATGATTTTTAATTTTTAATTTAATTTAATTAAATTATTGATAAAAGGGCTCCATATTATCTAGCCTTCTCATAATCCATACCGCAATGTTTGAAAACGAACGTTTTCAATCAGTGCGTCCTACCCGTAATGACCTATGGATCTGAAACCATGAACATTTTCACACGGGCTGGTCCATCCGTTCAAAGTCGCTCAGCGAGCTATGGAAAGAGCTATGCTCGGAGTTTCTCTGAAGGATGGGATTCGTAATGAATACATCCGACAGAGAACCAAAGTTGTTGACATAGTGGGCCGGCCATATCTCATGAAGAACCGACAACCGTTGGGGTAAACGTGTTCTTGAGTGGAGACCGCGACTTGGTAAACGTAGTATAGGACGGCCTCCAGCCAGGTGGGATGACAATCTGCGAAATACTGCTGGCAGATGCTGAATGCGTCAAGCTGAAGACAGGGCGCTATGGCTCTCATTAGGGGATCCCATGTCCGGCAGTGGACTAATATGGTGATGCTGATGATGATGGCTGATGATGATTATATTATATATATGATGATATTATCTAGTACCCATAACACAAGCTTTGAGTAGGTTACTTTGGGGCTGTATGGTGTTGTGTGGATTGTCCAGAATAATTATATATATTTGCTGGTATTCATTAGATCTTTATAATTTTCAGGGAGTTGGTGGAATGGGTGTTGGTGTAGGACCACCTAACCCTGGAATGGGTCCTCAAGCAGTACAGCTACCTGGTAATAAACAATAAATATTGAGTACTAGCGACCCGCCCTGGCTTTGCACGGTTTTATTATACGTAAAAACCTTCCCCTCTTAAATCACTCTATCTATTAATAAAAACTGCATCAAAATCCATTGCGTAGTTTTAAAGATTTAAGAGTATAAAGGGATATAGGGACATAGGGACAGAGAAAGTGACTTTGTTTTATACTATATAGTGAAGTCAGTTCCCGCTGGCTGTCTGTCTGGCCCTATGTATGCTTAGATCTTTCAAACTACGGAACAGATTTTGATGCAGTTTTTTTAATAGAAAGAGTGATTCAAGAGGAAGTTTTGTATGTATAATACACCTATGCGAAGCAGGGATGGGTCACTTGTCATTGAAAAACCATAAAAATGTTAACTGATTTCAAATGTTTAAAGATTAATGTTCTATGCACTATAACATGACATCTAGTATTTTTCCACCAGGAAATGTAATGTTGTAGGCTTGAATTTTTCACAGTAGTTTTAGTAGTTTTGTATTAGTTTTGATGGTAACATAAAACCTAATAAACTAGCAAAAAACCCTTGTGGCACAGGTGTTTCCATACTGAGTAATAGGGTACGGATTTTACTTTAGTATGCGACATCTTGCACATCTTGTAAAAATTCATGATTCTGTTCTACTAAAAGTTGTTGCATGCAGAATAAGTACCCCGTACTTATTCTGCATGCAACAACTTTTTAAAGGGCCCCCCTGTGGCCTTGTTGCGGGGACAAGTCCAGAAACAAATTTGAATGTGGCCTATATTATAAAAAGTGTAATTTTTAAAATTGGACCAGTATGGAACTGAGAAGGTACAGGGTAACTTTAAAAGGAATAATTTAAAGTTCTTGGTTATAAATATATATTTTTTTAAGTATTGTAAATGAATAGCGACTAGATAAAGATGAAACAAATTGGTCACAATCATTTTAAATGCCCATCTGCTCAGTTTCATAGTAATAAATAAATAATGCTGGACAATACACAGCATCACCTAGCCCCAAGCTAAGCATAGCTTATGTTATGGGTACTAGATGAGCGATATATTTTTATATATAGATAGATATTTTTATTCATCATCATCATCAGCCTATATTAGTCCACCGCTGGACATAGGCCTCCCCCAATGAGCACCAACTTATAGATAATTGACATGCAGAATGCTGGAATAGATTAATATTTGTAGATCATACACAAGTTTGTCCCAAGGCAGGAATCAGAAATCAGAAAATCAGAAATCAATATCTTTATTTCTTTAGGCTTACAAAATAAGCACTTAGACAAGTCAAATTTAATACTATAGGTACATAATTATCAAAATAATATAAGTAATAATAATATAATCGAAACCGCGACCTCCTGCGTCGAAGGCAGATCTTCGCCCGCCCCTCCACATCACATCGGTCGTCAAGTTGATCCCCTGCTGATCAATTTTAAATCTTATTCTAAAGCAGTTAAATTCCTTTCCAGGCAGCATGCAAGCCACCGGTGCGGTCGTCCCTTCGAACGCGCCGCCGCCAGTGCCTCCTCAGCCTTCGCAAGCACAGCAGCAGAAAGAGTTCAATACGGCATCACTTTGCAAGTTTGTTCTGCTTTTACAAATATGTTATTTACCTAGACATTACATGCTCAGAAACTTAATTGGTGTATAAATAATTCTATCTATTACTTAAGTTAAGAAGATATAAGAATAAACGATAAATAAAATAAAAATAAAATAAACTTACTTTATACATAGTAAAGTAAGTCTATACATCTATACAAATATTATAAAGAGGAAAGGTTTGATTTTTTGTTTGTTTGTTTGTTTGTATGAATTGAATAGGCTCCGAAACTACTTGGCAGATTTGAAAAATTCTTTCACTGTTGGAAAGCTACATCATTTCTGAGTGACATAGGCTATATTTCATTTTCAAAAAAAATAGGCATCCTTACTAAAATTACGATAACGTAATCCAAGGTGTGAAAAAAATATCAAAAAACTACCTTACATCGCGTGCGCTGCGAAAACTATTGATGATAGAACAAAATGATATACTACATTTTTTTAGAACACACCATTATCTACAAAAAATCAGCGGCAGCATATCTCTAACTATTACAGTCATGTCACAATAAGCGTTTTTTTATTGAAAAAAAGAAATTAAAATACCACCGCTACAAAAAGCTCTTTATTTGTACCTTGGTATTAACCCTTATCAAAATAAATGATGTATTATTTAAGACTGCTTCAATATCTTTATATTACTTTTTGAATTATTCGATTCTGACAATCCATTCAAAAGATATCACGAGTTAAAAAAAAATTAAAAAATAAACTGTATTCGGCTAGCTATGCGTTGTAGGCGTCACTCGGGCAGGGGTACGGGAGGGGGGTTAAGATCACGAAATAAACCGCGCCGCGCGGCTTACTCGCGCGGTCGGCTCCCTACGTGATGGACGTGTGCGGAATTTACGCTTGATAATAATTCGTTTAGTAAGTAACTAAACCGATTTAAAAAGTTCTTTTCAGAACTAAACCCATTTATATAAAATATTGTTCACTTAGTTATTAACCTAATAAATTAGTTTAATGCCCGTGCGAAACCGGGACGGGCCGCTAGTATTAAATATACATGTTGGCTTAAAAAGTTTATGTTTTTTCCAAATTCAAATAAATTGAATGCAATCTCTGTTCGAGCCTTGTTGATCAAAATCTTCATGCATATTTTGTAGTTCTAAATTCAAACTCTTCTAATTCCCTTGGAAATAATGAACATTACACTATGAATTTAACCCTTGACACAACGAATATCAGGTGTCAAAAACGTGCGCGTATCTAATTTCAAAGGCCCCCCACCGCGCACCTTTCAAAATGACGTCATATTTCAGATAATCGCATATAAAATTATAACTAGATATTGAATCTAAGTTCTGTAAACGGTATTAGGTTCCTAAATATTTTATCTTCATATATTTATTATTTATGCAAACTAATACCAATAAAAAAGTACCTAAAAACTAAATACAAACTCGTCTTTTTCAGAAGCATATTTTTACAAGAAAATAATCGCTATTTTCATGGAAATGTGATAGAATGGCATGAAGATAGTCTATTTATAATGTTTCAATGATAAACAAGAATGGCGCAAAGAAAAACAATTGAAAAAATCGAAAATAAACATGAGCAATTTTTCGGTGATATTCTGCACTTTTTGTAGGGATGTGCTGCGCGCAAAATTCGAAATTTTATCGAAATTTTTGGTTTCGATGAAAGCTTGTATATAAATAAAAGAATATTATTTTAGTGCAGTATTTTATTATCCCAGGTTACATACTCGTTATTATCATGTCATCATCATCATTTATTGCATGCAAATTTTTTGACATAAAGAAATAAACAAAAACTTATTACTAACTTATTTTATTTACAGCAGTTATATTTACTCATATGCACTTATCTAAACTATTCAAAATTTATTATACCGATAGTATATTTGTACCCATTTATAATAATTTCCAAGGAATGTCCAGGTGAACCTACTGATCCATTTTGAAAAAAAAATACTAGTAATAATACTACTAACTGAAAAGATAAGATGTATACAGAACTACAGGTCGTATTTTTAAAGTTATTTTACTAATACATAGCGACAATATTCCGGTCTAGAATAAAATATTGGTCCTTTCTAAAATAGATGCATAAAGGTTCTACAATTTTATTTCAAACATGTGTATCTCTATAGAGCTTTCATTTTGGTTATTGAAATTTTAGTACAAAGGAGATTATACATCCTAGTAATAATATTACTAACTGGATAAATAAGATGTATACAGAACTACAGGTCGTATTTTTATAGTTATTTTACTAATTCATAGCGACAATATTCCGGTTTACAATAAAATATTTGTCCTTTATTTCAAACATGTGTATTTATACAGCTTACATTTTGGTTGTTATAGACATTTTAGTACAAATGAGATTATCAAATAACAAGATAACACAAAAATTTTACGCTAAGGGTGACCACGAAATCAGTTCGGTATTCTGTTATCAATCTTGATTGTTATATTGCACCCCTCTCACCAATCAGTTCCACATTCTCATACAGGGCATGCGAGTCCGGGGCAAAAAAATCACTAAAATCTAATGGATCGCCCGCTTCGTTGTATACGCAGAGCACAACGCCAGCTCTGAAATAAATGCAACGGCTTTAGTACCTGCCATCATATTTCGAGAGGTATCTCGTAATGTTTACAGATAATAAGTATTACTTACGGTTCCGTCGCAGCGAGTGGTGAGCGGGATCTCGCTCGGGCTTCTGGGGATTGGTCGAAAAATCTGCAATAAATGGACAGTCGTTAGTACGTGTAGTCATCACATCTTGACCAAACCACAGGTAAAAAGTATTATACTTACGGTTCCGATGAAGCCAGCGGTGAGCGAGATCTCGCTCGGGCTTCCGGGGATCGTTCCAAAAATCTGCAATAAATGCACAGTTGTTAGTACGTTTAGTCATCACATATTGACCAAACCACAGATTAAATAAATAAATAAATAATGCTGGATAATCCACACAGCATCATCTAGCCCCAAAGTAAGCTACTGAAAGCTTGTGTTATGGGTACTAGCTACAGCTAACTGATATATTTGATACATTATACCTATACATTGATAGATATTTTTTAATTATAATATTATAAGCCGTCCATCCTATTTGATATAGGTCTGTCCCTGTTTGTTGAAGGTCTACGTGTATAGATCTATCCCGCTCTTTGTAAAATTTTCTACCAAATCAATCTAAGCCTTCAATCCATGCCATAGAACAAAAATTCGAAAATTAAGATAAAGTTATCTATTATTACATAGAAATAAATACTTCAGCATGAGACACAAAATTTAGCCTTTTCTAACGCGATGCATTAAGTGGTACATTTTGGCGTTTTTTTGCTCGCTGACGTCATTATTTTTACACCTACTCTACACAGTAGTTGAATAATAATAAACAAAACACTTAACTAAATAGTTTCATTCATACTGAACATAAAAACATAACACTTGTGAGTCTTATGATAACAACTTGAGGCACAATGAATGGTTCTGAGAAACCCGAGCCGCGCGGCGGGGGAGCGGGGCAGGTATAAAAAATTACGGGCATGGCGCGGGTAAGCGGTGGCGGCCAACCCTGCAGCTCAGCGGGTTTATAGAATTATATATAGAATAAAAAGGATTATACTTACGGTCCCAATGGTAGAAACCTGCTTCCCCGGGCGGCGGCGCTCTGGTGAGGTTAGGGGAGAATATGCAGGAGGAGGAGGTGAGGCATGTCCTTCCATATCCTATAAAAAATATGTTTAAATTTCTTTAGAATGTACAGGTACCTACCTACCTACGTAAGGTACCAACATAATTATTATACTATCTTTAGTAAATAATAATATATTATAATTACATTAAAATGAACAGTCAAATAGAGAAATCTGAGGAAGCCATTATTCAGCAGTGGGACTAGTATAAGCTGTAAATGATGATGATCATTATAACGGTAAAAAACGAACATACCTCTTCATCACTCATACGTCGTATTCATCATCGAGGTACTCCTCGATAACCTCCTCCAGTTCTTGTTCCTCGCTATCCTCCCCGTAAAGAGCCGCCATGAAATCCGGGGGAGCTTCGCCATCATTGGAATTCCACATAGTTTTTCCTAAAACACATTATATATAAGTTACCATGTTATATAAATCTACGAGATATTGAATAAATAATGCTGGAGCATCCAGACAGAAAACACCGAGACCCAGATCAAATATTTGCAGACCATACAAATATTTGTCTCGAGACGGGTATCGAATCTGCAACCTCAGTAGGTTGTCATAAGCGAAAATTACCCTCTGCGCCATTATTGTCGTCAATAAAATGAAAAAAGTAATTATTATGAATGAATATATTATTTCACAGCCTTTACCCAGAAAAGCTGTATTATGATGATGATGATGATGATTATATAAAACCCAGATCCAAAACTAAAAGCTATACAAAAAAATCGCGGCGATAATTGAATCCGCTAACTTCCCCATTTATCTCGCTATTCTCCCACTGTGCCACGAAAGTCGTTCGTCGTATTTATAAAATAATTTTGATAAACACAATTTTTTTAGTAATAACAATTATGCCTGCGCACTTGTTCCAATGTACCTAATGTAGGTACATTACAATCTAAATACAATACAATAAAATGATAAGGGATCATGGTCCGTGGACATTTTAGCTGTCGATGATGATGATATTACGTCGATACGATTCCATCACTATTTTGTACAACCATCCAAAAGTTTTCCGGCCCAATGTCACTGACTGCCAAACTATTATGTACCCTAACGGCCAACATTGAAAGCTTAGATTAGCATAATGGAATAAGGATTTCGTTTTCATCCATTTCGCGTGGGTGTACGACGGAAAAATTGATACTTTTGTGGGGTGATTTTTCCTATTTATTCTATGAAACAAACAATTACTTGCGTAAATAGTAATTGCAAATGCGTTTGTACGGCCTATTTCAATCATCTAGCTAAAGATTTCTTCGGAAATCACATGAAAAACACTAAAATCTTGTTGCGGTTTTTGAGGTTGAAAACGAGAAAAATACAACGAAATTCACAAATCCCATTATGTAAATAGCTTTATCGTACCTAAATTATTATAAATCATACTAGTTTTTCCATAAAACAATGCACTTACCTTGATAAAATCCAATTCACAACACACAAACACAACCAAAACACAACAGAACGCGCCAAACTTTTGCACCGAATGAAAGACAAATTTCGCTTCATCTTCTTTTTTACGGCTTGCCTGTTAGTGTTGCAATGGGTAGAATAATAAAATCCCTTTCACCCTGTCACAAGTTGTTCAAACAACCATAGACTCTAACACAATGAAAAAACAGTTTACATTCGCCCGGGTGGGCCGAGCCGCCGGCGGCTCGGCGCCAGCCAAGGCATTTTCCATGCAATTCCTAGCCGAGCCGCCGGCGGCTCCGCGCCGGTGTAGGAGTTAAAACCTCAATAGGTACTTATGTATTTGTGATTCTTTAACCACGAAAATCTGTACCATTAGAAATTTAGGTTGAGGTTTTCTAATAAACCTGGCTTGACATCAACTGAGCTGATCGGTAGAAGAAGCTTTAGTAAAAATCAAAATATATTTCCTCTTTATCATTAATTATTCACAAAAGTCATTTGGATTTTTTTATTTATTAGGACGAGATAAGCTCAGATAAGTCAAATGTTTTTTAAAACAACTAGTCAAATTACAAACAGAATTATCATCATGTTTATGATGAACATGACCTTTTAGAGACCTTTTTGTACAATGCTTGGCAGTGAAAGAGTTTACTTTGCTAATGAATATTAGTGAAAATATTATACTTTTCGATTTCTACATGAGTATTATTGAAAAAGTATATTTTTTAAGTTCAAATTCAGGATTTTTCAGGAACATTAAATTTTTCAGGTTTGGTCAAGAGACAGTTCAAGACATTGTGAGCAGGACACAAGATGTTTTCCAGACACTCAAAGCAATACAAGTAAGCATTTCATTTTGGTATTGACATGGATCAATTGAGCTACCTTTAGACTGTTTGCAACTGTCTGCAGTTAGCTCAATGGTTTCAATTCTATATTAAAGTAAGGCCATTTTAATAGGCCACATTTGACAATTCATCAAAATTCAACAACGTAACCTTGTAACAGCGGGCACAAAATAAGAACTTCACAATTGCTTAACTTTTTTCAATTAAGAATACATATTTATTGTAATAATGACCGATACGAGTAATTTTACGATTTGCTTTCATAAATAAACCATTCTAAAAATAATAAACGATTTATGATCTAAAAAACGGAACGTCGGTACAATGTTGCGTCAGTTAACCCTTTTTCTTATCAAACACTAGGGATGGTACTCTAAAATTGAATGCTGATAAGTTGAATCGAATGCGAAGATTAGAGAGAGAGAGAAAAATGATTTTATTTCCTTAAAAAAGACTAATAATAGTACACAACAACTTAGGACTGATAAGATATATGAACTAGCGATATTTGCAAGTTTCGTTGTGCGCAGTAGAATATATGACAAATATGGCCTCCACTCAGCATCTGCTGGCAGATGCTGGATGCGTCAAGCTGAAGACAGGGCGTTCCTACGTCCAGCAGTGGACTAATACAGACTGATGATGATAATGAACTAAATAAATGCATTTTTTTCTTAAATTATGTACTTACTAGTCTTTTTGCTCATTAAATTTACGAAAGAAAAAATAATAACGGGACAGGGATTTACCTGATGATTTTTCAAAAGTTTCCGTTATCAAATCCGAAGACTTTTCCGATGAATTGAAATACCCCTGCTAGTTACCTCACTATGAAGATAAAACTGACAGACTTCAAATGTGGCCTTTTAAAATGTCCCTACTATAGTTGTAATTTTTTCTATTCCTTGATTTTAATTTTTGTTGTTAATATATAGTATACTTTAGCATTCCTAAAATATATCTTGACACCGATGCGTTGTTACCTTGAGGCACACCGCCATCTGGCGACGCTAGTGTCATCTTCATCATCAATATCAGCCTATATTAGTCCACTGTTAGGCAAAGGTCTCCCGTCTCCCCTAATGAGCGACATAACGCACTGTCTTCAGCTTATATTTTATTATTTACTAGCGACCCGCCCCGGCTTCGCACGGTTTTATTATACGTATAAACCTTCCTCTTGAAAAACTATATCTAGGTATAAAAAAAAAAACATCAAAATCCGTTGCACAGTTTTAAAGATTTAAGCATACAAAGGGATATAGGGACAGAGAAAGCGACTTTGTTTTATACTGTATAGTGATATATTTCAAGATTAGCTATTATTTCAAACTAGATGCGCCCTGCGGCTTCGCCTGCGTAGAGTTTTTGTGGTAGAAATTTCAGAAATTTATTGACATTGCACACTCCCTAGGGGTTATTGTGTAAAAATAAAGAAAATAGGTGTTTAATTATTCACTCCATAGTTTAATTTTACCGAGTTTTGAGTGAATCGAACCAAGGAAAATTTATTTTCAATACAAACTTTACCGCCATATTTAACCCACTCTGAGAGTAAAATTTCCAATTTTTAATAGCGTATGTCCTATTCTAAGTCCTAAACTATCTACATACCAAATTTAATGTAAATAACTGAAGTTGTTACAAAGATTACTTATAACAAACATTCACACAGACTTTCCCATTTATTATAATAGTAAGATGTATATATTTATACAACCTGTAATCCGCAGCCTCCAAACGGCACGCAGCACGGTGAAAGCGCAAGCAACGACAAAAAGGCGAAGATGCAGGAACAACTTCGCACGATACGACTGCTGTTCAAGAGGCTCAGGCTCATCTATGAGAAGTGCAATGAAACTTGTCAGGTAAATATAGTAGACTAGCTATTATAGTATTTTTAGTCTAGTATTAGTATATGTCAGGTAAATATATTAGACTAGCTATTATAGTATTTTAGTTAAGTTTTTTTAATATAAGTAGTATTTTTGTTTGTATAAGTTAAAATAATTATTAACCGCTAACAATACTATTGTTATCTGGCTTTTCGCGACATAGGCTGGCCTCGAGCGGGAATTTTATGGCAAATAAAATAAATTTGGATTTGTAGATGCACCCCACGGCCGAGTGAAAATTAATGAAAAGTAGCCTGTTTTATTCCAGGCCTAGAAGCCTAGTAGTTTTGGCCTTAACAGGTTACAAACGTCCATCCAAACAAAATGTAATAATTTGGACTTTTGTATTTAACGACCGATGTGGCGCTGCAGGCGAAAGTACTCCTCCGATACTGAAGGTTGCGTGTTCGATTCCTGCCTTGGGACAAATGCTCGTATGAGCTGAAAATTGTTTGTTTAAATCTCACTCACGGACCAAATTTTTTTTAACCCAGAAAACTACCCTATTACAAAGAATTATTCCATTTAAATCGTAACTGTAGTACTTGCCAATGTGTGCTTAGTTAAGAAGCTATGTTCTTTTCTATCCATACTTGTCTGTGTGCGTAGTTAACAAGCTACAGTACCCGGCGATAAATAATGCACATCGATCTGTGGAAAGAGACAATCGGTTAATTTCGGCTTCGTAGAGCGTTATCTCTGTCGCACACTACCTATACGACTGACGAAACATCACTGTCAGTCGTTGTTCAAGTGCGGTAGAGTACGGTCGCGTCCAATTCAAAATATATATTGAGAGTTGTTAACCCCCCCAAATTTAAATAATTTAAAGTTGTACTATGGCATCTTTAGGAAAAAGAGGGAAACCTTTACGAGGTCAGTCACGCGAAATTATCTACAATGTTTATAAATATTTTGTAACCGAAGCTGGCAGATAAAAAAAAAATGAAGAAGCAAATCACAATTGTTTCAACAGCTCCTATTAGATACCGGACTGTTTGTATTTCGTGCGACAGAGATAACGCTCTATGAAGCCGAAATTAGCCGATTGTCTCTTTCCAAAGGTCGATGTGCATTATTTATCGCCGGGTACTGTATGTTCTTTTCTATCCATACTTGTCTATGTGTGCGTAGGTAACAAGCCATGTTCTTTTTGTTC